>VDFB02000015.1:323461616-323676673 GCA_007258455.2 Sequoia sempervirens | reverse complement strand
ACTAAAATCCATGTGAATAGTTAGAGCATTGAATCCTTTGTAATTTGGTGGTGGTTTGATAGAAATCCATTGCGAAATAAGCAAGTTTGATAGTTTTCTTTGGAAACCGTCTGAAAACCCTAGTCTCAAGGGTTTGTAGCAGTAAAATGTGAATACCAGTCCATTCCACCATTAGAATTTGGCCAAACTCGATGGAATGGAGGCTTTTGATTTGTTTTTAGTGTTTTTAATGTCTTTTGGAGCAGGGATGGGGTTTGTAGGGTTTTTGTCCAAGCCCTAGCCTAACATCTTCATGTGTTAGGCTTAGGTAGGATAGAGAAGTGGTAGGACAACAAATTGCAAGTGTCGGTGGATGATAAAATTTGTTGATTGGGACCCTATAAGAAGATAATTGGTGAAGAGTTTTGGTGTTTGGGAATTGAGTTTATTGTAGGTGCTTTGGAAAAGAGGCCTAATTTGGCCTTGTTTCAGCATTGCAGACTTGAGTTGAGGAAGTTGGTCCAAAACAACCTTGGAAAAAAGTGAAGTATGTTGAATTTAGGCCTAATGGGTGTCTAAAAAGATGCTGGTCCAAAGGTGAAACAACCTTCTCTAAATGATATGCCCGAAAACATTGATTTGGAGACCTGTTGTGACCTTTTCACACATCGCCCCATTGCAAATGGGGACCCTTCGTTTTTTTTTTGCTTTTTGGTTTTGCCTTGGCGTCGCAACTGCTTATCACCAGTCTTTTTGCAATGAGGAGTTTAAGTTTTGGAATGGTCACTTGAGTCGAGTAAAAGAATTTGAGCCTGGATCATCATGCAAGCGTCATCATTGTGCTTACGAGGCCTAGGAGACGAAGATCAACTGTCGTTTCAGTCAATTCTGACACCTACTTTTTAGGGTTTTCATTTTGGCCCCCTATTTTTTAGGACCTACTTTTTTGGCACTTTTGAGTAATTCTGAGATCCCTATTTTTTAGGGGCTATTTTTAGAAAGTTGCTATTTTGGGGAAAATTCTGTTTCTAGAAAGTTTATATTTGGAAAGGGTCCTCAATTTCAAAAAATCCACTGTGGTTCAAAAACTCAACGGAACTCTTTGTGAAAATCAATTTGAAAATTTTATGAATTCATGGTGAAATTCTCGAAAATGTTAAAAAAATCCAAAAATTTGGGAAAAATCGCTTAAAAATGGTGAAAAACTGGAAAACCATGAAGAAATCAAAGAATTCATGGAGGAGATCAAAAAATCCTCGAGAAATTCATGGCTAAAATGGCCTGCATGACCGCACTATGGCAAGAGTCCAGGAAGCATGGGCCAAGATTCATAACTAGCATGGAGAAAGGATAAATTAATGTCAAAGCTCAAATGAGGGAAACAATGGCTTGACTATAAGCAACCTCGCCTAACAAAGATAAGGAAATGGCAATAACATCATATGAAGTCCGCTTTGGCCAAGCAAATGAAAGTAAGTAAAGAAATTGGCTCGTCCGGGCCATAAGCAAAAAGGTAATGGCAAAGGAAAGAGTCAAGTCCGCCAAGAAGATGAAGTGGCTAGACATTTGATGAAGTCCGGGCTTGAAGTGGCAAGAAGTCATGCCAAGTCCACCCTTGAAGAATATTAAATGGCAAGAAAAGTGGTGAAGTCCGCTTCCAACACTTATGGCAAGGGATTTGATGGGGTCCGCCCACCACAAAAGAGAAGTGGCAAGAACTTTAGCCAAGTCCGCCCTTAGCCAAAAAGAGAAGTGGCATAAACTTTAGTCAAGTCTGCCCTTGAGTGGCAAGGAAATAGGCCAAGTCCGCCATGTGGAAAAAGTGAAGTGGCTGAAGCATAGCCAAGAGAAAAATTAAATGGCTTGGACTATGACCAAGTCCGCCTTGAGGAAAAAGTTGAATGGCCTAAGCAATTGGAAAGTCCGCCATGCCAAGAAGTAAGGAAAATTAAAATTTTGCCTAAGTATGAACGTTGGAAATATTTAAAATATGCTTGGCCCTGAGAAAATTCGCCATACTTGGAGAAATATTTTTCTAAGTCCAAGATTTATTTTTGCCTGAGATTTGGGATGATAGAAAGAAAATTATGGCCAAATAAAATTGGACGAAAGAAAATTATGGCGAAATAAAATGGACAGAAAGAAAGTTATGGCAAAATAAATTTGGGAAGGAAAATTTGCCTAAGGCAATGGCAAGAACTTCTTGAAGTCTGCCTTACATTTGAAATGGAAGTCTCCAAAGTCTGCCATAAGGAATGGTGAGAATGTCCGGACAAGAGGAAAGTCCTACCTTGGCACTTAGAAAAGAGACAAAACACATGCAAAGTCCGCCATGGAAGTCCTACCTTGGCACTTAGAAAAGAGACAAAACACATGCAAAGTCCGCCATGGAAAAATGTTCAAGTTCAACTTGTAGAGAGAGAGTATGGCAAACAATGAGAAGTCCGAATTCAGGAGAGAGAAAATGAAAATCTCCATCCAGCATTGGGATTGATGAATAATTTTCGCCATGGGTAAATTTAAAAATAAAAGAAAGATAAAATCAAATAAATTAGCCAATTTGGAGAAAATTAAAAGCCTGAAAATGAAATTAGGAGAGAGAAAATCTAAATTTATTTATTTTGTTTCTTGCAGGCGGATGATTACATAAGGCGAATCTTCAAAGGAGAAAATGGCAAAGAAAGTGTAAAGTCCGACTTGAAGGGCGATGAAAGAAAACTTGGGGAGTCCACCCCTGCACATCGCAAGACCAACGGGAAGTCCGCCAAGAATTTGGCATCATGAAGACAACGACAGGCACATCATCAAGTACATCCAACTTACGCAAGCCAAATTCAAAATTGAAGACAAATCTACCGGTGAAGTTTATTTGAGCACAAAAATGGCGAAAATCTTGAAGGTATTACAAAGTAGCCAAAATTTGGCTAAGTATGGAAATTCTCCACAGAGAAAGTGCCAGTTTCCTCCATTGCGGCGAAAGCACAAGGGAGTTCCTCTCCAAATTCAAGGCACTTGAAGAAATTCCAAAGCAATCCGAGAAGAAAGATTTAATGGCTTCAAGTCTAAACAGGTGCTCCAAGGCGAGGTGAGAAGAAGAAACCAAAGTCATCCAAGATCAAAGCGCAAAGGACAGAATCATTGGCAGGGAAAAATATTCTAAGGCAAGAACATGAAAAAAGAACAAAGTAACCAAGGAGGACATCCAACCTACTGAAGTGGCGCCTCGACCAATCATATTGTTCCAAGTCAGCACATCCAGATTCAACAACTTTCTATTTTATTTGTTGGTTCATATTTAGTAAAAAGGACAAGTGTCCTCGAATGTAATTTTCTCATTGGTCGAGGAGTAGTTAGTTGTAACAAACCCTAATTAGGGTTTTATTCTGTAATCTCGGTCGTTGATCCTGAATTAATCTTGGCCATTGAATTGTAATTGGGGAGCCTATAAATTGAGCTCACCCCCTCATTTGTAAAGCATGGGAGCATGTTGCAAAACATGTTGAGATAAGCAATTGTTGTAAGACTGCCAAAGTAATAAGTAATGCATGCATTGTTTTGATGGGGATTACTTCTCTTATTTTGGAGTTGTTATGGTTCTTATCCCTCATCATAGTTTAGATTTTATTTCATGTATGTTAGATGAATGCAAGATCTGATAAGTATTGATTTATGGTGAAACTTTTTGCTCATACTTTCTTTGAATGGATGATTTTCATTCAATGCGTAAAGTTAGCCTGAGCTTATTTGTGGATGCTTAACTTCTGTCTGGATAAATATTGTTCGATTTGATGGTAGTTATTCATGACGTGAAAATCATAAGCACACTCCCTTGAAGATTGCACCCCCCTTTGTGTAGTTGTCGTTGAGCGTGGCAAAGCAAAGCGTGGTTATTGGTTCCACCAAGTCAATACCGTCTCTTGAATTCTTAGGAAGTAGATTAGAACTTCTGAACCCTTATCTCATTTTTCAGTTTGTTTGATCCATGACCCAAACAGTAGAGCCTCATTGTCTGGACCTTCATTGTGAATTGAACAAGCCTAGCATAAGTCCCCTTGTCATAACCAGCAAATCACATCAAACCACAGAGCTCATCCACACCTAACTGAAACATTGGAATTACCATATGATCTTTCTTGTAGTCTTAGCATACGAGGTAGTTTTTCAAGAGGGGATAGAGCATCTTCGACACTTTATTCTAGAATGTTTGTTGTGTCATAAAACACGCATCAACAAGACCTAGTAGTGGATATAAATGAGTTGGTGCAAATCACCATTGTTAGAGCCTTGAGGCTTGAAAGGTGGTTGAATTGTGTTGTTTAGTGTTGTGTGAGTCTATTCCACCCCTGCTCTACATCAATTGATATCAGAGCTAGAAGACTTTGGAAAATGAAGGTTGTGTGTTGTAAAAAAGAGGAAAAAAAGATGAGGAAGGAAAAAGAGAAGGTAGAACAAATGGCGATTGACCAAGAGATAAAAGATCTGAGGCAGGCTATGGAACAACTACAAGAGATGAGAGAAAAGATGTTAGAGGAATGGAAGGTTAAGTTGGAGCAATTAGCAAGGCAAGCGTCAAGTTGGCACTTATCAATTAAGAGGAAGGTTACATGGCCTATTAGAAAGATTATTCAGTGGAGAAGACAAGAGGAGACAGTCAATCCAGATGTGAAGTACCTTTGAAGATAAAGGAAAATGATGAACAAACCAAGCAAGTTGAGGTGATGATGATAGAAGAAGAATGCATGGGGTTTGCAGCCACCCTTAAAAAGGAAGATGTGAAGACAGTAAGTTTGAAGAATGATTCCCTGTTGGAGGGAAAAGGTAATGAGATGATGCCAAAGAAAAACCTAGAGAAGGTCAATGATGAATTGATCTTGGAGGATCGAGGTTGGCTTCAAAGGTATGTTGAAATGGTATTTTTTTCATTATTTTCCAAAGAGGATAATGGCTTTTTAGTTTTTGTCACATCAAAGGTTAGTGAACTTGATAAAGCAGAAGTTATATGGGTAGAATATCATATGGGCAAGGTAAAAAACAAAGGTCAACCGATCATAGTCACATTTCAAGGGAACAAGGATAAGGAAGGAATCCTCGTATTTGTAGTTGAAATTGCATGGGTTTTCGCTTGAAATTGATGGTTACAAGTAGGAGTAAATGCATTGATAAAGGTTGGGTGATGATTTGGAGAGCATGTGCAGACTATATGGGACGTGTATGAACCATTGGTAAGGTGAAACAAGGTTGGGAGGTCATAGTTTCAATAAACTCTCTTATATGCAAGCCTAAAATAGGCCACAATTGAGATTTTGGAGTTGGGTGAATTTGTAAAGGTTTCTATTTATAAAAGTTGTAGATTTAATCTATTTGAGACTTGCCTAGACCATTGGAGTAGAGTTTTTGGAATGGGAAAGTGTTTGGAGGTATGATGCTTTAAAAAATTGATCTATTTAAGGTCTTGGGGCAGCGTAGCAGCAATTATTTGGGGTTGATGGTCCAAAGTGACCCCCTGAGATTTTGAGATATGTTGAAGTACTCAATAAAGGGTATCTGAAACAGGTTTTAGATTATAGATTGGATCTGTTCTCTGCAAGCTATGACCAACAAACAGTGAATTTCTATTGTTTTGGACTTTATGATAGCATGACAGTCCTTTTTTGAATGGTATGTTCTAAGACAACTATATGAACAAATCATATATGTTAAAGTAGAGGATAAAGAGTACTCATAATGATAATTGGTTTGTGGGTTTGACGAGTATTTTGAAAGATATGCTCGGATTTCTCTGTTTGGTATTCTACAAGGAGAATATGAAGGGTTTGTGAAACAAAGTCAAGTTAGAGTTCTAAGGATTGAAAGATTGTTCAAAATTGTTTGTATTGTGTTTGTTGAGTGAATCCTCCATGCTCTGCATCAATGTCTAACCCTAATTGTAGTACACAAATGACAAAACTACTGACCCATCTCTTTTACCTAATATACTAGTTTGGCCCTACATTCCATTTGGTTTAATATCATTCTAGTGCATACATAATCTCCATAGAATAGTAGTGGCATTCATAAAGTTGAAGACTTCTTGTCGCTTTGAAACTAATTGGGGCACTATCAAATTGAAAAAATCACATATAGAAGAGGATTTTCTTTTTAATCTTTCAAACTATTCCTTGTTAAGTCATTCTTTATGGAGTTTAAGTGGGTATTGAAATCTTGAATACATGGGATAAATCTAATTGGAAAATCAAATGATTGATCTTGTTTAATACCTCAAAATCTTCATAGCAATCTTTATGAGTCTAATAAATAGGGACACAATCTTCACTCATAACACATGATTCTTCACAAATGTGAAACATTCACAAGGTTTACAAAACCTAGCTGGGTCAATCTTTTTAAAGAAATAATCTCAATATTTAAATTTGGATTAGACCTAGATGAACGTGTTTAATGTGTTGGCCAAGATTAGAAAAGCCCTAGTTAGTCTTATATGTGTTTATCCTAACTTTGATTATGATTGTGGGAACCTGTGCTTATATTTGTAGTTGTCTTGATTTGTATAAACCCTTGTTAAAGAACATTTTTCAATAAGTCAAATACAATAGATTGATGATCATTAATTGATTTTAAATGCCCATTTGTGTATGGAAGTAGTCAAAACTTCCTTAGAACATCATTACACATGCCCTTGAACCCAAGGTCATAATAGAATGGAGTAAGAACAATATAGACATGATAAAGGTAGAGAAATAATGTTCTTGGAATGAAGGCCTTAGGCAAGGTTGGCGATGCCTTCTCAAGAATTTCCTTCAAAATACACAAATTTGTCTCCATGATTTGAGTATATGCCAGCAAAACCTAAATTCCCCATATTAGTTAGGCATAAAAATATCAAGTTTTATAGTAGAGAACAAAATTAGATTTGTGGGTGTAAGTTACAACAAAATATTTTTTTACCATAAATAAAGCTAACCCTAGTCTTCTTTGTTAATTTTCATAGACTGTTTGTGTAGTGTTTTAGCATCTCCTTAAGTTAGGGTAATTTAATTGTTATTGCTATTTGCATTTATTTATTAAAGTTTAAAATAGAAATATTCATTTTGGTGAACCCATTAGATATTACAGCCCCTATGATTTGGCCTTAGGACTTGTCCTTCTAATTTGTTATTTCAAATCTAATGTTTTTAATCACTTATATCTTTTGTATCAACTTAGGAATTTAGCTTATGTTTTTGTTGTCTTGACACCTAAGGTTTGTGTTTTCACTATTTGTCACCCCTTTATATACACCTTGCACCCTTTCAAGTTTATGCTTGCTATTTATATCATTCATCATGGATTCCTATAAATATTTTCCCTTGGCTTTCATCCCTTAATTCCTCAAGGATCTTAAGATTCTTTCATATGTTGTTGTACAAAATCCCTCAACCTTTAAATATGTTATCTATTTATATCAAAGAGAGGATCATCCATTTTTGGTGATGCATTGTTTCAACATTTTTCTAAATTGTCATCTTTCCTGGATCTTGTTTGCACCTCTCCTTTTTGGGAAGACTTTACCTCACAAGTTTGTGAGCTTCATAGTGATCATACTTCATAATAAATGATAGTGGTACTACTTTTCTTCATGATGTTGTATTTCTTCATGTAGCTTATGCTAATCCTTCCTCCATATCCCTTGGCTCATGGTATATTGATGATTTAGATCTAAGTGATGTGTATGTGATAAAATTTATTCATCCTCTCCTTCACATTATATTATTGATGACTCATTGTCTCATGATGGATTGGCTCATGCTAGAGCTACTAATAGGGAAGACTTAACGCTTGGTGGATTTAATGGTAACAATATGCATCTTTATATGTCAAATTCTTTTTAACGTTATACTATGAGTATATGTATGATGAAATGTTCCCTATGGCTACATTTCGACACATTTTAATGGGGGAAGCTTTATAATGATTTGATAGGTATTATGTTTCTTATATTGCATTCATTATACTTGGTTATGCTTTCATTAGTTACTTTACTTTTGGCTCTAGGGAATGCTTTTCTCGTTATTCTCATCTTTTTATTACTACCAACTCTTCCTTAGGAAATTCTATTGATTTATCTATGCATCATGATGCAATACCACTCTTAGATGTCTATGGGGACTCCTTTGGATTATTTTATTCTTTTATAATATGTATCTTTGAATACTTGTGGAGTACCTTTTGATCATTCCCCCACATCATATTGAACAAAAACAACATAAGCATACATAAAGAAAAATAACAACTTGAGGATTTCTTCAAATTTTACTAGTTTATATGAAGACAATAAAAGGAATCCAAGGTGTGGAAATGCTTCCATACTAATCTAAGAGGGGAGATAAATTTAAAATATGATCGAAAATAATTTAAAGAAAAATAAAAGAATAAAAGTGTTAACCATAACACTGATATTGGCATGGTGTGATGGTTTAATGGTGGCATTGTTGTTCTTGCCACCAAGGTTCAAACCCCGTTGGGGTGGTATTGTTGAGTGGTTGTATTCTGGTTCATAGTTCTGGTTCAAAAGCGTTTACCCCTTGAATAAAAAAAAAAATTGTTCACCATAACATAATGATGTATCTTGGGAAATTCTTTTGAAAAAAAAACTCTAGCTTTCAAACATTGAACCACTATAGCATAATACTGACATCATAACAACACCTACAAAATACATTATGCAAACTTTGTCCCAAACACCCAATAAATAGATAAATCAATACATGAAACTACCAGAGAGGAATAAAAAACCATGAGGTATACCACCCATAAGTGGCACCCAAATCCCCTAGTCAAATTCTAATGTCCAAATCCTAAGAAGAGTCTCCATACCAAATATAGCATATTTCTTACACATCATAAGAATGTATTAAAATATGTTAGTTATTCTTGTTGCTTGGGTGCTCAAATTTTTCTTATTTAAATCTTTCAAGGATGCTCTATGATAGTTATAATGATATGTCATAGGTTGATGAATGTTCTTTGTCAACATGTGTAACTTTCTCTTACAAATTTATCATGCACCATAGATGCTTTTACATTTATGATGTGAGGGGATTTATATGCAAAAGATATAAATTTGGCATAATACTATCATAACAACACCTACAAAATACATTATGCAAACTTTGTCTCAAGCGCTCAATAAATAGATAAATCAATACATGAAACTACCAAAGAGGAATAACAAACCATGAGATAATACCGCCCATAAGTGGCACCCAAATCCCCTAGTCAAATTCTAATGTCCAAATCCTAAGAAGAGTCTTCATACCAAATATAGCATATTTTACACATATCATAAGAATGTATTAAAATATGTTAGTTATTCTTGTTGCTTGGGTGCTCAAATTTGTCTTATTTAAATCTTTCAAGGATGCTTTATGATAGTTATAATGATATGCCATAGGTTGAATGAATATTCTTTGTCAACATGTGTAACTTTCTCTTACAACTTTATCATGCACCATAGATGCTTTTCCATTTATGATGTGAGGGGATTAATATGCAAAAGATATAAATTTGGCATAATACTATCATAACAACACCTACAAAATACATTATGCGAACTTTGTCCCAAGCTCCCAATAAATAGATAAATCAATACATGAAACTACCAAAGAGGAATAAAGACCATGAGGTGATACCACCCATAAGTGGCACCCAAATCCCCTACTCAAATTCTAATGTCCAAATCCTAAGAAGAGTCTTCATACTAAATATAGCATATTTCTTACACATATCATAAGAATGTATTAAAATATGTTAGTTATTCTTGTTGCTTGGGTGCTCAAATTTGTCTTTTTTAAATCTTTCAAGGATGCTTTATGATAGTTATAATGATATGTCATAGGTTGATGAATGTTCTTTGTCAACATGTGTAACTTTCTCTTACAACTTTAAAATGCACCATAGATGCTTTTTTGTTTATGATGTGAGGGGATTAATATGCAAAAGATATAACTTTTGATTTAGAAATCTAATTTAGCCCTCTTTCTAAAATTAAGATCTCATAGATGTTCATGTTTTAACCCACTATAATTGGTTAAAGCATATTTTGGTAGTTTTTGGAGCAAAAAATAACCTCTACAACTTAGAAATTATATTTTAGTATTTTGCATATTAAGATGCAAGGTTGAGATAATTTTTCTAACATTCTCCCATTCATCAACATTTTGCAAGAGCAAAGGGAATACCCATTGTCAACAAACTACTAGGGGTTGAGAAACCCATAGTCTTGCAACACTATCCAAACTTCTTTTTATTTATTGGCTTTATCAATGGATCTACATCATACTTCATAATGTCAACTTTCACTAACATCACCTTCCATCCTTTACAATCAATATCCTTGATTGTGTGTGAAAGATGAGGACCCTATCTTATGGAGCTTTGGAGCACCATAAAGTTGGGGGATAAACTTCTTTCTAGAATTAATTTCTTCTAGACATTATTGATTAGATAGGATTGATTGATAACTACCAATGTTACGAAAAAAATATTATTTTTTTAATGGATTACCAATATTTCAAATAGTAATTGCATTGCCTATATTAGTTTCAATGACAATACAATTAGTATCATCCTTCAACATCTTAAGGATAAGACTATCTTCCTTCAAAATATTGCATTTATGCGATCTTTAAAATGAATCAAACTTGTAGCCCTCTAATATAACCTTAGATGAAGTATGGAACACACCTTCAATTGTAGGGGGTAAAAATGTTACCCTACCCTTTTATTCCTTTATGTTACACCTACTTTAGATAGTGTGATAAATATATTTTTAGAGTATTCAATTGGTCTTGTTTGGTTTGCAAAGTTGATCCTAGCACTAAACCTATTATTCAACCAATCATTCTAGTCCTTAATGGTCTATACCGAGCATTCTCTAGAGCACTACCTCAATGTAGACTATATTGTTGATGTGGTGCTATCCCTTAGATTAGGTCACACCATAGTCTAGTTTACCCTTTTTTAAGTCCAATTCTCCTACTCCCTAAGTTGAACTTTTTAGAATTTGACTATTGCTTGTTAGCTTGTCCATTAAATCACTCAATGTCGAGCATCTAGGAACTTGTACTTGTAGAATGGGTCATTAGTAATTATTAGAAAGTAAATAAAACAAATTGAGAATTATCTTAAAACATTTATGCTCTATAATCAACATTATATCAACAGATATATCAACATTTGACATCTTGCACTTCACATATCTTTTTTGGCATGTCTTCATAGGTGTAATCATCATCAAAGGGATTTGACTTGTTATTAAGGAAATCATAAACCATCCCTTTACACATAGTAAACTCCATTGTACTTTTCATCATAACCTATATTTTTAACACAAGATTTGAAAGCAAGAGTTGAAAATGAAATTATAGATAGAATACAAAGCATTCGAGGACTAGCCTACAACCATGACCTAGTTCTATAACAATTCAGATTCACAATGCAAATTATTACATACACAATAATACAAATCTAATCATTAATTTCTAATTCCAATAATCAATTACAACATATAACTAAGTTTTTATATATGAATAACACAAAATCAACATAAAAATATTTTTAACCCCTTTCAATTTATCATTTATATATTTCTATCTCAACTTTGATGCTCTTACTTGTCATCCAATTAAAAGCAAATCAATTATAAATTTTTCTTATTTCCATGCACCTTTTATACTCCTTTTTATACTCCTATTTGTCAAAGACATTTCATTAAATACTTGCATATCACTCAATCCTATTTTAGCTTCCATATTAAATGCAACAATACAAATGATTTCTATTTTTTAATTATAACTTAGTAATATTTCATATCTATTGAAATCAATACAAGTACATTGTATTGTTTGGAAGTATAACTAGGCCATATACATTAAAGTTACAGTCAACATATACTTCATCACATTGGCATGGCATATCCAAAATCCCACATACCAGATCAGGACAGATGAGCTCCTATCTATTTACAAGGCCATGTTCAGTATACTTCTTATACAACATAAACTACAGAGCCTCTTTCTACTTGCTGGGCTCTTTCTCCTTAAAAACCCCACTTTGGTACTCTGGTTCACAGAACTCCCCTCCCAGCTCATCACAGGCCTCACCTGGAAACACACTAGACCACAAACACAAAACCGTTCAATTCATGCCCATCACAAAATTCCAACTGTGGACCAAAGAAAAGGTCCCCAAAAACTGAAAAAAACAAATAAATGAATTCTTACGTCTTTGGACTGGAATTATATTCCACATATTCCCTGTCAATACCCTCTGCTTTTGGAGATTTCTCTGTGGGAGAAGGCTCAACCTTGAGCTTGACTTCATTACCAATTTTTCCTTCACAGGATTCCCCTCCCACTGTATCACATGCCTCTGCTGGAAACACCCTGCACAAAACATATCCATCACCATTAACGATACTTTTACAGATACTTCTCAAGATAAACCAGCAACTATTCTAGCTGAAGATAAGCATAAGTAATCACAACATGCCCACTTGTTAAACTCTTCCAAAAAGATAATATACTTACGATTTAGGAAGAGACTCGTAATCCACATAAGGATCAGCAGCCTTGGCTCGCCACCTGTACACAAGTTTTTGCTTGGATGTGGTCAAGGAGGATAAACTTTTGAGATGGGCACCTCTTATTTGGGGTCTGTTAGACAGCATGACTGGGGAGAAAGATGAGGCTGACATGGTCATCGCCATTGTTGCCTGCATTTTCTTGTTTCTCTCTACTGTGCCAAGATATAACAGGGCTTCTCTTAGGACCTATTTAGTGTATTAGATCTAGATTTTTTTGGGTGTACATCGTTGAGTGGATAAGGTGATTACGTCATGTGTTTGGATAGGAGATTGTCGGCTCCAAGTGGCTCCAATGGAAGGATATTTCTAGGAATTCACTGCCCCGAGTCATGGATCACACCACCCTATGGAAAAAGTAGTGTCTCTGTAAAAGAGAGGTTGGTGAGGGGTAGATCTTCATGACCTAGATTTTTTTGGTTTTTATTTTTAGAAATTTTGCTTCTAGCTTGTGAATTATGTATAGCATAATTAAGTTATTTTATAATAAGTTTTGTATTTATTTTGATGGAAATGTTTTAATGTAATAAATCATGGATAAGTGATATTTTTATGTTAAGTTTGATTTATGATACATTTTTTATTTATTTTGATTTCATTCTTATTTACGCATAATTTTATACAGTCACTACTTATTCATTCTTATATCTTTCCTAGTCACATATATTTTATATAGTTGTTCATTTTGAGATTATCACGTTATCCCTTCAATTTAATTTCAAATGACATAAGATCAACTTGGTTCAATACCAAGGTATATGAGAATGATCTCTAAATTAAAAACTTCAAATTCTAATTCTAACTTTCATGTTCCCTTTTTCAAGTCGTTGTGAACCAACTTAGCACACATTTATACAACATGTTATTTCATAGTATTTAAAGACATTCAATGTGTAATTAATTCAAAAAGTCACATGCTAGACTATGCAAAGAAAATAGAAATCATTAGAGTACACTTCGCTTTCTATGGGTACATAAAGAATTAAATCGATGATCGTCATCATATAGGCCATTTGTATGTCTATGTATTTTATCTTTAAAGTGGCTCATCAGTGTTAATCTAACTTGCCAAGGGGTTTGACCTAGAAGAATTTGTTCACCCATTGAATGGCTAAACTACTAAATTTAGTGTCCCTAGACACCACAAGTAATAAATTTAGCTAACTAGAAGACAAAAAGTGAAGTCATTTTCATTTTCAAGTGCATATTCTATCAACTTTCAATCATGTGCAAAATAAATTAGGTTTATGTTAGTTGGGATCAAACTTATGGCACTTGAGCTCAACTTTCATCATTTTTTGCACTAATTTAGATCCCAAGATAATCGTCAAATGAAGTTATTAATTTCCGAAGGTGACAAATCATTTCAAAACATCATCATCATCACTCTTCCATGATCAATTCTAGAGATAATTACCCTAATGCCTCACATTTATTTTTCATAATTATCTACTAGAATTTACATTCCAATTTTATTATCTAGGTTAATTTGTACTTAATTTGATTGTTTATTAAATTAACCTAGATGATTAATGCAAAATATTTAAAGCTTATTACGTTCCTTACAATTTTAGTGAACTTGAATTAACCTATAATCCCAAGGATTTTTCCTTCTAAGTTAATTTTTTTAAGATTTATTTTTCAAAGTATTTAAGCCAATTTATTGACTTAATTAGGGTTTGATAGTTATTTGTTGTTTATGCTTCATAGACTTATCTTTTTCAAAGGTTTATGGTTCATAGTGTGACCTTTCTTTCATCCACCCCAATGAACCTTGTTGCACCTCTAGGGTTTAACGTTCAAAAATAATTATTGGCTAATTTTGTGATTTATATTAGTCCCTACCTTGATCATATATATCTCATTAGGGCTTGAGTCTTTTATTTTATGAGATCTTCTTTTGATTCACATCCATCCAACTTTAAATTGTGTGTATTTTTATCTTTCATGATGGATTGTCATGTCTAATTATCTTTTATCTCTCTTCATGCTTCTCTTACATATTTTGACATTTATATGATTTTTAATCTTTTATCTCATTATCATTGATTCAAATTCATGAAATTTTATCATAAAATAGGATTACATTATATAGATAGAGGAACTACTTAACTTGTATGCACGTTCTCCTCTTTTAGCGATCCAATCACTAGTTTTCCTTCACTTTTAAATATGCTTAATTCACTCATCCATGAGCCTCATGTTGTTGATATTTCTTCTATAAATAGTGGTAGTGATGCGTTTGAGAATAATGATAATTTACCTTAAATAACCTTTCCATCACATGATTTGATTAATGATATATTGTTTGTGGTGGATACTCATGGCACACACTCTAGTTATTCACTTATGAATGATACTTTATGTGATGAGTTACATCTCCCGTAGTTACACATGACATTTTTATGACTCGTGAAACTATTTCTTCTACATGCAATAATGATATCATTATTATTTCCTAAACAAGTATATAATTCCCACCTTTCACACTAGGCTTCGTCATAACATCCCTAATTTTCATGATTTCATCATTCTACAAAGATCTCACATAATTGGAAATGCACAAATGAGATATGATATGTGATATCAAATTAAGAATACTACCACTAAAATATCTTTTGGGACCTAATTTTTTCATCTAAAACCCATAGAGATGTTTTGAAACAAAATTTAACTAATATAGCTATTCCATCTAATCTTAAATTACCATCGATATTTTTACTATTTTAAAATTACTTTAACAAGATAAATCTAAGATATCTTTTGCACATTATGAGTTGCCTCCTTCCCACATCATTCATGAATATTTACCATCATCCATTGTAGTTAAATATGGGGATATTTGAATCAAAAGAGCACAATCAATAATGCATTATGCTTAAATATTTGTAGCAAGTATTTCCTAGATGTTATTATAGTTGATTCTATATTTTTTTTAAAAATTGAGGTAACCATCAAATGATTTGATAATTTGGTTTGATAATATCTTGGTTGTGTCACTTTACCTATCACTTTAGGACCCATTTTACTTGATAACACAATCCATGTTATGCCTTATTTCTTAGTAAATAAAATTTTATTTGACCATCTCTGGATAGATGCTATTTGTGTCATCCCCTTTACACTTCATTTGAATTTGAAGTTTATTCATAGTTTAATAATAGATCTATATTTATAGCTAAGAACAATCCAAGAACCAATTTTTCCAAGTGTGGAGAAAAAATATTGGTATCTCCTAACCGATTGATTACACTAATAGTATCATTCTTAAGTCCATCCCTCTCAATAATACATCATGCCAATGTTGAGGATGATTTGAAAAATCTTGACTTTACACCATTATGTGAAAAGGAACTTAAGGAAGGTGATAAAATGTGTATTATTCATCATTTTTATATAGATCCCACCTCATATGATCAACCACCCTTAGATATTCATTAATATATATTTTCCAATTTAAGGTGTTCTTACTTATGAATCTAAGGCTAGTAATGACTCTAATTGTGGTTTATATATCTAGCTAATATAGTAAAGGATTTGTATTATATAAAAAATGTATATAATAGAAAAGGTTTAGGTTCAAGAGAAAAATGCATATTAGATCCAATTACACCATCACAAAAATAAGACACTAATGGTATAAGATATTCTCCTACCAAAGATAAGAAAACAAATGGACCATTTAAATAATTTTCCAATTAGCTTACATAATTAATCATTATATAAACTTAGAAAGTGCACACCATGAGTTACTCTACATGGAATTGTTGGATACAACCCCCATTAAACATATTTTTTAATGGTGAGGCCCTTACCAAATTTTTGAGAGTTTATGAAGATTTACCTAAGTTTCATCATGATAGATGTTTCCCATATGTTCTTGATAGTTTTTCTTATTTCAAGAGGAAACCTCTCCTCTACTAGAAACTAATTTTTATTTATTTGGATGGTTTACCTACTAAACCATTCATTGAGGATAGAAATACCATAGTCATTGGAGGTAACTTTCAAGTTGAAATAGCTAAAATTGATAATATTAAAATGTTAAAAATTGAATAATGCATGAATTGTTTTGAATGATTTAATATTTCTAAATTATTCTAATAATTTTGCCACTTATTTGTATACACTTACCAAGACATGTTGGCTATAACTAAGGAAGTCAAGTTATACATTACATTATTCTTCACCTTTACACTAAGGGTAAGTGTAGAAATATGGGGGACCAAAAAGTGGCTACACCACTTTTTGGTTGCATACAAGACATAATGTGAGTGTGTTATAATGCACTTGCATTATAGCACACTCGTGTTATGTCTTGGTAGTGATTGAGCTAGGTTTGTTCACTACTGGGCCATAATGTGCTCACATTATAACATGAGTGTGTTATAACATGAACACATTACAATGTGACCACACTATAATGCACTCACATTTCCAAGAAGTAAATTTTTATATCTCTTTCTCTTCCCATCTCTCTTTACCTCTTTAATTATATCACACTCTCCCTCTTCCCCAGGCTATATACATAAAATTAATATTTAATTATAAGTGATATTTACTTAAAGTTATATTTCATGTATATTATTTCAAGATGTTTGAGAATGGTTTTGGATGTATAGGAGTTATAATGTAGATTCTAAGTTTTGGAGGATCTTATAATTTCTCAGACTTACTAAAGTTTCAATAATCAATATAGACTTCTATCACCTTATAGTTGTCTAAGGGTAGTCGTCACTATTCAAAAGCATCATTCAGCCTCTCTCTCTCTCTCTCTCTCTCTCTCCCTATCCTTCTAAATTATTTCTAAATCTCTCTCTCTACCCCCTCTCTTTGCCTCTCCCTCTCTCTCCATCCCTCCCTCCTTTCCTCTATAATTCTCTTTATTTCACCTCTCTCTCTCCCTTATCCCTCTAGATATCTCTCCCTCACTCGCTCCCTATATCCCTCTACCTATCTCTCTCTAGAGGTATAGGGAGAGAGAGAGGTGAGATAGAGAGAAGTAGAGAGGGAGGTAAGTAGAGAGAGATAGGGAGGGAGGTAGAGGGAGGGAGAGAGGAGAGGGAGAGATATAGATATATAGCTAGAGGGATAGGGAGAGAGAGAGAGAGAGAGGTGACATAGATAATTAGAGAGGGAAGGAGAGAGAGAGAGGGGGGTGAGATGGAGATAATTAGATAGGGAAGGAGGGAGGAGGTAGTTGTAGAGAGAGATGGAGAAGGAAAGAGAGAGAGAGAGTGATATAGAGAATATCTAGAGGGATGGGGAGAGAGAGAGAGGGGGGAAGGTAGAGGTAGAGAGGGAGAGGGAGAGGGAGAGGGAGAGGGAGAGGTAGATAGAGGGAGGGACAAAGGGAGGGATGGATGAAGTGAGAGGGAGGTAGAGAGAGAGGGAAAGGGATATATATACAAATATATCTAAGTGATAAGGAGGGAGAGAGAAAGGAAGGGAGGGAGATGTGGGTACAGAGAGAGAGGGAGAGGGGATTGGGGGAGATATAGAAAGATGTATAAGGAGAGGCTTGATGATGCTTTTGAATAGTTGTAACTACCCTTAGATAACTGCAACATGATAGGAGCTTGGTGATTTTCGAAATTTGAATTGCTGAGAAATTATAAGATCCTCTAGAACCTAGAATCTACATTGTAACTCCTAGAAATCCAAAACCATTCTCAAACATCCTAAAATAATTTACATGGAATATAACTTAAATTATAAGAAAGTAAATGTCCATATGTAAATGTCATTTATACCTAAATGTTTATTTCATGTGTATAGTCTAAGGAAGAGGGAGAGTGCAAGCTATATAAGGAGGTAGAGAGATGTGGGAAGAGAAAGATGTATTTTTGCTTCTTGAAAATGCAAGTGCATTATATCATTTTTACACTATAGCATGCTTGTGTTATTATTTACTTTGGGTGTTTCCAGCCCTTAGGGTTGTATTTTCCTTGGGCATCCAACCCAAAGGGTTGGACTTACATGTCAATGCCCATATGCATGTTTTTTTTGCAAATTCTAAAAAATGACAATCTTGAGCATGTTCTCCATCAAGTTTACACGTATTTAAATTTTAAGTTAAAATATAACATGGTAATTTTAGCTCTCTCTTAGCTTTCTAACCATGTAATTTTTTCTACATTTCAATTAGGTTAAGGTTTTAATCTTTTTTTTTTGTTTGTTAGTGTCTCCCTTTTTTCAAAAACCTAGTTTAGTATTTTTTATTTATTCATAAAAACTTGAAATAAATTACATTTTTATGAACTAGACTCTTTTCTTTACGCATTCAAAAAAATGATTTTTGAATGGTTTCCAAAAAATTAGGGGGACACACGCTCAATTAACTTATTTGTTTTCAATTCGAAACATAATTATTTTCTGTTTCAATTCAGTCAATACTATAATGGTGGTCTCAGAAATCAGCAGTCGGTCATGATTTAGTTATTTTTTATTTTTTAATTTGTCTTTCTCCGCAAGATAATTGATCACTCACCTAAATCAAAACTAAATCATGCAAAAGTAGTGTTTGTGAGGAGAGGGGTGAAGAGGAAACTAGGGGCAGAAACTGAAGCTTCAACACCTACTAGGGAGTAGGCCACCTACCCAAAACAAGAGCTATTGTTATAGTTAACATGAGTGCTCCATGGGGCATTGGGACTCTATAAATTATTGTCTCCATGTGCAGCCATTGTCAATGTGGTCAGAGTTGGTTGAGATCCCATTCTAAATAGCAATCCTCTTTCTTTTGGGTTGCATTATTCTCAATCCACCATCAACTATAAGTTCACTTCACTTCATCTCATTCACTTCAAATCTTTCCTTCCAATGGGGCATTAAATGGAATGGTTGAAAAGGATCTAAGAAATTTCAAGCAAACATAATTGGCCACAAGTGTAGGGCCTAATTTGACAACCTTTGCATTTCATCCTTCCTGCTTGTGCTAAGATGGGAGCTATGGAGTAACCCTTGGGAACATGGTATGTACATTGATCAAAGTGTAAAGGAAAGAAAGACTTGTGTCAGATGTTATAGTTGCAATTGCCTTGGTAGATATGTATGCAAATGTGGAAGCATGGACAAGGCATGTAAATTTTCTAACAAAATTCCTCAAATAGATGTCATTGTATGGAATGCCATGAATCTTGCACAAAATGGGTTTGTTGATGAGACATTTGGAAACTTTCAAGTAAATGCTATTGGCAGGTGTAAAGCTGAATTCTATAACCTTTTCCAATATCATCCTGGCCTGTTCTGCCTACCTGCTTGTACAATCTAGAAAAGATAAAATTGGAAGGTTACTTGTAAGATTTGGCTATTTGCAATGCTCCAGAATGTATACTCATTTAAACAATTATTTTATTTGTACATCATATAGATGTAGTAGGTTATTTTTATGGAAGTATTTTATTCAAAAAATACTTCTTTTTTATCAACATTTTTAAAGGTTTAAGTCAATATAGACACCAAAAAAATTAATCACAATTAATTTTATAAAAAAATTATTTATTTTTTAAAAATAATAATATATTTTTGTTTGTACGAGGACCACAAAATGATGATGCTTCACATTTTTGTAATTATTTAAAAAATTGCAATGAGATTTATACAAAAATGTTGATATGATTTTTATACATCTTTATAAAATAATATGGTAATATAAATGTAATTGAACCAAAATTCTATAAAATATTAGAGATCAATGAGTGTTGAGTGGAGAAAAAAATCAAATGATGCTATTTATTTTTAAATAATTTTTAAAAATTATATTAACTATTATTTTGGGATAAAATTCAAAAACTATTGTTCATAAAGATCTAAAAGGTTTGAAGTTACAAAATAACTAGCAGTCATAACACAATGATAGACCAAGAAAACAAGGAACTGCAAATGCACATCTAATTCATGCTCTGAATTCATATCAAAGGAAATATCCAAGACCCTAGAACAATGACCCTCATGAAACAACTTCACATTGATCTCACAAGAGAGTCTTCATGAAGATATAACAAGAGATTTTGCAATGTTCCACATCAACTTAACTTCTTTTAGATTTAGGTATTGACTTGTTGTGCAACAATAATTAGATGGAAAGCAAGGGAAGACTTGTGTACAATGAGCAAACATGGTTACACAACAAACAAATGAGGTACTTACTCTAGAAAGTTTTTTGGATTAGGAGCTTTATTTTCTAGTTTTATTTCTATTAATGTTGCTAAATTGGAAGGGATAATCATTGGTTTGAAGTTGGCTCTTGACATCAAATCTTAAAATATTATCATGAAGGAGACCCCAAACTTATTATAAATAGTTTTATTTTTTAGAAAGGGCATTATTTAAGGCTTAATAATCTCCTCTAAAAAGCTATGGATATATTTTAAAAGTATTAAAATTACAAATTACACATGTTCTCCATGAAAGAAATAGAATTGTTGATTGGATGGCTAATCTTATCTACAAAAGAATTATCACAATGTAGATAAAAATTTGAGAAAGTTTCATCAATTTTAGGTATTTGAAAATATTATTAGGCGAATGATTTCAAGATTCCTAATTAATAGTGGTTGTTTATATTATTAATTTAAATCTCAAGATTAATCTCTTGATTATACAAACCTTGAAATAGAAATATTGGATTGTCACTATTTTAGAGGTTTTGGGAAGCCAAAAGATATTAATTTTTTCTTCTCAAAAGTTTTTTTATAATAGAATTTTTTTTTTCTTATTATATCTTGGTTGTTTTCTTTGAACATGGCATGACTCTTAAACTAGGAAACAAAAATTATTTTAATCAATTTAAATTCTCTTGCACTATGAAAATTTTAGGATGCTGGCTACTCACCCCCAGATTTTCTTTAGCAACTATTATTTTTATTTTTCTGGGTGAAATATTCTTGCTAAGGGTTGGAAAAGGCATTATTTTTTATTTAAATTCAAGTTTTTTGAGAGCATTCAAACTACTCAATTTCATAGTGATTAGTCATTATGTTGGCTTGGGAGGCTCAATGAGAATGAAATAAGATTTGTTGGTTTAAAATATCATATCATTTTGTATATGTTCATGTCTTTAGCTAACTCTTCTTCTTGGTCCTATTTCTTGTGATGGAATTTGGCATGTTGACTGCATTCTTCCTATTATAACCTTGCAATTTTACTGTTAATCTAATTATGTCGAAAGCATTCTCTCTATGAAGTAAACAAAGCAAATCTTAGCAAATATTTTGTATCAGTGGTTGATATCGTTTTCCTTCCGTGCATGACCATCAAATGCATCCAGACTGTAAATATCAAATGTCAAATTAGTGATGTTGTGGAGGCATTGAATTTTTTAAATTCATCACAAGCTTTTTTCCCCCACAGGTTATATCTAGATTGTGCAATGATTGCCACTATAGGATGCCCTGCAAATTCTACTTACAAGAAATTATGGCATATGTCGTATTGATGGAGATCCTTGTTGAGCAGCTCAACAAAGAAGTGATTTGCTTCGACAAGGCATTTTATGCCAGCTTTGGTGGTTTGACAGGAAGTTGTAGGAGCTAGAGGAATTTTCCTTTAATAACAAACAAGCTCCCTATCCTCTATTCACCTGTTGCCTTCTAGGCATGATTTCTCTCTCACCACCCTCCACTATTTCTAGTAGCTTAAACCAAACAAGGTATTACTATGGGATTTCATCCCCTTCAAATCCCCATATGTGTACAATGTTGAAGCTCAAAACAACTAAAACAGATGATGCCCATTACCTAGAGACATGAGAAGACAATGGTGCCTGCAAATTATTTTGCATCAATGAAATTTATAGTATAAAACAAAGATATAAACAAATAATAGGCTTGGAAGATATTTATCTAAAGATAATTGAAGAGTATTTCTAGATACTATTTGTTGTGATGAAATGCATCTTCATATTGAAGAGTTGAAATGCATAGCCATTGGACGATTACTACTATAGTTCTTGGATAGAAATGCTCCTTTGCATCATGCTTTGGTGGACATCTATATCCCAATCCATGGATTCTGTAATGGTGTAGGCATGGAGGGTATTGGAAAAGGCTATGAATTTGAATATACATCTGCCATTGGTATTGATACAAGTCAAGAATGCTGGCAGAGAATACAGAAGCTCGCTTTATATTTGTGTGTAGGGCATTCTATGAGACCACCTTACTTTGAGGGCTTTATATTGATTTTTTTAATTAATCCTAAATATTATATAAAATTTATTACATATTATATAATACCATTAAATAAGTAGTATTTATTAGATAATTATATTATATTTAAAATAGTAATCAAGTATCATTTAAATTAGATAATATTAAATAATAATTTATAGATAAAAAAATTTCCTAATTGACCTTCTAGATCTCTTTGGCATACACATTGCACACCTAGGTGTGATTGCTAGTTTTTAGATCAATGTGGAATTTCTAATGTATTTTGTCTCATGTGGTCAACCTTCTCCTTGCTAGGGTGTTACTCTTATTTGGTTAAATGCTTAAATTTGCAAGTGGTATGACTATTGGTTTCAAATAACAACTAGTTATTCCAAATAATTATTATTATCAACTTCATACCAATGAGGTGTTATAAGATTTTGTGATCCTATTATATCACTCAACTTTCTTCGAGGTTGGATGAGATCATTCATCTTATTCTTGGAGTGCTAACAACATATAATATTACTACTAAAAGAGTTGTTTTAAGTTGGAGAATAGTTCACCTTCTACTCCCATTGATGTTAATGGTCATCTCCCAATCTCCTCTTCTACGATAAAAATTTAAAAAGAATTTTATTTTTTATGATTTATGCCCACCAAAAAGCTACACGATATGGGTTTTTTAATCAAAATTCTCATTTGGATGACAACCAACATTCTTCTATGAACCTCAATCCAGTAGGTTTGCTTCATAATTTGTGTCCCTTAAATCAAAATTTATTGGATTTGGAAAATATAATATTAATAATAATAATTTAAGAGGTCATGATTTAAATATACAGTTAGCCTCTTCTCTTCATAATTTGGTAGAAAACTCTAGTGATTTTCTTCTCAAAATTTGCATGGAGGGGGAATTTCATCACTAAATTATGGAAGAATAAGTTTTGTCTATTAATAACATCAATACAAAATTTGTAACTCTTGAGTCCAAACTTGTGATATCATGCTTTCTTTAGTTTAAAATGAATTTTGTAGACTCTCTTGTTAGATCAATGTGAGGTTGTTTCATGGGGGCATTGTTCTAGGTCTTGGATATTTCTCCTACTATGAATTTGGAGCATGAATCAAACGAGCGTCCCTAGTTCCCTATTTTCTTGATCTATCATTGTGTTATGGTTTTTGATTATTTTGTAAGTTTGACCTTTTTTAATAATATTTTTTGAATCTTATCAAAAAAATAAATATACTTCATGTCATTGTTTATAATTGTTTTAAAATACATGATGTTATATGATTTATTTTTATAGATTGAATATTTATCGATCTCTAATATTTTATATAAATTTGGTTTAATTACATTTAAATGATTTTTTACCATATTATTTTTATAAAGGTGTTAATAAAAATATATAAACAATATTATGATAATATTTTTGTATAAACTTCTTTGTATTTTTTAAAAATTATGAGAAGGTGAAGCATTATCATTCAATGGTTCTTGTACAAACAAAAATAAATTGTACAACAAATAAAGTTGCATTTAAAGTTGCACATCTATAGGTGCTCTTAGATCGCTTTGGTAACATGCCTTGTGTTGTTGCCAAAGTGTCATCACCATTTACTTCCCACTAGGGTCACTCCCCCCTCATGGGGGAAAATGTGGCCCTACCCAGCCTATTAGAAAGGATTGTGAATCTTAGTTGCATGGAACTTAGCCTAATAGAACTAGCGATTTTCCTACCCATGGTTGGTCTTAGCCTTCTCAATTGTCATTCATCTCTTTTTGTTTGTCATTCGCCTCTTCTCATGGGTGTGGTGCTTCTAGCTAGTCAAATTCAAGAAAGCTTCCTCACTTGGATTTGACTATTTTGCAATTTATGCTTGATAACTTATAGATAAAGATCAAGAGGAAGAAGGTGCTCTTATTGGTTGGAAATTGATTGATGATAGTTCTTTTTAAACCAATGTCTAGGATAAAACCAAATAACTGTGATCCCCCTCCTCCTAGAGTTGCTCTCACTGCTTAACAACTTTATTATTTTCTGATGTTTGAGCTTGACTCCATTTAGACTTTCTCATAGATTTTATTTTGGACTTCATCTAACATAAACTTTAAAGATATGTTTTATAATGAATTATTATATTTTTAATTTATAAAAAATAATAAAAACCTATTCATTAAAAATATATTTAAATAAATATTGATGAATAAAACAACAAAATAAAAATATTATTTTAATAAAATATTTACATAAAAATAATATACTCCATTAATATATCATATAAAAATAAAAATAATATTAATGTGAATTGGACATGTTTTTCCTAACACTACAAATAACCAAATCTTACAAGTAACCTTCCAAAAAATATTGGAAGGATGTTAGAAAAGGCTGTGAAATTCATCTTTACACCTACCAATAGCATTTGCTTGAAAGTTTCTAAAGCCCTGTCAACTAAATGGACCCTGCAATCATTTTTTTTAGGCATTCTGTCAAACACTTCACATGCCTTGTCCATCTGACAAAAGTATTCCTTTCCTTTACACTTTGATTGATGTTCATACCATCTTCCAAAGGTCGTTCCACAGCTCCCATACATTTGCTTTTAAAGTTTTTAAAGGCTTTTCAACAATTCCATATAATGCCCTTTACAAAGCAAGATTCAAGTGAATGAAACTTACAGTTGACACTAAACACAGAATAAAGCTGATCACTGCTTAAAATTCACAATAATACCATATTCATCTATTCCAACTTACAACTCGGCAGCACTTTGCTTTATTAAAATGATGATGATCAATTAACATCCCTTGCGTTTACATAGGCTTTGATGGATCATAGTGGTCAGATTTATTTTAGTTAGGTATCTGTTAAAGTTTTTATTGATCAGTAACGAGTTGAATCAAGAATTTATTATCTATTGTTGCATATTTTATATAATTTTTTATTACTGGGATGTCGGCCATCTTGATGATTGATCCATCTTTGATTCAAGTATGACTTGGTTTCCAAAACTATCTGTTATTTCTTAATTTTTATATTTAGATGATTGAATATGAAAGAAAAATGTAACATTCTAATTTTCAAAATCTTATTACTTGGAAGTACATCAGACTATTGTGCATCTGGCAACTGCCTTGCTCAGTGCTGGCCTAACGCGCTTGCACTTAATCAGTCTAGTCTTAGTCTATCCCGACAGAACCTTACCTCGGTCTCTCCATAGCAACCCATGTCTGATCTGGCTAGTTGCAGAGGATTTAACTTTTAGAAATCAGAATATCTTATTAGAATCAGCTAATAATTTTTTAAATAAGTGGAGTTATATCAAGGATTTTAATCACTATGTGGTTGCATTTATGTTAGATGATTTGTTTGCAAAATAGTGGTTACAAGATTGAGTCCGTAATATGTGTTCTATTATACAGACAGAATGCTCCTCTTAGTTAATAGTTTATTAGATCTGTCTGGAATTGCAATATAACATCATTTTCATTGTTTTTCCTATTTTCAAAGAAATTAGCAGGGTCTACCCCATTATTTAAATTTTAGTTATGTGCTCTGTTTTTACAGTTTTAACATTAAAACTATCAGGATGCATAGCCTGCTTTTATCTTTTTTTACTACTGATAAATATTCTTTACAAGCAATATCTATGTTCAAACAATATTTAGATGTTACAGATTAAAGAGTTACCATTAATTTGTTACTTAAAGTTATTAGGGTGTGAACCTTGATTTTTAAGGTTTTTGCCTATGACATCTATAATAATTACATATTCTTTACAAGTGAAAATTTCTCATTTTTAAAATAGTATTTGAATACGAAAGATAAGGAGGTTGCCATTAATATTAACTTACGGTACTTTAAAAAAAAGTTTTTAGTAAATATTTACAAAATGTTTGATTTTCAAATAATATTTGTATGTCAAATATTAAAAGGCTACCTTTACTTCATTACAGTATGAATTTTCATTGTTCTTATTATTTTGACTAGTTTAAATGGAATTAATAAGACACTTTCTTGAAAATAATTCATGATTAAAGGATATTTAAAATTAATTATGATTTCTCTTATAACTAGATGTATGATTAAAGCATATTTGAAATTAGGCAAGTACCTTGGGGTATGTGCAGGGAAATGGGGGATCAAAAGTGGATCTTAATTGACCATTTTTTTTTTTCAATTCAAAAAAGATTGACTTTGGATAAGAAATTGAAGATGATGAGTCATACTACTTTGAATATACTTTCTAAACTACAATATTTTTTAAATAGTAGAGATTAAAGGGTTCAAAAAGGAGGAGCACACAAAGTGTTCCGAGTCATACAACTTTGAATATACTTTTTTATTTTTTATTTTTTTATATAGTAGAGATTAAAGGGTTCAAAAAGGAGGAGCACACAAAGTGTTCATGTTCCGCTAAAAAAAATAACATAGCGTATGGTGTGCTCCCCCTAAAATGTTAACTTTTTTTAGTATTTTAAAAATCATTTCGGTGAGAAATTAGCTAACAACATGTAGTTTATGCCTGATTTTTGTGCTAATTTTTTAATGAATATATATTTTTTACAAATTTTTAAAGTGGACACATCTTGAAAAATAAAAAATTGAGTGTGCTCTTGCCTATTTTTTGTATATTACTTTATAAAGGTGTTAATAAGATTATATAGACAATATTATGATAATATTTTTGTATAAACTACTTTGCAATTTATTAAAATTATGAGAAGGAGGAGGATTATCATTCAGAGGTTCTTGTACAAACAAAAATAGATTATACAACAAATAAAGATGTATTTGAAGTTGCTCATATATAGGTACTCTTAGATCACTTGGGTAATGTGCCTTGCATTGTTACCAAAGTGTCATCGTCGTTTACTTCCCATTAAGGTCACTCCCCCTCATTGGTGCAAACATGGCCCTAGCTAGCCTACTAGAAGGGATTGTGGCTCCTAGTTGCATGGCTCTTATCCTAATAGAAATAGGGATTTTCCTAGCCACAAGTGGTCTTAGCCTTCTCAATTGTCATCTGCCTCTTCTCATTGTCGTTCACCTCTTTGCATAGATGTGGTGTTTCTAGCTAGTCACATTCAAGCAAGTTTCCTCACTTAGATTTGGCTCTTTCCCAATTTGTGTTCAATAACCTATAGACGAAGATGGAGAGAGAAAATGCCCTCACTTGTTGAAAATTGATTGACAATGGTTCTATTTCCACTAATGTCTATGATAAACTAGACAACTATGATTCCCCTCCTACTAGAGTTGCTCTCACTACTTATCAACTTTATTATTTTTTGATATTTGAACTTGACTCTATTTAGACTTTTCTAATCTTTTATTTTAGACTTGATCTCATATAGACTTGAAGAATGTGTCTCATATTAGATTATTATATTTTTTGTTTATAAAATATATATTGATTAAAAAATATTTAAATAAAAATAAATTATTATACGTTTGATATCTATTATAAATTAAAAACTAAAAAATATTGATGAATAAAACAACAAAATAAAAATATTATTTTAATAAAATATTTACATAAAAATAATATACTCCATTAATATATTACATAAAAATAAAAATAATATTAATGTGAATTGGACATATTTTTCTTAACACTACAAATAACCAAATCTTACAAGTAACCTTCCAAAAAATATTGGAAGGATGTTGGAAAAGGCTGTGAAATTCATCTTTACACCTACCAATAGCATTTGCTTGAAAGTTTCTAAAGCCCTGTCAACTATATGGACCCTGCAATCATTTTTTTAAGGCATTCTGTCAAACACTTCACATGCCTTGTCCATCTGACAAAAGTATTCCTTTCCTTTACACTTTGATTAATGTTCATACCATCTTCCAAAGGTCGCTCCACAGCTCCCATACATTTGCTTATAAAGTTTTTAAAGTCTTTTCAACAATTCCATATAATGCCCTTTTACAAAGCAAGATTCAAGTGAATGAAACTTACAGTTGACACTAAACACAGAATAAAGCTGATCACTGCTTAAAACTCACAATAATACCATACTCAACTATTCCAACTTACAACTCGGCAGCACTTTGCTTTATTAAAATGATGATGATAAATTAACATCTCTTGCGTTTACATAGGCTTTGATGAATCATAGTGGTCAGATTTATTTTAGTTAGGTATCTGTTAAATTTTTTATTGATCAGTAACGAGTTGAATCAAGAATTTATTATCTATTGTTGCATATTCTATATAATTTTTTATTATTGGGATGTCGACCATCTTGATGATTGATCCATCTTTGATTCAAGTATGACTTGGTTTTCAGGACTATCTGTTATTTCTTAATTTTATATTTAGATGATTGAATATGAAAGAAAAATGTAACATTCTAATTTTCAAAATCTTATAGAAGATAAAATCTATTAGCTCATGAGGTAGAGGCAACCGATAGCATAGTAAAATTTGGCAAAATGGGATGAAATCATCTCTTTTCTTAGTGGAGTTGCTAAAAATTATTAATGTTTGAATTTGTTATCTATATTTTTTATAAAATAAGTGTAATTCGTTGAATAAATAATTACAAATTATGTAATACAATGTGGAAATATCACTATGAAATGGTGATTTGTCTTTGTATTTGAGAGGGACAACTCCCTCTGATGTGGTTTCATATTTTGTGTTTGTGTTTGAAAGTGAGAAAAGCACAAAATGAATAAATAAAAGAAAGAGAAAAATAACAAAAGATAAAAGGAGAAACCCTAGGTGAATTGAAATGCAAACGACCACTTGAATAACTAAGTGAAAACTATATGTGGCAGATTAAAAGACCCTCCTTCCTAATGTCAATGGAGATGGGTGTAAATTTAAAGTGGCTGGAGTCTCAAAAAATCTTGAAAAGACACATTTTTAACAATTTTTGAACAAATATAGGTGATACAAATTTTCACCATTTAAGTCTTGAACTCACAAAGAATGGAAGAGAAATTAGTATGAAATGCAACTAAATATGAGTTAATAAAATGATTAAATTTAATTCAACAAGTAGACAATTAGAAATTGTGGAAAGGAGATCGTCACATCTATTTTTGAGAAATGATAGATTCCATATGTAATGGTAAAATATATATTCAATCAACTTTATTCAATAAAATTACAAAAAATGAAGTTGCATGCCCTCTACTAAGGCATAGAGGAGAGAAGAGAAGCTAATAGAATCTAAGATTTAAACATCCAACCAACAACCTATGGTAAATTAACTTTCAAATTCGTAAGCCACAATATTTTGTATCATGTGTATTTATTTAATTATATTAATGATGGAGGTTGTTGCATCATAATTTACTACTTCTTTCTATTGGCATTACCTCAAGTTGCTTCAATTATGTATATTTTAATTATCCTAAAATACTTATGCAACACTTCATAATTAGTTAGTAAGTGGATTCATTACATTGTATATTTTAAATAATAGACCTATATTCAAGATTTTATAGTGAGATAACCCATGTATATTAATAACTAATACAAATACTTGACATAGTTCTAATCAACATGGCATCAAGAATTAGTATATTCTTAGCAATTTGCTCCATTGTACAACCCATCAAAGGCCCATCATGGTCACAATAGAGGATTACATTACATGTTCCATGAGAGCAAAAGCAAGAAGTTGGGTACACGAAGAGGGGAAATTTTAGGCAAAACAAAAAAGTTTCACAAGAAATGCATACATGTTATAGATTGGGTACCCGAGCCTAAATCCAAATGTGTACGCATTTAGCTTCGGGTACGTGAACCGCAAACGCGTACACGTTTTGTGAAAGTATTTTTTTTAATAAGCGATTGTATTTCATTTTTCCTCACCATTTTAGTCCACGCCAGAGAAGAACAGAGGAGATTGCGTACGTGTTTCAAAGGCCTTGATTGAAGAAAAATTTGACTGGCACCTCCTCCCATCAACACAACTGACCTCATCAACCTCTAGGTTGGTTGAATTCTTCCTTTTTTTTTGGTTTTGTAATTAGTATTCAATTTTTGGTTGTTTAGTGTGTTTTAGTTCAATGTTTTATAGTTTTTATTTGCATTTAAAAAACAAAAAATGTCAACGAAACAAAGAACATTAAATTGTAAATTGAAAACCATAAAAACTAAACCTAAATTGGACACATTTAACTTAGAAATCAAAACCCTAGAAACCCTAGGTTACAAAATTTGCATAGGTCCCTAAAAACTAATTTACACAGGTTAATCCTTAGACCTAAACCCTAAAACGTAAACCTAAAACCCTATTTACCCTAATTTATGTAACCTAAAACGAGTTATTTACCCTAAAACATAAACCTAAAACCCTAAATTAGGGCTCCTCAAGGAGGTTTAGATTACATTTTATATTTGACATAACCTTCTTTGTATGATTTTTACTCTCACTCATGGTTCTTAGTTTATTTAGGGTGGAAGTGATGAAAAGTTCAATATTAGGGGCATGTGATAATAGAAGAGGTAAAATAAGGATGTGTAGTAAGATTTGATGATAGCATGTAGGGAGGGATCACAAATTATACTCCATAGGTTAGGTACACTTTGGTATGCCGTTGGTGATCCACACAAATACAAATGAAATTCATAATTGACTAATAAAGGAGGTACAAACAATCGATGCATAGATCTATATATTAACCAACAAATTGATTTAATTATAATATGTTCTCATAATATAAATTTGATAGCTAATTTTATCTCAGAAAACTTCATGATTGTATAATTTAACTTGAGAAAGTGTACTAGTGAAGTAAAATAATGTACCTCATGTGAAACTATGTGCTTGATTTAATAAGTTTATATATCATGATGCTAGTTGATATGAGCATGTAATCACTCTATATCAATTTTGTTAGCTTATATAGTGTATGATGTATTATCTTAAAAAAACATAGAAATGTAAGTCATACTTATTAATCTAGACTATGTGCAATATGGATAGAGCTAGACACATAAATGTTATTAAATCAAATAAATATTAAAATGTGAAGCATGAATGATTTCTACCCATTTCTCTTATTTGGATGAGATCCTTTGTGAATTATGTAAGGATGCATTACGATCATATTTAAGCCTTAATTTATAGGATGTTATTCATAAGATCTATAGGTTGTGTGTAATCTAATTCCTATTTTAACTCTCATGTGTAGTGCCATTGTTCTAGATTAGGAAAACTAAATGTTGTACTTTCTCTAAACTAGTGTATCAAAGCTAACTTGTAGCATGAACATTTCAATTTCAAAAATTCAAATTAATTTTTTGAGAAACTTGATAGATGATTCATAAATGCAAGTCAATTCTATAACCAAAGGTTTATTTTCTAAGATTATTTATTTATTGAATTGATCAATTGATTCCTCACTTAGTGGCAGTTAGGTTCTTTTTTGAAAACCCATGCACGTCTAGATCACGTTAGATCCCCTCTTCCTTTTTAAATCATCCAAGAGTGCTTAGAGGTCCAAAAAGGTTCAAAATCCATCATAACTCAACAACTTAGTTATAATTGAAATCTAAAATTCCTAATTGTTGATATATTGAAGCTATTCCTAGAATGTCACATATTTTATTCAAAGCACTAAGTTTAGGTGGTAGGGTTTCTCATTTACTTGTAAAAAATTATTCATGTGTCTTCTATATATGTTTTCATGTCATCAAATCTCTAAATCTAAACCCTAAACCCTAATTTAGCATTCATTTTGTTGTAGGACCTTAAAATGAAATTTGGTTTCCTTAGGCAACTCCACCAAATTTTATTCCCTTAAGCCATGGAACATTTTGTCCTAGTCCACCTTACTATACATAGATCCCCTTAAGCCATCCTATCACCCTAAATCATAAATCGATGTCTTAAGGGGTCCTAATATGACATTTCTTAAGGGGGTCAAATAAGTTCTCAAAATTTGGTGAATAGAGATCAAGGTCATCTTTGTTTATTTTGTACATTGCAATTAGGTCACTAGCATATATCTATGTGTCCCTTTGAATGTATTCTATTAATTTTTCATTATTATCTTTCGTATTCTTTGAAAACAATGAATGAGATTATAAATTTTAATGTTAGTGTTAAACTTATAATTTCTTCTTAACTACTTTGTCCCACTATAGAGATCTTGTGTCTCTTATCATGAAATTTGAAAATTTAGATAAATCAATTTATGTCCTTGGATTTAATTAAATTCTATGTCATACTTGATTAATACATCTATTCATTTTGTTGTAGGACCTTAAAATGAAATTTGGTTGCCTTAGGAAACTCCACCAAATTTTATTCCCTTAAGCCATGGACCATTTTGTCCTAGGACCTTACTACACATAGATCCCCTTAAGCCATCCTATCACCCTAAATCGTAAATCGATGTCTTAAGGGGGAATTTGACATTTCTTAAGGGGATCAATTTGGTGAATAGAGCTTGGTCACTCATCTTTTTTTATATTTTGTACATTGCAATTAGGTCACTAGCATATATCTATGTGTCCCTTTCAATGTATTCTATTAATTTTTCATTCTTATCTTTAGTATTATTTGAAAATAATGAATGAGATTAAATAAATTTTAATAAAACCCCATAATTTCATTTCTACCCTTCATATTAACAACCCCACACTAGACTCAATTTAATGTGTGTACATGCTATGAATTTTTAATGTTATGGATTTTATAATGTTATATTTATCGAATGGTCTTCAAATGAAATATATTTTGAATTTGTGCATGTTCAATGTGATTTTTAAATAACTTTCAAATTATGTGCATTATTTAATTAGTTTGTTGATATATATTTTTTAATTGTTTAACATGCAATTACCATATCATTGCTCACATGGATCCAATGTTTAATTTAGAGGATTTTATGCCCAAGAAATTCCTATAGATCTCAAACATCCCAATCCACCACATGAACACAACCCTAACACACCTCCACATTCTCCACCACCTAACCCCCCACCCCCTCCTATAGCTGATGAAGATCAATTAAGAGAGAATATCTGAGCAAACCTCATTATCATTCAAGGAAATATAGATCTCATAAAAAATTAGCCTAGAGTCCCTCCCCATCTCACACAGTTTGCATCTACGATGCAAACTATTGTCGATTATGTTCGATATATTGATGCAGACCTAGTTAGGTTCCATCAATGGAGAGAAGAGAGGAGACAATTCTATGTGGATGGATTGTCATATAAAGAAATCAATGACCTAAAAATTACCAAACAAGCCATGTGCCAATATTTTATTAACCCCCAAACAAACCAACCCATTCCACCCACGAAAAAATGAATTTCAATTTTATGGTGTAGGAACCTGCAGATAGCTGCGCATTTTTGGGACAGATGGTGGATGGTGTTTGATAGTCCACCACATGGAAATAGTGAGGTGCCCTTATACTTTTTGAGAAAGTTATGGGTTGAATTTGAGTTGGGTAAAAAACCCAACTATTTTGATATGAGGTCATTTCAAGGAGTTGGGTGTGGCATCCCCAACATAGACTAGGAGCATGTGTCGATCCTCAGTGACATGCTCCAATTGCTCCTATTGTTCCTCCTCCTTCTCTTAGTGTTCCTGCTACATTTCAGCAGCAGACCATGTTATTGACATTAGGAGAATTGAGTTCACTTTCAGGACATCTCAATCAACAAACTACACACGCAACCACTAAAGTGGCCAATAGAGAGCATGGAGGCTCGGGCTATTGGGATACTCAGACATCCACTTCAAGTGAGGCACATGCATTTGGGACAGGGTCATACATGAATTTACTATATTCTGAGGATCGTCCTACATAGTTATGTTCATCTTTTGAACTTAAATTTATTTCAAATTTGAAATGTGAAAAAAAACATGTAAATAATAACATCAAATTATATATATAATATAATATTAATTCAATAAGTGTTTGGTGTAGACGCATGATCATGTGATGCTTGAAACTCAATATGATCATCGTGTGTATATGTTGAGTGTTGTAGATCTGGGCTCACCTTTTGGATGGGTACTTGAACCAATATATATTAAATAATTTGTGTGGATATATATCTAATTTAATTTGAATTTTTACACATGTGTGAATTGATATATTATATCTAAATGCAGGGAGGTCATACGATACCTAGTACTGACCAACCACAAGTTACAGTGGCGAGCACTCCTAAGACATCATCAGCTCAGGTGCATGCTTTCAAGAGTTTGTTAAGTTTAAATTAAATACACATCATAGATCTAATTTAATTTTTTCATTTACATACACATGTGTCAATGATCTATACGAATTGTTGTACATCTATATGCAGGAATTTCATGAGGTACCCATGGCGGGCCATGCACCTGAGACATCATCGACATTTATGCATGGGCAATCTCAAGTGCGTGATCATGAGGTCATATCATTTAAGGTTGTAAACTTTACTTTAAATCTCCTATACAATTTTTATGGACCTTTTAACTATATATATATATATATATATATATATATATATATTCTCGGTTTTCACATATTGTTTGCTTTATATGAATATGCAGGATATAGTAGATCAGGTATTTGCATCTTCTCAAGTGACAGTTATGCTACCCGTTGAAGAAAATGTGCTAGTTACAAATTCACATGATCATATGGTAATTTATGCATACTAGAAATCATTTTTACTATATTTACTAGATATTTAATTAAATTTATTTTTATCTAAAAGTTTATATTTTCAAGTTTAAATATGTTTAATTATATCAAAATTTCTAAATAAATTTAAATCTAATTTCAAGTTTCTTGTATTCTTTTACAGCATGATGCGGGTACATCTAGTCGACATGGAACAAAGAGGAGACTTGATTTGACCGATCAGCCTGAAAGTTAGATGGTTTTATATTTTATGGACTATAGATCTCTAGTTTTATTTAAATATATGTGTTGGACTTGACATATAAATTTTATGGACTATTTATCTCTAGTTTTACTTTGAACATGTTATTATCATATTTGTGTTTATTTATATTAGTTGAGTTTAATATGATGATTATATATATAGTCAATTATGATATCGTGTTATGTTCATTTTCATGATTATATGCACTCATACATATCTATAATTATATTTTATCTAATTTTCAAGTGTTACATGCACTATATAAATTCTTATCTAGAATCAAATTTAATATATATAATTTATCACATGGTTAGGTGACAAATTAAAACATTCCTTATATAGTTTAGATCATATTCATAATAAATTAAGGGTAGGTAATTTTAACTATTTTCCAATTAGATAGCAAATATTTGAATCAATAAACAAAAAAACTATCTCCTTGTATGTATAAAATGTATAATCTATACAATTGAATAATTATATAAAATGTGGTAAATACAAGACATGAATGTATAATCTATAAAATTGGAACAAGATATTTAAAAAGTGACATCGAACAAACATATATAATGTATATCAAGATGTTTATTACAACTATATAATATGATGAAACATATATGTGCATGTAGATACAATTAAAACTTATCAACTTTTAGGTGAAGACCAAAAATTGATATTTACATAGTCTCTTGATAAAATAATTTTTCAGTTCAACAATCACTTCGTAGACCGACTTGATGAGAACCTACAAAAATAATTAATGTAAGTAACTACAATTTTTATGAGTCATTTAAGAAAAAAATTCATGCGAGAAAAGAACAGTATATAGTAAATTCCATACAAATTCAAAAGATGTTTGCCATAGGATGGATTAAGGGGACCTAAGAGGATATATAGCTTAAAGGGGGTCTTAAGAGAATTCCTTAAGGGGAGTTAAGAGGATGGCTTAAGGGAATTATGAGATTCCTTTAAAGAGGATGGCTTAAGGGGATGTAAGAGGGTGGATTATGAGATTAGTTTTGTTTAAGATTATGAGATTCCTTTAAAGAGAGGATGGCTTAAGGGGATGTAGAGGTGGATTAAGGGAGTTGATAAAATGACTCAAAGGGATGTAAGAGAGTGGATTAAGGAGATGCAAGAGGGTGGATTAAGGGGATTTGATAGAATGACTTGAAGGGATGTAAGAGGGTGGATTAAGGGGAGTTGATAGAATGGATTAAAGGGATGTAAGATAGTGGATTAAGGGGATGCATGTCATGAACCTTATGATATGGATTAACAGGCCCTAAGAGGATGGCTTAAGGGGAATTATGAGAGTGACTTAAGGGATGCAAGATTATGGATTATGGGGATGTAAGAGGATATGAATTAAGGGTCCTTTAAGAGGATGGCTTAAGGGGATGCAAGAGGGTGGATTAAGGGGAATTATGAAAGTCCTTTAAGAGGATGGATTAAGGGGATGTAAGAGGGTGGATTAAGGGGAGTTGATAAAATGACTCAAAGGGATGTTAGAGAGTGGATTAAGGGGATGCAAGAGGGTGGATTAAGGGGATTTGATAGAATGACTTTAAGGGATGTAAGATGGTTGATTAATGGGAGTTGATAGAATGGATTAAAGGGGTGTAAGATAGTGGATTAAGGGGAGTTGATAAAATGACTTAAAGGGATGTAAGAGAGAGGATTAAGGGGATGCAAGAGGGTGGATTAAGGGGAGTTGATAGAATGACTTGAAGGGATGTCAAAGGGTGCATTAAGGGGAGTTGATAGAATAGATTAAAGGGATGTAAGATAGTGGATTAAGGGGATGCATGTCATGAACCTTACAATATGGCTTAGGTGTTGAGAGAGTGACTTAAGTGGATGCAAGTGGACAAATTAAGGGTAGATATATGAGGGTATGGATTACGGGGTCCTAAGAGGATGGATTAATGGTAGTTGATAGAATGACTTAAGGGGTTGCAAAAGGATGGATTAATGGTACATAAGAGGATGACTTAAGGGTTTTAAGAGAATGGATTAAGGAGATATGAAATCAATTATAAAGTATCAATTACATGTATCTAGAACTATATATAGTTACCTGTCTCTAGATTCAAATTCCATTGTAATATATGTGCATCTCCTCTCTTTTTTGTAAAGCATCTAATTTTGGGAGACCTGAAACAAAAAATGATATAAAACTTTAATTAGGAAATGATTAAAGACAAATATATATATCAATTAAATATATATACAACTAGATATGCTTACCAATATTTATTTACTCTATTGTACCATCTGCATCCTCTCTTTTTTTTAATGTATCTATGATTGTCTCGTGATCATCCATTGAAATTGTCCATAAAACTTTATTAGCAGGCCTCCCTTGATATCTAACTAGTTTTATATTGGTTGCCAAAATCAAATGTGAATAATGCATAATCTTCTTGTGTCTTTCATAATCTTCAAATGCAAAGTGCTTCATTCTTTTTCTCATCAAATATTTTCAAGCTCAAAGCCAACAACAACCACTGAACCAGTTGGATACTCAAAGTTGTCATCATCCACTCTAGTATGTACCAACTTATGTTTTCTCTCAACACATCTAGCCAACCAGTACTCTGTCTGCTCTTCATTCCCTTGAGGTGCAACAAAAGCATACACATGTCCTACAAAAATAAATACAAAATTCAATAAAAAGTGACTTATATTTAACTCATATAAACATGCATACATACAAAATTCAGCTCAATAAATAATGTACCTTCTTGTACAAGATCTGAAACACGATCATAATCATCTGATGCGAACACTTGATTATCTTCAATTGTCATTTCATGTTGAACATGTGTCAATGTAGGCGTTAAAGCTCTTTGTTGCCATTGTTTGACCCATTCCATATTTTCACATGCCTACCAATCACCTACAATACAAAATTGACAATAGCATGCCAACTCCCTTGTCCATATTGTCCATGTGTTTGCATTCGAACTCTTAAATGAATGCCATTTTGCACTTCCATTAATTGTTTCACAATCTTGTCGAGAAAAAATATCATTTTCTTTAACTAACCAAAAGAAGCGTCGAATTATTGATTTCTCACTTGTTCTTGTAGATAATTTGGTATTGCAACAATCTACAATTGCACGTGCATTTCTAAATTTTGCAGCATCCTCAAATTTTAGTTGCTCTCTAGCAAGAGCTCTTTTTACACATGCATCTGCTCCATTGTGTTCTCCCTTACCATGACCAGCTTCAAAAAAACTCCATATGTGTTGGATATTATTTTCCTTATGAACTCTACATAGCCAATAAAACATTCTAGCATTTTTGAATTGACCCGTGCAATTATCTGACCATATGAGATGTTCTAGCATTTGAATTCCTCTCTCTTTTAAATTTTTATAAAATATATCAAAACAATATTGTACAAACTCAAATGAATGTAATCGATTATCACTTACATAAAAATGGTACTCTCTCAAAAAAATTATATTATCTTCTATACTATCTTCTGCATGTTTATAAACAATGTGAACAAATATCGCTACTTGCATTGAATTATAATACTGTCATTGAATTTCTTCTTGTGGAGCAAGAGTATAATTTTCAGCAAATCAACACTGACAATATAGTCTAATTGAAATGTGTTTTTACATAAATGAAATTGATTATCAAGCCAATGAGCATTCTGAGAGTGTTGAACATATTTAGGTACAAACTTATCTTTAAATTCAGTAATAAAAGCATGCACACTAACTTTTTCCACAATTAGCTCAACATGTCTTCCAATTTTACCATCTTTTAAAGAATACTCAATATTTTTAATTTTTTTTACATCCACTAATTGTTTTCCAAATTCATCTAAACTACTTTCATGCATACATTCTCCTAATAATGAAAAGTTACATCTATCGCATTCTCCAGAAATGTATCTTTTTTAAAAAAATGAGTTTCCATTTAAAGAGGGATTACAAAACAAACCTGATATAAAATCTTTGATTCTTTCAAAGCATAGTAATAACACAAATGTCCTCTATAATTTGGTTAGCATGCAAAAGTGCATCGTGATATATCTAAATATATCATAATAATAATGAAATTGTACATGAGTCTTACAATAACAAGAGATTGCTTATTAATTCTAACATACCGTTTACACTTTTCGATGATCTTGACTTATGCTAATATTCAATGGTAAGATTGAAGAAGCATCTAAATTTTATATAATTCAATTTGAGTCATATCTAAGATATGCTTTGGATGAGGTTCATGAATTTTTGAACCCACCCTTAATTTTAAGACATCTCTAATGTTAGGTGATACTCTTGTATTATCATACCAAAATTTTTCGATTAAAGATTTAATTTCATTAGTTAATTTCATGTCTGATCTTGGGAGTCTACCACTAAAACTCCAACATTGATTAATAGGATCTTTTTCAATACTTTCTCTTCTTTTAGCAGCTCTTATCAAAGTTCTAGGATTTAAGTTTATACATTTACTAATCTTACTTAACATTCTTTTATTTGAAGCTGTTTTATCAACTAGAGCAGTTGTTATTGCACGGCGAGCCCATTCTTATCTTTTGATCGACTTTTCTTACCAATAACATCAATAGCATTAGCAACACTAGATATGACTTGTTCTACTGAATCATCTTTCTTTTTTGGTTTTACAAAAACACCTAATTTTTTCATCACTTTTCTCATTTTAAACATTCTCATCAATTGCACCATGAGTTGACATTGGAATCCTAATTTCTTTCTATAAAAAAATATTTTACATATTTTATTTCCATAATTTCTAATTTGTCTTGAAGAAACTTTACCACGAAGGTTATCTAACACATTTGTTTCAATTATTAAAAAAATATTTTCACCTTCATCCATAGATGGAGTTTCATTTTCATTCACACAAGGGGTTTCATTTTCATTTTCAAATGTAAAAGGGATTTCATTCTCATTTACATTCTTATAAGATATAATTTCATCATTTTCTTGTTTCTGTATTGTTTCAACCCTAGTATTATTGATCTCATCAATTGTGTATCCAGCTTCTTCTAAACAAGCAATATCAATATTATAAAAACTTGGGTTTGAAGACATACCTGGATAGATTGTTTGAATAGGTACATTTTCCATATCATTGGGAGGTGAATTTGAAGACATACCCGAAGTTGTTTGCATATCATTCAAAGTTGAAGTTGAAGGCACAGTTGGGTTTGTCTCCATAGTTGCATTTTCTTCCATATTCACCATCTCCACATTTGCATCATCTACATTGATTTCATCATTCATGGCTTCCTCTTCGACATTTTTGGAACTAGATGCTTCCAAATCTTTCATTTGATGAATCATTTCTCTCCTTTCCCTTTGTTTTTTTGCCTCCTTGTCTTTATTTGCTTGAATTTCTTCAGGTGTCATTACCTTCCTACATCTTTTTCTTTGTCTTTTCTTATCACCCATGGTTACCAAACCCTCTTTGATGACAAAAACAATAATTCAAGAAACCTATTTTAAAATTTCCACCTCCTTCAAATATTCAAATAAAACTATGTACTATGAAGATTATTTTTTCTATAAACTTTGAAGTACAAAATCATCATGAGTACATCCCAAAATTCACTTTTTCCAAATCTTCTTGTAAAAAGTTCTTGCACTTGATTCCACTTCAGAAAATTTAACTTGCACTTTTACTCTTCCAACAATTTGAATAGAATATGCCCTGCACAAGACAAATTTGCAATAAAAAACGCAAAAAATGACATTTTCAGACCGTACTACAGAAAAATAATGTTGCAGGAAAATCGTGTTTTACCAGTATTTTTCAAATTAGGAAAAACGGCTATTATAGAAACGCGTACACGTTATGGTCTGGCAACGACCAAAACGTAACGCGTATGCGATATGAAACGCGTACGCGTTTCATTTAAATAACGCGTACGCGTTTCTATAACGCATACGCGTTATTTAAAAGTTGATCTCCCACACCAAATCTAGCCCTGGTTTTAGGCTTTGGAAAGGTTTGGCATTCCAAGCCCTAGCTTTTGACCTACAACTAAAAAACTAAGGCAAATTGAAGAAGAATGTCCAACTTTGACAACATAGATGATGGACTTTTTTTCTGAATTAGTCTATAAAATTAAAACCCATTAGAGAACACAATGTCTACTTTCTAAATATATAGTTTTTGTTAAAATTGGATTACGTTTGCTATTTTTTAATTAATTTATAAGCAAACTAGGCCTTAAACTTGAAAGATCAGGTTTTTTAATAACTTTGTATTGGTTGAGTTCCTTGTAAAAAAATTATATGGTCCCAAACTTCAGACAATTCTCTACACAATGAAAAAAAAAAGAGTAAAAAAATGTTTTTTTTAGGTCCAATTATGTTGTCCGTACATGTTGATTTGAAAAAATATCAATTAAGGCCAATAAAAAATTAATTAAAAAAAAATATTCAACCAAAAATTACAAAACAAAATCCAGTGCAAACTTCATGTTGTTAGCTCTCTTTTCCTAAAAGGAATTATAAAAATAATTTTATTTGGGTCAAAAAGTGTTGTCCGTACACCTGCTTTGTATGGTTAAAAAACAGAGACTTTTAAAAAGTGGTTTTTATAGATATTTATCAAAATTTAATTTCTATAAACTGGGTATTTTAATAATTTACATATTTGGAAACTAGATTCAAAATTCAAAATTTCATATTACTGACTTTTTTTAAGATTCATTGTGGAAGTGCCTCAAATTTTTAGTCCAAGTGTGACAAATTCTGAAAAACAGCAAAAACATTTCCAGTTTTTGAGCTTTTTGTGTACCCAACTTCTTGCATCAGTCCATGATGATGTTTTCCATATATTCAATATTCACAAAATTCAAATTCTAGGTTACAATCTTCAAGCCCCTCAACTAGGTTTTTATTTTTTAAGGCTTTTAAGCCTTTTTCACCAATGTGATCGAGTATTTGATGCTAGAGCATAGTCTTCTCTATAGGAAGTTTAGCTTCCAAAGAATTAGCCCCTATAGGAACTTCAGTCTCCTTTACACGAAGAACCTTTTGTGACTTTGCAGAGACACTGTTACATTGAACAACAAGTGCATCCAACTTACAGTATAGAGTACCAATTTAGGCACCCCTAGCAAACACCATCGAGCCTCTAGTCATTTTGCAGCCATTGCTAGAGAATGGGACTTGCACTCAAACATCATTTAGCTTACTTACAAAAAGTAAATTCTGAGCTGACATGGGATATGCATTACGCCATCAATTCTCTTAATTATTCCATCAAGAAACTGAATTTTGACTCTTCCACGACCAACGATTTCAAGAGATGAATCACTTGTTAAATACACCTTTCCTCCATCATATTCTTCATACTTTGTGAACCAGTCTCTATGAGATGTCATGTGGAAAGATGCTCCAGAGTCTATCAGCCAGACATCATTGGATGCCTGAGTTGCCAAGGTTGCAATGAAGGCATTTGCTTCACTCTGAGAAGAATCATTATTAGAAGATTTCTTCTTTTTTTACTCTTTGCAATCCTTCTAGACATGACTAGGCTGCCCACAGTTCCAACATTTCACCTTGTAACTCTTTCCAGGAGACTTTGATCTCCCTTCTGATTTTGATTTGGAATTCTTCTCCTTCTTTCCTTTCTCTTTCAATCTGCCATGAACAACAAGAGCCTCCTTCACCATCTTAGAAGATTTTCTTCTCATTTCTTTTGATAACAAAGAAGCAACCACATCTTCCATCTTTAAAGTGGTTGCCATGCTCCCAATCGCTATCACTAAACGATCCTAAGAATCAGGCAAATAACACAACAAGAGCATACAACTATCCTCATAATTTATCTTTACACTCACAGATGTTAACTTAGCAATAAGTGTGTTAAAATTATTCAAGTGATTAGCCACAGATGCCCCTTCCTCCATCTTCAAATAGTACAACTTCTTTAAGAATAACTTATTCACCAAGGACTTGCCCTGATAAATATCTCCAAGCTTCTTCCATAAAGAAGATGAAGTCTTCTCTTCATGAACATTCAGGAGAACATAGTCTGCTATATAGAGTCTTATCAACCCTTTTGCTTTTCTGTCTGGATATGTGTAGGATCATCATGGAAAAAATAGTCCCTTAAGTGGCAAAAAAATTAGAAAAATCAAAGCTAGACAACTTGACATAAAAATTTGAATAAATTATCTATATTACTTCAAAAATATGTAAGAATAGAATCTGTAGGAAATTGAATGTAGTTTCTAAACTACTAGGTTTATTTAAAAAAATAAAAATCTATTTGGTGAAAATTTGAAATTTCAATGCAGAGGTACTTAAATTTCAAGGAAAAATAAGAAGTAGGTTCTTGTCACCACCCTAACCACAATAAAATGATAATATTTTTTTTATAATATTTTAGATATAAGTAGAGGACTCATGTCGGGATGTGATGCATATTTTTGTAATTTTTTTCCAAGTAAATAATTAATTATGAATTTTTATTACAAATTTTAAAAATATAAAAACTTGTCTATCTAACCACCTTAACTTGGTTAAAACTTTATGGAATTCAAATTTTTTTTATCCTATAGTATGCAAAGCATAGAATGTGATGCATGTTTTGGATTAAAAAAATGTGATACCATTTGAAAGCTATAGATGTTTTTCCATTAGCCTATCAATCAGGGACTTTAGTTGTAATTCAAATAGAAAATGAATAATAATAATTTATTAAATTCAAAATAAAGCATAATTTATATTGGTGGAAAGCTTAGAATATCCTTTAAAAACCCTTTTCATTTAATCAATTTTAAGTAAAAAAGAAGTTGTCAGCCACATACCCTACAAATACCCATCATATTGCCACTCTTTGGCCCATCATGATCCTGCACATACTCGTTTGTGAGATCACAATATTCTTTCTTCATGCCCGAGGGTTTCATTCGAAACACAACAAGCTAAAGGTCATGATCCACCAATAAATCTTCCATTTTGAGTTTCCACAACTCAAAATTGCTACCATTGAATTTCTCAATTTAAATCTTTCTTGATGTGCTTGCCATCTTAATCTGCAATCAAGATTACCAAGTTTCTACAAAACTCCCACTTTAGAAAGGACACAAAAAACCAACCCAACCCACAAGGATAACACAACTGGCCAGGCTTTGATACCACTTGTAAGGAAAGACTTTAGTGCAGAAATCGCTTTCCTAATGTCAATTCATAGGGGAATAATGCAGGAGTACTTTTGATTTCAAATTATAGAACATTAAGATTCACATGTAAGAGAATAAAACAAAATAGACAATAATATCAACAAAGAATGGACACCAAATTTACGTGGGAAAACCCTTTCCGGAGAAAAACTCACCACCAAAGAAAGATCACTTTATTCATAGTAAAAAATTACAATAAAGTTGTACAAATCCCCTCTTCACAAGTATTTGTTCTTTGATATTACACATCAACATTACAATCAAGCCAATCACATAATTCTTACAGACCACAGTCAATCACAACACTGTTACAATGTTCTTTCAACATGCAGCACACGCTCAACTGAAACCAATCTTTTTCCTTCCAACACAAAAAACCCAACCGGTCTGTCATTTCAACCATACTCTACAAGACCCTTCAATCTCCAAGAATATTTTGTTCAAACCAATTTAGTTCATTCAACTGTCAAAGAAGTTCAACCGTCGACATTATCCGACATTGTTGCAGAATATGAACAGTCAATAATTTAAATCCAAAAGCTCGAAGACTTTACGTGTCCACGAGTTATCCCTTTTGTTACTTACTCACTCGTACATCCATGGGCACAAAAAACCCATCAACATGGCTCCAACGAAGTGAACACCCATCGACATGTCATGTAAAATTATAACTTCTCAACCACCACATAGAGGTTAGAAATTTCTCGATCCTTGCAACAAGCCGATACCATTGTTGCTTAGTAAGAGAAAACTCGAATTTCGTAACCTCCAATGTAGGTTAGAGAATTCCTGAATGTCGCGACAATGAAGGAGATCGGCCAGGCGGGAAGTTAAGAAACTTCTGAACTCCACAACAAGGTTCTAAAGTTAAAGAAAACATTGATGCTGTGACCAACACACTATTGCCACTTGTTAGAAACTTTTAGAACCCTGTGACTTAGGTTACAAAGTTACGGACTCCAATGATTGGCTAACAATGAAGACCAAACAATGAAAAAGAACACCAAGTCTTTAACAGATCTATTCAAGCCAACAAGTTCAGGCACAATTTTTCAACATTACAGGAATGCACTAAAGAATGTTTAATAGGTTGTGGAGTTTGAAGACAAGCCTAGCTACGAACTTGTTTAATTAATCCTCAAAAAATTTGGAGAGTGAGGATTTAAAAGAAAGTTGTTGGTGAGAAGATATTTCCTATTGGTTATTGCTGGAGGAAGCCATGTAACCGTAGTTAAAGATAAATCATCATAAATAAACTACAGAGCTGTAAGTGAGATGCCCTAGTTATTTCCACAACTATGTTCGTGCAATTGTAGTTCCTAAATCGTATGTCAGATCGAGTTAATTTTTTTGGGTTTTACTCGCACACGAGTTAATAGCTTATAGCTATTGTTTTGGCATGTGGACAATTCTGACGAATGCAAGAGCATTTGTTATGTGCACAAGGGTCAAAAAGTCTCCATTTAGAGGGTGTTGCCCACTCATGGCCATCACACGTCTCGATTTCCACCCGCTATAACCACTAAATAATAATTTAAAGAAGTCCTAATTGTGTCACTATTAGGGTGCAATTATAACAATTTTATCATTTATATACACTCAAAATTGAATGGGTCAAATTCACAAGTTAACATTGGAGGTTTAGGTTAGCGGCCATAATAGTCTACACCTACACATTAATCGCCAAACCTTAACACCAGACACCACTACACATTCACACTGATTAATAGGCACATCAGGTCCGATGAAGGATTAATTCCCATGGTTTTGGGAGTAAAATGAAATTTTCATCATTTCACCACGCACTCACAGGCTAGAAGATTTTGTATTTCGATGGTGTTTTCTCTCCACAGTTTGAGTTAACAATGAACATCATTCTCCTTTCAAAATGAAAACAATGGTACTTCTAAATATTTTTGTTCAACATTTTTGTGGACCCATGAAGGGTTTCTCGGCTGATTGAATCATGATTACTAGTTGTTTTTACCATATTCATCATTCCTTTTCATGCCCTTTTTTCCATGTGTTATTTCACATTGTTGGGTGGGTATGTGCAGGATCATGATGGGCCAAAAAGTGGTGATATGATCGGTATGTGTAGGGTATGTGGTTGGAAATATTTTTTTACCCAAAATTGATGAAACGAAAAGGGTTTTTAAAGGAAATTCTCAGCTTTCCACCAATATAAATTATTCTTTACTTTGAATTTAATAAATAATTAGTATATCATTTTCTATTTGAATTACTAAAGTCTTGATTGATAGGCTGATTGAAAAACATCTATATCTTTCAAACAATATCATATTTTTGAATCAAAGATGCGTCACATTCTATGGTTCACATACTATAAGATTAAAAAAAAATGAATTTCATGAAGTTTTGACCAAGTAAAGGTGGTTAGACATACAAGTTTTTATATTTTTTAAAAGTTGTAATAAAAATTTCATAATTAATTATTTACTTAGAAAAAATTACAAAAAAATATGCATCACATAAGGACATGAGTCCTCTACTTATATTTAAAATCTTATAAAAAAATATTATCATTTTATTGAGGTTAGGGTGGTCAGACAGACACCTACTTCTTATTTTTTCCCTGAAATTTAAGTACTATTGCATTGAAAATTTAAATTTTCACCAAGTAGATTTAAAAATAATAAAAAATAAACCTACTATTTTAGAAACTAAATTCAATTTTCTACAGATTCTATTCTTACGTATTTTTGAAATAATATAGATAACTTATTCAAATTTTTATGTCAAGTTTCCTAACACTAATTTTTCTGAATTTTTTGCCACTTAAGGGCCTATTTTTTCCATGATGATCCTGCACATGCACGGGTCTAGTGGTGGGTTATTTCCCACAATTTTTTTGGGGTAAAATGATTATTTACTACTCTCCATTTTATCCTGTGCTCACGATCTAGTAAAACTTCCACAGTTTCATGATTTTGTTTGATAAAATGATGAGGTATCTTGTGGGTTTGACCACATGTCTGAATAAAATAATGTATCTGTCTAGTTCAACCTTTTTCTTAATAACCCATGTGTATTTTGGCATATGTATGCAAACCCATATGTATTTCGCCATATATTTGAAAACCCTTTCTTGGTTTTTTTGGCATATGTGCAATTAAGGAATTAATCTCATGAAGCCCTTGGTTTTTTCGGCATATATATGAAAACCCATTTATGTATTCGTGTGACTAAGGAATTATTATCATAAAACCCTTGCTTAATTTTTTGGGCATATATCTAAAATCCCAAGTCTATATTTGTTTTACCTCTATTTAAATTTCTATCCTGTGGTTGTCCAATACAACACAGTATCGTTCATTTGCTGTAAAATGTGTTAGTAGTTTTCTACTTACCATTGCACATAGATATGGGCACCATACATATAGAGGAAGAACTTTGTATCCTTTATTCTTTACTTCACAACTTACATTTTCATGAACTGTGCATCTACATTCTACTTAAAGTTATTTTCATGAGCTGTGCATTTAATATTTATATTCATGTAGTGTGAATTTATATGTTATAAGTAAATGAGGGTCTTTTTTGTTCACGAGTTATTCCTTACAAACTCCATTTACAAATTCAGTCCACTATGTGTTGATTTACTATTTTTGGTTATTTCTCAAGGTTTATACTTGTCATTTATTTCATAAAAGACTCATTTATATTATGTGTCTCTTGTTCATTTTGCAAATCGATATATATGTGTGTATCCTTTGGTTGTCCAATACAACACATTAGCATTCATTTACTATAAAATGTGTTAGTAATTATTGTTAAATATTTTACCTGTGTTAAAATATCAATACTTTGTATCATATATTCTTTACTTAACAACTTACTTTTTCATTATACTCTGAGATGTTCACACAAAGATATATATATATATATATATATATATATATATATATATATATATATATATATATGCATATAAACATGTGTGTACATTTAAATACATATATATATATGTATGTATGTATTTATATGTCTACATATATGTGTGTGTGTGTATTTATATGTATATACAAGTATACATATAATTACACACACATATACATATACACACACACACACACATGCACACACGCACACACACACACACACACACATATATATTTCTATACATATATGTAAACCCTTGATGGTTTGATGTTGTCTACTCTCCATGGTTTGAGGTAGCGATGAACATCATTCTCCTTTCAAAATGCAAACAATAGTACTCTTGAATTTTATTATTCAACATTTTTGTGGACCCCTGAAGGGTTTTGTCACTGTTTGATTTTGTATACATACAATAGAGCACCATACATATGTCAACTTACATTTTCATTGTACTGTTTGAAATTTGTATCCTACATTTTTTACTTAACAACTCACATTTTCATTATACTTTTTAATATTTCTTGGTTAATTGATGGAATCCTCCATTTTATATTTCTCGGTTAATTTATTAAAGCCAAGCATGCATTTTATGTCATACACATGTATATTTAAACATGAAATTTAATTATATATGTATGTAGACACACACATATATACATATGTATACATATGTATACATGTGTATATATATGTGTATATATATATGTATAAACAAATGTATAAATGTGTGTATACATATGTATATATATGTGTGTATACATATGTATATATAGATACATATGTGTCTATATATATGTGTGTGTGTGTATATGTGTGTGTGTGTGTTTGCATATAATCAGACTTAAGCTTTGAATAGTTCAATACATTTGAAATGGTTAAGCTTTCATCTTCATATGTATGACCACATATAAAGGTATTTGCATGTATATATACATACATACATGTGCATATCTATATCTATACATATACATATATATGCATGCATGCATGTATGTATCTATACATACGTATATGAATTTGTCCACTGTCTATGAATATCTGAAGTTTAAATTGGAAACTTAACGCAAAATAATGTTTTACATTCTGTCATTTCTTCCATACACTCCCAACATCTTCAAACACAAAGACTTGACATTTTTCCAATTCTATAGTATCGCCATAATAGGATGCTTCTTCTTCTTCTTCTAAAAAAAGGTCCTCGCTAAATCATGTAGGCAATAATGGAATCATAGATTGATCATCCATCAATGTATCATAAGACCCACAAAGCTTCGTCTTGGCCTCAAAGGGCATATAATCAGTCTTAAGCTTTGAATACTTCAACGCCTTTGAAATGGGTAAGTTTTCTTCTTCATATTACTATATATGTATGTATGTATGTATGTATACATATGTATATGAATCTGTCTAGATTTCTATGAATACATGAAGTCTCAATTGGAAACTAATCCACCATTGGACTTGATGTGCCTATTAATTGGAGCGAATGCATAGCAATGTCTGGTGTTAAGGCTTGGTGATTAATGTTTAGGTGTGGACTATTATGACTACTAACGTAAACCTCCAAAGTTAACCCGTGAATTTGACCCATTCACTTTTAAGCATATATAAATGATAAAATTGTTATAATTGCACCCTAATATTAACATAATTAGGGCCTTTTTTAAATATTTATAGGTGGTTATAGAAAAAGGCTATTGGGTCTTTTATGTTTTTTGCAAAGTATATGTATGTATATTTTTTTATGAATGTATGCATGCATGCTTATATTTCTATAAATGTATGCATGCATGCTTATATTTCTATAAATGTATGCATGTATAAAAACATGCAGAAAAAGTTATTTATATAAGGTTCCCCTAATAAACATCAAATCCAAATATAATGCATAATTTATTCAATTCACCTTTAAAAAACCTACATAAATGGAAACTACAAATTCAAATTTGAAACACAACAACCAAATTGAATGCATTGAATTGTCATATTGGAATTACTAACTAAGAGGGAAAGTATCCAACAACATTCTCAATTATTCTCCTCTGCTAATATCCTCTCCATACTATAGAGCATTGATTGGCATCTTTTGCACATTCCTCATATATCTAAGGATGATGAGAATTTTTGAATATAACTTGAATATATCTTGGTATACAATGCTATTCACACACACACACACACACACACACACACACATTTACATATATTTATGTTTTCAATATGGAAATATTAAGATGTTGAACCTGTTTATTTATGTGTTGTTGTACATGCATTATTACAAAGGTCATATGATGTTTATTCGTTACTACCCTCGATTGTAAATATTTTCTTATAGGCATGGGAGAACAAGGAGAGGCGGTGAAACAATGTTGATGGCGGGAAATTCAGTTAATGTGTCTATTAACACACCACATAATTAAGGATTATTTTGTTCATATGGCTCTAACTTTCAATTTAATAATGCACTAGTTCCTTTAGTAACTAATATGTATTTTCAGTTATTTAATTAACTATTATTCATTTATGCTTGTTCTATTATATATTTTTGTTGTGCAGGCATGTCAAATGGCTGAGAGTTTTGTAAAGCATGTCAATTTTTAAGCTAACAATTCAGGTAAAGTCTTTCAAGACTTTACTTTGGCAATGACCCAATAGACATAATGTTCATTACTCTTATTAATTTTACACTTATATTTAGAATCTAGAATTTTATAGATTTCATATTATGTGTTGAAGAATTTATAATTTCAATTACATTAATTTATGGATATGCTACAATTATATGTGCTGAAGAATTTACAATTTCAATTACATACACACATGTATATATAAATATATGTGTGTATGCATGTATGTATGTATGTATTCATGTTTATCATTTATATTCAGTTTAGATATATTCTTTTGTGTCATTATTATGAAGTGAAACTATAGAAATTCACACACTGAACATATGATGTTGCAACTCACCAAACCCTAGCAATGAAGTGTTGAAAACATGCATGATATTGCTCCAATGGATGTAGACCTTGACCCTTGCTTGAATATGATAGACCTTGAATGAAATGCTAGCTTGAATCATGAAACACTACATCACAATTGTTAGCTCCAAAACAAATATAATGCATGGAGTCTTTGACATGATGCTTGAATAATTCTCTAAGATGCTTGATAATATGCTCTCAAAGACTATTGAATGCTCTTGTAAATGCTTGAATGATCTTGTGAACTCAAATTTTCTATAAGAATTCTCATTCAATTTTCTAGGTAGAAAATGAGTGAAAACAACTTGTATTTATACTTAATTTTGCAAGAATTCCCAAAATTACAACACTACAAGCCAACTATCATTGCTCCTTGCTGCTGCAAGAAACCAACGTACAATTTATGTAAGTATGAAAAAATTGTTGGATTAATTGTTCTTCATGCTGGTTGTGCCTCTAATCAAAATAATTATCCTTCCAATATTCTACTTATGCAAATCTCAGCTTTGCTATTATTCTTCATGAGGGCTACTAGTCATGTTATTGTAAACTTCTCACATGATTATGCTATTGCAAATGACTATATATTTGTTCTGAAACATGTATGTTATCATCCATAATATTGCTAAACTTTTGCACATTATATGTTTCCTCATGAGAAACAAATTAGAAAGTCAAGATTGTTATGGATTGCAAAACTATCATCAAATAGATCTAGAAAATATTTAATACATGTATATGAACTTTGTAAATTGATTATATAGCCTTTGTTTAGTGCTATTTGATTTGTCATTTATATTGTCCACTATAATTGCTATAAGCTTCGTATCTCGCTAGTTGTGTTTTCTACCAATGCAGTTTTTTAGCTTTGGCTATTGTTTAGAGAGAACACTGTTGGAATATGTGCCTAAATCATCACACGCTAAAACCTCTCCTAGAGCAGAGTCGATATGACATCCATCATGTCTGGCCGACTAGTAGTTTTGATACATTGTGGTTTGTTTAGGTTGCTGTGACTTAGCTTCTATCTCACCGAACGTTCCTATCATTGTAACAAGGTGCAGTCATCGTAACCTCTCACCGCATGAAGGATCTTTGGCCGATAGGCCATTCAATCGGGCGTCGGGAGAGTCTTGGTTGTTCGCTATGAGCTCTCAGTGATATGGAATTCTTGCCGATGGGGACACACTTGGAATGATCGGGGAAGCACTAAGGGTTCACTAAGAACTCTTAGCCATTGATAAGTGTCTCGCTGATAGTATGTTACATGTTATAGTCTTCGGTGTATCCTGTGGTCTATCGATGAGAAGTCTTAGCGAAAGTAACATGAGACAGTGTTTTATGTTGGAGCCTTCGGGAAGTCTTGGAGTTTGGTATGTTCTCTTAGTGAAGGGCGTATGTCTTGGCAACTAATGATAGCTTCGGGGTGACAATAAAGATCTTGAGGAGATGTCTCAATGATAAGCTTTTGTCTTGCCGACTGTGGGTGCTCGGTATGACTTGTGTGTATTTGGCATAACGTCTTGGCGAAGGTGATAGGTCTTGCCAATAGTTGTATGCTTTCGGTGTAACTTGATGTTGCTCGATGAAACCTCTTGGCAAGTGGTAAGTCTTGCCGATAGGGATGTTGAGATCGCTATGACTTTGAATATCAGTATGTGGTCTCACCGAAGAGTGGTAGTCTTGTCGAATGGAAAACTCACGGTTGTGTGACTTTGAGGATTCGGTATAACGTCCTAGTGAAAGTGATATGTCTTGGCGACATGGAAAAAGCTGAGTGATAGTCTTCTAAACTCGATGTAACATCTTGGCGAAAAGGAAAACTCTTGCCGATATCGATATGAAGGTTATGTGGCATCGGCGAGACACTGTTAGTGTCTCACCAAGATGCCAATGCAGTGTGAATTCTCTTGACCGTTGTTTGAATATCCTATGTGGTAGCTCATGGACCAATTAGAGGAAGCGAAGTTCAAACGATTGATTGTTGGATTTTTGCAGCAGTTGCGATGGAACTGAATGGTCTGCAAGGAAAAATCTACACCAGAATGGAATGACGATAAGGATGCTAAGCTGGAGATTGTTGTTGGGTGATCTTCAACCGATTCACAGAAAGCCTGTTAAAAGAATGAATGTAAATACGTATGCAAAAAAAATGTTCTATACAGTGAGAGTGAGAGAGTGCTGGTAAGAGTATAGAGAGAGCCAGAGAGAGAACGATATTGAAAGGACTGAGTGGCTAGCCAAAAGGCAGAAGCCATGAGGTTGAAGCAGAGGATTGAGAGGCAGAGTCAAGCTATTGGAATCTCCTTTGATCATGAATCATGATTGATCTCTCTCTTGTTGATCTGCACTGAATACTGTGTGAGGGTATTGTAACAATGCGAAGATTGTATGGTCTGATGGTTTGATCAGTTGCTACCAGTTGTATTCAAAATGAACAAGATGAATCTATGAAGAGGCTATGAGCCTGAATTTTTATTGTAACCATTCTGTTGTTGAATAATACAATGGCTTGATCTTTGGAGTGTGGGGTTTTTTATTCGAGAGGATTTTCCCCACGTAAATCTTTGTGTTATGTTTTTTGTCTTATCTTTCATCTATGTTGATTTTGTTTCTAGAATCTGTTAGTGCTTGCTATTGAATTTACATTTGATTCTCTCAGAAGGATTAATGTGGAAATTAACAGTGTCTGTTTCCGCTTTAGGACATAGTTGTATGTGTCTTTGAAGTAATTAATCAAAATTAAAGTTACTGAAGGCACTACTATTTGGAGTTTTTCATTAGATGTGCTCCCTAGATTTCCTTACAAGTGGTACCAGAGCCTTCTTTTGGTTGTTGGTTCTGGATATTTCTCCTATGAAGATTTCTCAATTTGTTTGGCTGGAGGAAATTTAGAGGAATGCACTGATGTATTGATCCTTTGTTGAGTGGAAACCTTGTGGTATTCTGAGACATCATGCAACTTGAAGGATGGTCAAGATGAAAAAAGGAGTTGATCATGTTGTGATCTATGTCTTCTGGCTAGTAGAGGTTTAACCTTGAAGTATGAGGTGGATTTCTTTGCTTTGTGGCTGTGCAGCAGTAAAGCTTTCATACTGGTGTCTGTATGACAAGCTCCTAGGTGATATGGAGAAGCCTATGTTGTTTCTCAGTCATGGAAGAGAGTGCTTATGCTAGGTGGTGGCTCCTGGTGTTGGAAGAAACTATTTCCTGTTAACCTCGAATGCTTGAAGGCTATGGAGTTAATCATTTAGATGATTTGCAAGCTTTTGAAATAGCCTTTCTTTCTTCTCGGATGCATATACATGTTGGCGGTTCAGTTTTGCCCTAAAAGGGGCTTGGTTTCTCCTGAATTGCTATTTTCTTTCTAAAGGATGTCTTGTACTTGCATGGCTCTGTGGTTTTGCAGGTTTTACACGGTGAAGCAAAACTTGTGGTTATTGTGGAATTGTTGTTAAGCTATTTTCTAGACACTGGATTTTTGGGGTGTTACTGGATGAGATAGTTGCAGGTCTACATGCATGCTTGGTGCATGGTTTTGAGGAGGTATGACTCTTTCTCTACATGGGAGTGTTGGTAAGTGTTTTTTCACTCAACATTATTGTGGTAATGCTTGTGGGTTTCTTGATTATGGCGCTCACTGTGGATATGATTGGCAAATCAGATTTGGCATAATCTGGTGTTTGAGTCATGTTGTCTACATGGTTATTCTCTTTGAAATCTCAGTGTTGCAGTTTCCAATGCGATGATGGGTTTGCATGTTTGATGTTTGTGATCTACAGGTTATGCAGTCGGTGGATTAGCTACCCATTGGCTACAATGAGATAACTTGGATGTGGATTGTCTTTATCCATGAGGTTGATTCATTGATGGTGCAGATTTGTTAGTTGGCCTTGTCTATGGTCACTTGTGCATTGGTGTAATTGCTTTGAGATGAGAGGATGGATATTATTGAGTACCTGAATAGTTAGTTATGGGAACCTGAAGTAGTTGGTCATGATGCTTGGACAGTTCGGGTGTCACGTTTCAGTGGGATCTCTAGCAGTGACTGTGGATTCATCACATGGTGGTGAATGGTTTTCTTTAGTGTTGCAGAAGGGTTCTTACACTTTTGCTTTTGCATGGACATTATTTGAAGATGTGCAACGTCTTGGAACCATGGAGGATGCTTGGAGTCTTTGGCTGAGGTGTTGGTGGTGCTTGATAGGTGATGTTGGTGTTGAGTTTATTTGCTTTATGTCATGGTATACTCTTGTTTGTGCACTGGAGTTTTGGCATTGTGCATTGTACTTGAGACCATGGTGAAGTCACTTGAAGCATGGTATCTCCTAAGGGGATATGTAGATCATGGTTTCATGATAAGTTTCTAATTCATATGATTGGAGCTTTGACAGTGGTCTGGTAAATTCTTTGTGTTTTTGGTGCTTTGATTATTTGCTTGATACTTCGTGACAGTGCAGTAATGCAGTTGAAATTTAGCATGAGATAATCGGTTGCTAGTACTCATGGATACATGAAGAATAAGGTGAGGCTATTTTTCTCTTATGAGAGAAGTATTGCTGCTTGTTACTCTTGTTAAAGGTTTTCAGCAGAAAGTTTGAGAAGCCTATACCTTGGTTGAACGTGAGTTCAATAAGCGACCTATGAGGAGATTGCTCTTGGATTAGTCATGGTGGCTTATATATCTTGAAGGAGTATTCTTTTTCCCACTCTTGGTCTGCTCGGCAATTTATCTGAGAGGTATTTGGCCCATTATATTTTTAAGATGAGGTTTTCTGTTTACTTTCATGATATGGATCTTGAATTGTTGTTTAATGGTTCTGGAGGATTCATAGTGGAAGTTGTATAGCTAGTTTATCTCCTTGAGCTTTTGTGTTATGTGTTTTACTGATGAGAATTGGTAGGAGATGATACATAGGATGATTTCCTGAAATGGGAAATGAAGTAGATTGATCTTCTTTGAGAGGCTTACATCCATGTTGATTACATGATATTAGAAGTTGGTTTGATCTTGGTGATTGAATGGTTGGATGTTGTTAAGGTTTTTTCTTTTGGGATGGGAAGGAGATCATTCTTGACACAACTAGCTATTAGAAGTGCATGTAGGAGGATGTTGTACAGGAAGATGATGTGCAGAGTTTCTCTCTGTGGCCGTGAAGGTTTGTGGTGAGAGAAATGTTTCTTGTGATAGGTTGTTGCAGGTTGTGCATATCACTGTGGATATTTCCTTGGTAATTCATGTTTACATTTCCTATGTGTTGTTATTGGTAGACTTTTGGTGCCTTTGATCTTTCAGATCTAGATTACTCAGGCAGTGGGAGTTCCTGTATGTGTCTTGTCTTCTTCGACTGGTTGACACTGGAACTTGCATCTATTGTTAATGGATTGGTAGAAGTTTACTAATGGTGATGCCTTCAAGGTATGTGAGATTGGATGGTATAGCACGAGCTGTGGGTGCTATTTTTAGTCGCGTGGGTTTATCAGTTGGATGGAAGAATTCAGTCTGATTATTGTTCTAATTGGTGTTGTTTATCTTGTTTCTAGAGAATGACTTCATGGTTGTGGTCTGTTTGAAGCTTTGAAGTTGATATTGCTTCTATATAGCATTTTGAGCACAATGAAGTGGTAGCAGTATCTTGTTGAAGATGTCACTGGGATCCTTTGCTTGTGTTCGTTGGAATGGTGCTTATTCACCTTGGCGATGTATCTTTCTTCCACATGTGGAAGATGACAGGATTGATTCTTGAATGGTGGACATCTTAGATGTTGGAGCAGAATTCTTGATGGAGCATGAGAGCATGTTGTGATCTATGTGGTTTCCTAAAGTCTGTGATCGGTTGCTTTGTTGACGTTTAGTTGTAGTTGGATGCCTGGTCTTTGTTGCAAATTGTCTGGTGGACTGTTATCTGTTGAATCATGTGGATTGGGTGTCTTGAATATTGCAGGGTTTGGACTGATGGAGCTAGTGTGATCTTAGTTCCTGGTTGCTTTGGAGGTGCCTGTGTGATCTTTGCCAAGTGGGAGATTGTTGGAATATGTGCCTAAATCAGCACAAGTTGAAACCTCTCTTGGAGCAGAGTCAGTATGACATCCATCATGTCTGGCCGACTAGTAGCTTTGATACATTGTAGTTTGTTCAGGTCACTGTGACCTAGCTTCTATCTCACCGAACATTCCTATCACTGTAACAAGGTGCAGTCATTGTAACCTCTCACTGCATGAAGGATCTTTGGCCGATAGGCCATTCAATTGGGCGTTGGGGAGAGTCTTGGTTGTTCGCTATGAGCTCTCAGCTATATGGAAGTCTTGCCGATGAGGACACAATTGGAATCATCGGGGAAGCACTAAGGGTTCGCTAAGAGCTCTTAGCAATTGATAAGTGTCTCGTCGATAGTATGTTACATGTTATAGTCTTCGGCGTATCCTGGGGTCTATCGGTGAGAAGTCTTAGCGAACGTAACATGTCTCGCCGACAGTGTTTTATGTTGGAGCCTTTGGGGTAAGTCTTGGAGTTCGGTATGTTCTCTTAGCGAAGGGCTTATGTCTTGGCGACTGATGATAGCTTCAGGGTGACAATAAAGATCTTGAGAAGATGTCTCAGCAATAAGCTTTTGTCTTGCCAACTATGGGTGCTCGGTATGACTTGTGTGTATTCGGCACAATGTCTTGGCGAAGGTGATAGGCCTTGCCGATAGTTGTATGCTTTCGGTGTAACCTGATGTTGCTCGATGAAACCTCTTGGCGAGCGGTAAGTCTTGCCGATAGGGATGTTGAGATCGCTATGACTTTGAATATCGATATCTGGTCTCACTGAAGAGTGGTAGTCTTGTCGAATGGAAAAATCATGACTGTGTGACTTTGAGGATTCGATATAATGTCCTAGCGAAAGCGATATGTCTTGGTGACATGGCGAAAGCTGAGAGAGTCTTTTGAACTCGATGTAACATCTTGGCGAAAAGGAAAACTCTTGCCGATATCGATATGAAGGTTATGTGGCATCGGCGAGACACTGTTAGTGTCTCACCGAGATGCCAACGCAGTGTGAATTCTCTTGACCATTGTTTGACTACCCTATGTGGTAGCTCGTGGACCAATCAGAGGAAGCGAAGTTCAAATGGTTGGCTGTTGGATTTTTGCAGTAGTTGCGATGGAACTGAATGGTCTACAAGGAAAAATCTACACCAGAATGGAACAATGATAAGGATGCTGAGCTAGAGATTGTTGTTGGGTGATCTTCAACCGATTCACAGAAAGCCTGTTAAAAGAACGAATGTAAATACATATGCAAAAAAAATGTTCTATACAGTGAGAGTGAGAGAATGCTGGTAAGAGTACAGAGAGAGCCAGAGAGAGAATGATATTGAAAGGACCGAGTGGCTGGCCGAAAGGCTGAAGCCATGAGGTTGAAGTAGAGGATTGAGAGGTAGAGTCAAGCTGTTGGAATCTCCTTTGATCATGAATCATGATTGATCTCTTGTTTATTTGGACTTAATATTGTGTGAGGGTGTTGTAACAGTGCGAAGATTGTATGGTCTGATGGTTTGATCAGTTGCTACCAGTTGTATTCAGAATGAACAAGATGAATCTATGAAGAGGATATGAGCCTGAATTTGTATTGTAACCATTCTGTTGTTGAATAATACAATGGCTTGATCTTTGGAGTGTGGGGTTTTTTATCCGAGAGGATTTTCCCCATGTAAATCTTTGTGTTCTATTTTTTGTCTTATCTTTCATCTGTGTTGATTCTGTTTCTAGAATCTGTCAGTGCTTGCTGTTGAATTTATATGTGATTCTCTCAGAAGGATTAATGTGGAAATTAATTGTGTCTGTTTTCGCTTTAGGACATAGTTGTACATGTCTTTGAAGTAATTAATCAAAATTAAAGTTACTGAAGGCACTATTGTTTGGAGTTTTCATTAGATGCACTCCCTAGATTTCCTTACAAACACTACCAATCAAACTCTTGGAGATATATCACATGATTATGTTGTTGCAAATGAGTAGACAAATATTTTGAAATAGGTATGTTATTATGAAAAATATTACTACAACTTTGCACATCATACGTTTCTTCATTATAAACAAATCAAAAACTCAAAATTGTTATACATCATAGAGCTAGCTTGAAGCAGATCCATATAATATTTATTTTATGGATATGAAATTTTTATTGATTCCTACAGGAGGCACATGTCTTACTAGTTCATACAACATTTATGTTAACATTTTCCAAGTTGTGGCATAACATTTAAACCATAGATACAAATAGGTAAATGCTTAACAATTGACACCAACAAACTTGGAAACCATATTAGATCTCATTGATGCTTTCTTTAAATTAGTTTTTTTAATCTGTTCTTGACACAAGTATCTTATTGCATAAATTTCCATAAACATTTGCAATATACCAGCTACATTTCCTACACAAGACAAAATGGATCACTCAGATGAAAAAAAAGAAGAAAAGAGGTAACTATTGTATTCCATTTCTATAATATATAGATCAAATTTGTATATGCTTAAGTGTCCATTTAGTTTCCGTCATTTCTCAAATTGTAATGTATATATTGAAGGAAAAAATTATGTAGCCATCGAGCATACTTGACAAATGCACAAAACAATCAGCTTCAACATTTGAAGGCGATATTTTAGCCATTTATGACCTTGCTATTAGCAAAAATCATGGCACACCAACAAAAGAAACAATTGTGCATATTGATTTGGTTGAAAGCGATGGCCAAATGACAATCACTATAAATATTAACAACAAACTAACTAGCACATTTCTGTCACTATTATTGCCTCATACAAGTGTACATTTCACAAATTTTTTCATTAGGAAAAAAACACAATATGAAAGAGGAGATGTTAACTACTCCCTTGTATTAACCCTTCAAAGCACCATTCAATCCATTGAGAAAGTTTTTAAGGAACACAAACTAATTGCTAACAGAACCATCTTGCAACTCATCCAATCAGACAACCAATACTCTATTGAAACAATTGGCGTTGTTGTCACTAGTCACCATCAAGCACCAATGCAATATGAGATGCAAGTTAAAGATGGAGAGTCCCAAGATGATTTGGCTACTGTAAGATGTTTTTCACAATTAATGTACTTGCTTATAAGTCTCCTTTATGCATTAACAATATTTACATTTTAACAGTCTCCTTTTGATTAAATTAATGTGCATATTTCACGACATTCAATTTTTAATCTAGTTTAGTGCCATAGAATTCTTAAACTAATTTTCCTTGGAATTCTCCATATGAACAATTCTATATTTTACAAGTTATAGTTCCCATCAGTCATGTAAAGTTGTATTCCACACTTCAATTGATCCTAGCATCGACAAAAAACCCCTTCATATTGTTTAGGAATATTATTCAGTCTAGGGAAAAAGGAAGAAATGTAATGAAAACAAAGTAGTGTAGCTTCATTGATGAGCTCAATGATGCATCTACAAAAGCCTCCCTAGAACCACTTAAGTCATCAAACATGGAAGTAAACACCTAAAACATTTACGTTTCACATAATAGTATAAGATTTTGATTCAAAGCAATTCTCATGTGTGCCCTACTATTCTAATGTTGTTTATAACTTTTGTAAAAAAATCCAAAATTGCATTCTTGTAATTTGACACTAATTACATGTGCATTGCTATTCTAGGTGTAGTGTAGGAAAATGCATACCCTTGCATTTTCAAACTTTTTTGGGCCCGCCTTGCTTTATTTATCCCTATTTATGTCTTAATTGGTCCTATTTTGTATCCACAAGCTCAATGAATTGTATCTTTTTATGGCTAATCCCGACAAACCTCAAAGGAGAAATGATAATTTAATGATTTTGGTTGTGTTTCCTTGATTTTTTGGTTGATACTAAGATGCCACCTAGGGCGTATTTGTCCTCCAAAGGTCTTGGGATGCTAATTTCAAGTATGACTTAAGGTGGCCCCTTTTTGGAGTCTGTGCCCCGAGCTTCATGCCTTAGGACTAAGACACCACCTAGGGCATCTTAGTCCCCCTCAAGGTATTTTTGAGATTTAATTTCAAATCTTGGTGGGATTTATCCTCCTTTAATTATTGAATTCACATGTCGGCTTGTTATGGTGTAATTTAGAGATATTAAGCATAGATAAGTATAAATACAAGGTTCCTTCATTCATTTTCATACAATACTTTTGTGAGAGCATTCATAACAGCATAATTAAGTTCACAAGAGCATTCAAGAGAAATTCATCAAGTATTTGGATTCATCATCAATATTCAAGCATCATTTCAAGGATATTCTTACATCATGTGTGTTTTTGAGCTAACATTTATGATGTAGGGTTTTGATTCAAGCAAGAAATTCAAGTCAAGATCTATCAAGCATTCAAGTGCTTCAATCTGATCTACATTCAAGCTAGCCATTTCACACAAGTTTGCAAATTTCATAACAAGAGTTTGGTGAGTTGTAACATTGCATGTTGTTCATTCATCATTTCCCTTCATTATTCTATTTCATTTCAAGGTTTGATTACCAATACAAAGTTCAACCAAGGTAAACCCCCATTTACTAACAATCAACAAGTTTTCCTCTCTTGTATGTTTGAGTTTATAGATTTGGGTTGAAGACTTGAAGATCATTTGAAGTGCAAAGTTGCAAAGTTGTAAAGTTTCATTGAAAAGTTGTCATCTTCACGAAAACTCACCTAGAAGCCAAATCAAGAAGCTTCAGAACCTAATATTAGAGAAGAAGAAAGTGCAGAAATTGAGCCTCAAGATCACTTTCAGAGATTTCAAAAATTCAGATCAAAACTAAGATTGTAGCAGGGGTGTCTTAGTCCTCCAAGTGGAATTTTTGTAGAGATTCTTTCAGATCTTGTTCCGACATCCAAAGATTCTACATTTCCCTAGAAAAACAATAGTGGAACTAATAAGATAGTAAGGGCATCTTAGTCCTCACTAGCATATTTTGACAACATTTTTGCATCTCCAGAATTGTGTTTGCATTTCCAGACTTCCTAGGTACACATACCCTAACTTCTTGTTGCTTAATTTCATCATTTGCACTATTTATTTGGCTTGCATTACTAGGTTTTGTGAGTTGAATGTTCAAGTGTCTTTTCCAAGCTTTTGCTTGGTGGTGAACCCCTTAAAGCTTAAAGAATCCCCTCCCAGGTCTTCCTTGTTGATAATTGACTCACATTTGAGGTTGATAGTCAATCCAATTCTAGATCCTAGGACATATTTGAGTGGCAATAGGGAAAATAGTGGTGCAACATCCCACTCCATCTTTCCTATTGTTCATTTTGGTGAACCCAAAATTTTAGAGCATTCATTCATTTTTCTTATCTAGGTTGCATTCATACTTGAATTGCATCTTGCATTAGTGAAAGAGCATCTATCATTTCTTATATTTACATTAGTGAAAGTGCATATAGGTTGCATTTTTTCTTTCTTGAATCATTTTATCTCATTGAAAAACTAAAAAGTGCATTGTTAATCATCCTAATTGCATTTAGAAACATTGTTATTGCATTCAAAATTGAAAAAATTGCATTCAACTTTGCATTCAATTTCTTGTCATTAGTTACTTTTTCTTGCATTAATTTACATAGTTTTATGTTTCTAAACATTAAGTCCTTGAATAGAAAACTTGTAAACACTTTAAACAACTCAGATTTTGTTTTTTTTTTGAGAAAAACCCTTACTGGGACTAAAATTCTCTTACTAGCAACTTAGTCCTTCTCTGGGTTTTTTGGCTCAGATCCCTCTCTATGTTGTTTGTTGTTTGTTCCGATCCATGGAGCCTCAGATTTCCTCCTGTAGGACCAAGACACCCTTATTGTCACCTTAGTCCTTGTTGAATTTGACTTTCCACTTTTTCAGGGTTTGAAATTGCTTTTTTGTGCTTCTATTTGCTGCTTTTAGTTTTTTGTTACAGTTTGCAGAATTGTTGTTATTTCAACTTCATTCATTTCAAGTGTAATGTTAAGAATAGGATATTGTGTTCATTGCACTTTCTTTGGTTTATCCCTTGCATGAGTTTTACTACTTGGTGTTATACTGCTAATACTGTGGTTAAACGAAATGCAGGACTCATGGTATCCTGCGATAAAACACTCATTTTGGATCTTGGGTTATCTAGGTCTCTTACTTCTAGTGTTGGTATTAGTTCACTAGGTATGGAATATACCTTTGATACCTCTTTTTCTATGCCTACCTTACCTATAAATGCTATTCCAAGTGTCCAAACAATGGTTGATCATATCCCTCAAGAAAATATAAAGAAAATGCATGTAGACTTAGCTCATTTACAAGATAGTGTGAGTACTAAAAATATTTCCAACACTGTTATACCTGCCATAGATAGTCTTCACCGGATGACAGAAAGTGATGAAGGACTAGAAGTTGTGCATAATATAGCTCAAATATTTGGAAAACATCTTCCTCCAACAACCAATGGTGTTCAAGCTTCAAACAATGTGCAAAGCCAAGGAGGAAATCAAACCCCTCCATGTTCAACCATAACCTCTATTCCCACCTATACAAATCCTCAAGTGACCACAATGATGCAACCAACTAGCAATATCTTTCCTACCTCACACATTTCCACTACTGCTCCTTATGCCTATGTGACATCTAAGCTTATATCTCCCACCATAAGAAATCCATTCACTTGTCCTCCCAACACATACACACCACCACCATATTCATGTCAAACCACAAGAAATGAACCTATCATTAGCCACCTTTTACAAAGTATTTCATCCATTCAAATTCAAGTTTCCACCATAAATCAAAATCAAAATGGTCCACCTTCATACTATGTCAAAAGTAACCCATTATCCTTGGAGATATTGAGAAATCCGGTTCTACAAGGTATAAAGATCCCTAGATTTGAGAAATATGGAGGAAAGGGAGATCCTACTAATCACATTAATTCCTTTACTACTTTGTGTAGTGACTTCATTCTTGAGGACAAACTTTTGGCTAAGATTTTTCCCCAATCCTTGAAAGATTCTACCTTGGACTAGTTTTCTGCATTACCAAATAACTCAATTCATTCATTTAATGAAATTGTTGAATCCTTTATTAACCATTTTCAAGTGCATATGGTTCCTAAAATGGCATTAGTTGATTTGATGAGATGTAAACAAAATGAGGGTGGAAAAGTCACTGGCTTTATTTCACATTATCAATCACTTTATTCCCAAATTAGTGTGAAGATTCTCGATTCTCACCTTGAAAAGATGTTCATAGAAAATTTACAAAGTAAGATACAAAAAAAAGCTTACCATGATGAAATTCTCTTCCTTCATGCACTTGTGCACCTCCCTTTGAGATTATTAGAATTTTGTAGGTAGTTGTGAACTGAAAACCACCTCTACCAATCCTTAAAAGTCTGAATCTTGAAACCAAAACACCTATCAACCCTTCAGAAGACAAAATAAAAGTTTCCTTCAACTAAATTCCACCTCCCAACCTACCCAACAAGTTGATACCCAAGTAGAGATACTATAAAGAAGAGTAACCCTTATATCTCTAGGAATCAACAAAGATAATTTACCCCCTTACCTGACAAACTTCACAACATCATGACTCGACTATTAAATAAGAACATGCTTACCTTGCCTCCTGTTTGACCTCTTGACCCTAGCAAGCCATTACATTTGAGCTTTAGACACAATTCCTATTGTTCTTTTCATAAAAAAAAAGGACATGATACAAAACATTGTAAGCGTCTTAAACATCTTGTGCAAGACCTTATTGATTCTAATCATATCCAAATTGGAGGTGTGAATGATAAAGGTAATAAACATGTAGCTCCTTCTAACTGAAACTTGCAAATTTTTACCAATCCCATGCCTAGCCATAATATTTCATTTGTTAAGGCTCCTGAAACTAAGCTCGATGTGATGAGCGTTGACACAGATGATGAGAATATGAACAATAATGAACAAAATCCTATGGATGATGATGAACAAAGTCCTATGGATACCAATGACCAAAGTCCTATTAGTACAATGATAGGAGTGATTGACATCGAGCCTCGTAAACAACAAACCATAATGCCTATTGACATTACCTTCTCTTCAGAAGAGAAAATCAAACATGTACCTGATGGTCCTCTTTACATAGGTGGAAGAATCAATAACAGGCCCACTCCTAGGATTTTAATTGATCTCGTCTATGGAGAGAATGTGATAACAAAAGAACTTTATATGTGCATGAACTTACTATCTAGATATGATAAAACGAAAGCATGGATTAAAACACATGATGGTTTTGCTCGTGCTACGATGGGATCGTTCACACTCCCTTTACAAGTAGGACCGAAGAAATCAAATGTATCATTCTCCATCATCTCTAATTCAGATCAATTTCGTGTGAAGTTAGGCTACAAATGGATTAGCTCCATGAATGCGGTCCCATCCGTTGTCCATAATTGCTTAAAGTTTCTAGTTGACAATGAAATATTCATTGTGAACCATAGTGGATTTAAACCTCCATCTTCCTGTGGAAATTTTTCTTTAGAATATTTTTGGCTCAAGCCCATGGAACCTATATGACCTCATGAGGACTTCCTTTTCCTATCCTACCAAAATTTCAAAGCAAAATGCATAGCCAAGTTATCCCTTGAAAATTTTCCTCCACCTATGATCGAACCTTCACCCCTTGAAGAAAAAAATAGTGAGCTTAAGGCCCTCTCGACTAACCAAAACCCATCCATTAAAAATCCCTTGCCTATTTCCTACAAAATTCCAAGAGAGAACCAAACAATTCCTAATCCACCTCCTAAACAAATTTATAAAGCCAAAGAGAAAGTGGTTGAGCAACTTTCCTTGGTTCCTTTCATTCTTCCCTTACAAGAAGAAAAGGAACCTATGGTTGAAAAACCCACTCCTACACAAACACAACTTGAAAACCATAATAAAAGAAACCAAAATGCTAGAGCATAGGTGTAGACATCGTGCTATTGCTTGAAAGATGAAAAACATAGAAAACAAAAATTTGAACTTGACATAAGAAATAAATGATGAGCCTCCTCCCTTACTAGAACCAACAGATCTTATGTCTCCAACACAATAAGGACCAAAACCTTCTATGGATATTATTATTCATCCTCTTGTTGTGGTTAACTTGGATGATGATGAAGAAATTACTAAAATTGATGACAAAGTGCATAATGAGTTGAATTTTTTATTCTCCTCTTCCATGAGCTTAAACAACAACCATGGTAATCCTCCTAAATTGAGTGATGTACCACATGTTGTACCTAGTGATTCTCCTAGTTCAGCAGTTGATGTTGTCCCTTTCGCTAGTGATCTACATTCCGCCAATACTGGACAAGACTGGGATGTAGATGATCTACTAGATGGTTGACTCGCATGTGCTTTACTAGTCATTTTTCTTATTTTTTGGTTGATTTCATGTGTGTAATGTGATACCCTATGATTTTCTATTTGATGTTTCCTCTCTATGTGCATTCCTCTATTTTGTACCTTCATTTTCCTTTTTCTTTGGTCTTACCTAACATTTTAATTAACTTTGCTTTCTTTTCATTTTTTTCTTGTGTTTTCCTTTTGGGGATGACACAAGGCATCAAGACATTCATGTTTCTTCCATATTGACCCAAAATATTTTTCACTTTGTTTTCGCTCTCTTTGTGTCATTCTTCCAGTTCTATGTATATTTGGGGAATGACGACAATTTTGAGCTCTCTAATATCATTGTAGCAAGAACATACTGACCTCAAATACATAGATCCCTTATGTGTTTCTGGGGGGAAACCCTCTTTTCCGTTTTCATTTTTGGCTACTTTAAAGTAATTGCTCATAGCATGGTGTTTAGAAATTCCTTTAAAATGGAGGCATACATTGGTATTATTTTGGCATGATTTCTTTTGCATTTGTTCCTTGCGTGATATTTCCTTGTCCTCTCTTGGAAACATTAAGTACAATGTTCCCCAGGATGGGACCTTGCACTTTTCCTCTCTTGGAGACAATAGGAACAATGTCCCTTAAGATTAAGGCCTCACATGAACTAAGTAAAATCCCTTCAAACATCCCTCTTTCTTGTTTCATTTTTTCCTTTCATCCTTATTAAAGTCATGGAGCTATGGAGGTATGGCTTCACTAGCTCTTGTGAACGTGCATTTTATTTTTGTACCTTATTAAAGTCATGGAGGTATGGCTTTGATATGGTCCACTAGGGCTCACCTAGTGAACACCTGGCTTCACTAGCCTTTATGAGCGTGCATTTTTATTTTTTTTCCTTATCACGGTCATGGGGGTATAACTTTGATATAGACCTCTTGGACAAACAACCTAGACAGGGTCCACAACGCGTTGGATGGCTAGTCGAAGCTTAATCCATTTCTTTTTTTTTTCTTTTTCTTTTTCTTTCTCTTTTCCTTTTTCTTTCTTTGATGGTGTATTTTTGTGATCTGATTATGGCTTCATATATCACCCACAATCGTGTTCCTTTGTGCCTATGTTGGCATGTCATAAGATCTTGATCCTGGGGGCCTAGCCACCCTCTTAGCTATTGTCATCCTATCTTACTAGAATTTGTACATTTGAACCCCTTTTGATTGCGTGGTTGGCTACTTTAGTGCAAGTTTGAAGCGAGTTAATTCTCTCACTAAAGTGTGAGATAAATGTACTGTAGGAAAATGCATACCCTTACATTTTCACACTTGTTTGGGCCCACCTTGCTTTATTTATCCCTTCATTATTCTATTTCATTTCAAGGTTTAATTGCCAACATGGAGTTTGACCAAGGAAAACCACCATTTACTAATAATCTACAAGTTTTTCCTCTCTTGCATGTTTAATTTTGCAGATTTGGGTTGAAGATTTGAAGATCATTTGAAGTGAAAAGTTGCAAAGTTGTCATCTTCATGGAAACTCACCCATAGGCCAAATCTGAAAGTTTCAGAACCTGAGATCAGAGAAGAAGAAAGTGCATAAATTGAGCCTCAGGATCACTTTCAAAGATTTTAGATATTCAGATCAGGACTAAGATGGTAGCAAGGGTGTCTTAGTCCTCCAAGTGGAATTTTGTAGAGATTCTTTCAGATCCTATTTTGACATCCAAAGATTTCACATTTCCCCTAAAAAATAGCAGTGGGACTAATAAGACAGTAAGGGTGTCTTAGTCCTCCGCAGCATATTTTTTGACAACATTTTTACATCTCGAGATTCCTCTTTGTATTTCTAGACTTCCTAGGTACACATACCCTGACTTCATGTTGCTTAATTTCATCTTTTGCACTCTTTATTTGGCTTGCATTACTAGGTTTTGTGAGTTGAATGTTAAAGTGTCTCTTCCAAGATTTTGCTTGGTGGTGAACCCCTCAAAGCTTAAAGAAACCCCTCCTAGGTCTTCCTTGTTGAGAATTAACTCACTTTTGAGGTTGATAGTCAATCCAATTCGGGATCCTAGGACATATTTGAGTGACAATAGGGAAAATGTTGGTGCAACATCCCACTCCATTTTTCTTATTGTTCACCAGGTGACTAGAACATTGAGGCCTAGAAATGTCCACTTGCCCCCATACAAACCAGTTTGTATGTCATGTAAACAAAGGGTTTTTCAACAAAAAACATCAAAAAATAACTTTGCATGATGCACAACATGTGTAGCTGATGAAAAATAAGAATACATGCCTTTTCTCCTTGATGCACTGTTCAAATAGCAGATGGACCTATGGACTGCTATCTACACAAACAACAACTACAAAATAGCTTCCCCTAGCTAGTTGCAATTCCATTTGAAAATTACAAGAAATACATGTCTACAATAATGTTGTTGTTACAAAGGATTCAATTACAAGGAACATTCACACTTGCAATGGATAATTGCATCATAGAAATTGTCAACTTAGCACAAGTTCTTACCTTGTAGTATTGCAATTTTGATTCTCATTCCTTCATAGCATATTGTAACAACAACATTGTGAGAAGCATATAATGGTAAATTTTTGTGATGCAAGATGTAGGCAGTAGAACATAGCAGCATAGAACAATATCAAAAAGCAAGATGTCAAAGAAGCTGCATAGCATGGATCTTGTTGACAATATCAATGACAAGACAATTTTTTTGATGCTTTTATGAATACTAGTCTGATGATTTGTTTTAACTTCTTATGCGCAGTATATAATTTCACAATTGACTATTGGTCTCTTTCAAACATATATGCTATTGATATAAATGAATTCGCTTCACATTTCAAAAATAGTAATTAGTAGTGTTTCATGGATTCTATTTTTTTTGTGCATATCATAGTAATACATGTTTATGGTGAAACAAAAACTACAACGAACCAATGTTGATTGTGTGTGAAATAGAAGATATATCTACTAAGATGCCTAATTCTTTTACATACAATGCTATATTCTTTAAGGAATTGGATAGAAAGAAAATGGTTATGACCTTGTGATAGGGAGGGGATTGGAGGAATCACTCACTGATTCTTGCTCTAGATCTTGCTTGTAAGACCTCCTTGGTGCCTTTGCTTCACCACCTTAACCTATAGGACCCTTTTCTTGATCAGGTTCCCCTGGTTCTCTTTGCCAGCCCCACTACCATGACAATTCAACCAACCAAGTCAATCTTGGTGCTATATCTCTAACTCTTCCTTAGCCTTTAATCTACCCTAAAGACTAACAATACCTCCAAAGTTTGAATTTTGATTTGTAGGGGTGTGGAGGTGTTTCTATTCATTGAAATCCATCCAATTTTGGTTCTTGAGGTTCCTCCTAGCTCCATTTCTTGGTCGCTTTCACCAAACCCTCATTTAGGGTTAAAAAAAGGCTACTAGCCTAAGAGCCCCAATTAGGTCTCCTTCTCCAAGAAAATTGGTTGACTCCCTCAATTTCTCCAAAGAACCACCAAAATTTCTTTGGGATTCCTGCTTCAAATGGACACCTCTCAAGGATTTTTGAGGTCTTGGGTCTTAACTGCCCGTACAACGCCTCCACTTGAAAATGGACAAAAACTAGGGTTTTTAAGCCCTTTCTTGGCTGCTCACAAACTTTCAAGTCTTTCACCGACCAAATGAGTTGGTGGAGGTTCCTCTTATTCTCCAGACCTTGGCAAGACTCATGTCTGCCTTCTCAAAAAGGAAAATCAACAAGAAACAGTCACCCCTGCAAATTATGTGCTTAACACTTAAGTCTTCCTAGCCGGGCACCTTCCTGGCTCACCTAGGCCAAGACTTTTCCAACAGCTCCTGTGCTCACACAAACCCTAAAACCTACCATATTTACACACATGGATTCTAGTCACTATTCCCAAAGGGCCGTACAATTTGTACGGTGGGAAAGTGAGCTAATACCCCATTTTTTGAAAACTATTTGGTTCAGACTAGCAACAGTGTGGAATCAAATTTATTTACAAACAATGCTTAAAAATGAACAAAGGAACTAATCAATGGCACACAAAGCTTGAAGACTAACAACTCTACATCCTAATTTAGTTACAGTGCCTGATCAATCCATTAAAGCAATATTTCAAACAAAACTCAGGAAACTAACACACAAAACACACTATTTTTTTGATTTCAAAAACTTCAATGATAACAAAGATGCTTCCAACCCCAATTCCATGTCGAGGTCCTCTCTAAATATGGCATCTAAAATAGTTAAGCTCGGCCTTAACCACTCCTTGTCCGCTTGTATGCTAATCCTATTATGGAAAAATTGCAAAATGGAACATTTTGTAACTTCTTGCTAATTTCCTAGAAACTGAGTAAAAGGATTCCAAATCTCATGAAACCTTCCAAACATCAATCTAATGATCAAACTTAGTCCTAAGCTATCTCATCTATCTAATGGTCAACATGACCTTCATGGTAACATACTAAAGATAAAAATTCAAAAACTAGGTTGCCTAATTGCCTAGTGTTTCCTAGTGTTCCTTAGGTGCTCCTGCACCACCTTGTTTGTAATGCTATTTTCAACAACTTGATTTATGGGTTTGAAAATGGATGAAAAATAGATATTAGGTGATTAGTATATTAATTTATCAATTTCATTGCAAAATGGTGGCATATCTCACAAATCATGAAACCAAGTCTCTTAAATAATGACATCTTGTTACATGTATCTCAGATTAGTCATTGTTCATGTGCCATAGACTATAGTTGTTGATGGTAGTTCACATTTATTTTGTGCACATGCAAGGAAATTATGCATTTATTTGGATTTGTAACTTCCTATATCTTTTACAATGTAATTTTTATAGTTTATATGCCTTTCGAATTCATTAATGGCTTAGGATGTGAAGTTTTAAGTTTGTCAAGAAAAGGATTATTTGCATTGCTTATTCATTTGAAAAGATTGCTCAATGAGGATGAAATCTATGTCTATTGAAACTATTTATACCTATCATATTGGAAGCAAAAAATGAGGCATATGTAAGTTCCTATATCTTTTACATTATCATTTTTTGCATTACTTATTCGTTTGCTCAGATTGTTTGATGAGAGTGAAACCTGTGGCTCTTGATAGAGTTTGTGTCTATTATATTGGAAATGAAAAAAAATGCATTTGTAAGTTCCTATAATGTCTTAGAGTGTCGTTTTATAGTTTCCTACATCTCAACATCTGTACTAGGTCTTTTTTTGTTGCAAATTACTTTCGGCATAAGAAAGGGAAAAAATTAATCAATTCTCAATGTTTTGTTGCTATTGCAAATATTTTATTCACGATTAGTATTATTCCTATCTTTGCATATGAAATTAGTGTACATTGATACTTCATTTCTTTATTCTTCTAATGTTGAATACATTAAAGAATCCTTCAAACAACAACATTATGTTACACTCATTACTCATTCATTTGATCTTCTAACTTGAGCAATCTTCCTTTATTTGCCTCGTGCTTTTCTATCTTTCTAATTGCATATTATTTTGAAGATGAGAGGAAAAAATTTAATCAACACCTAATGTTTTGTTGCTATTTAAAATATTCCATGGATTTTTAATGTTCTTTGATATAGTTGTGCTTTTGCATCTAGTGTCTCTATCAACTCATCACATTTTAGAAAGGGCATTGTGCATGTATAGTGCCCAATTTTCATTTATTGTAAATAGACTGAAGTGCAGGTGTCATTAATGGCTTATGGTGTGAAGTTTTGAGTCTATTGAGGAAATTATTATTTGCATTTTTTATCCATTTGCTTGGGTTGTTTGATGTGGGCTAAACCTGTGTCTATTGAGAGAGTTTATATTTGGCCCATTGGAAGCAAAAAAGGATCCACGTGTAAGTTCTTATACCTTTTACACTCTCATTTTTGCATTGTTTGTTCACTTGCTCAGATTGTTTGATTGAAAAATGAGCCAGTTGTGACTTCTAATATCTTTTACACTATCATTTTTGCATTGTTTATTCACTTCCTAAGATTGTGTGATGAACGTGTAATATGTGTCTACTGATAGGATTTATCTCTATCATGTTGGGAGCGAAAAACAATGCAATTGTGAGTGGCTATATGTTTTACAATTCTATTTTATAATTCTTTGCATCCCTACATTTTATCGATAAATTTTCTATGACAAACATTTCATCAATATGCTACGTTTATTTTGTAATCATGTTTAGATTCAAAAAAGATTAATCAATTCTAATGTTTTTTTCCTATTGGAAATATTTCATGGATTTCTAATGTTCTTTGATATAGTTGTGTTCTTGCACCCACAGTTTATGTCCATGCATGGTGTTCTAATGAAGAAAAATTGTGCATATATAGTCTGTAATTTCCATTTATTGTCAATAGACTAAAATTCAAGTGTCATTAATGGCTTATCGTATAAATTTTTGAGTCTCTTGAGCAAACGATGATTTGCGATGTTTATTCATTTGCTTAGATTGGCTGACGAGGATGAGATCTATGTATATTAACACAATCTATATCCATTATATTAAAGGAGGCATCTGTAAGTTCCTATATCTTTTACATTGCAATTTTTGTGTTGTTTATTCACTTGCTCAGATTGTTTGATGAGGCTCAAATCTCTGTTTGTTGACAACATTTATGTCTACTGTCTTGGAGGAAAAGTTACAAAGTAAAAGACCAATCTCCTTCAGGTTCAAAATGGGGGGAATTAGAAAGAAGTTGATCTAGTTTTCCTTCTTTCTTAGACAACTTTTGAACCATCATGAGGACCTCTGATGGAGATCAATTCTTTCGCAAAGAGCCCTAACACATAACTATTTTAATCTTGTTTGCATTCAAACCATGGAAGCAACGATAGGTGCATTTTTTTTATCTTCATAGCTCCCCTTTCCCCAGCATGGTTGGCCTGCCAAGTCCTACAGATTCTCAAAGTCATTTGTTGAGTAATATGGTCTATTGAGAGGGTTTATATCTATTGTATGGGTAATATGGTCTTTTGAGATAGTCTATGAATTCTTTGATGAGGATAAAATTTGTGTCTATTGAGAGGGTTTATGTAGTGAAAAAGGAGGTGTTTGTAAGCTCATATATCTTTTACACTGTCATTTTTTACATTGTTTACTCATTTTCTCAATTTTTTTGATGTGGGTAAAATATGTTTCTCTTGACAAGGTTTATGTCTACCATAATGGAAGCAAAAAATAATGCGTTTTTAAGTTCCTATATCTTTTATAGTGTCATTTTATAATTTCATCAATTTGTAATGTTTTGTTGCTATTGGAAATATTTCATGCCTTTCTAATGTTCTTTAACGTGGTCATGTCTTCGCACCCAGTCTTTCTATCTACACATGTCATTTTAATGAGGAAATTGTGCATATATAGTCCCTAATTCTCATTTTTTTTGTTTATTCATTTGCCTAGACTTTTTTATGAGGATAAAATATGAGTCTATCGAGGCAGTTTCTATCTATCGTATTGAAAGCAAAAAAGGAGAGGTTTGTAAGTTTCTATATCTTTTACACTGTCATTTTTGTGTTGTTTATTCACTTGCTTGGATTGTTTGATGATAGTGAAATCTTTGTCTATTGACAGGGTTTATGGCTATCATGTTGGAAGCAAAAAATTAGCTGATTGTAAGTTCCTATATCTTTTACAGTGTCATTTTATAGTTTTCTGTATCTTTACATTTTATGGGTTGATGTCTATTGTTTGTTGTTCCTTGCATTTTCTAGTCTCTAATTTCCATTTATTATGAATAGATTGAATTGCAGTTATCATTAATGGCTTATGGTGTCAAGTTTTAAGTCTGTGAGATCTGTATCTATTGAGAGTGTTTATATCTATCATATTAGAAACAAAAATCAACGCATTTGTAAGTTCCTATATCTTTTACACTCTCATTTTTGTGTTGCTTATTCATTTGCTTAGAAAGGTTGAGGAGGATGAAATTTGTCTCTACTAGCAGGGTTTATGTCTATCGTATTGGAAAAAAGAAACAAGGCATTTGTAAGTTCCTATATCTTTTACAGTGTCATTTAATAGTTTTTTAAATCTTTGCATTTTATGGATTAATATCTATTGTTTGTTGTTCGAGATACATTTTATAGGTTAATGTCTATTTTTTGTTGTTCTCTCCATTATATGGGTTAATGTCCATTCTTCCCTGCCTTTGAGTTCCTTTATGGGTTAGTGTTTCTTGTTCGGTTAGAGACTTATCACCATTTTTCATTAATATTGACTTCTCTGCTGCTCACAACTAAGAATGAAACTAATATTTTCTCTCCATCCATCCATGCTAGGTGAACTTCAATCTATCAAAATCATTTCATCAATTAGTAATGTCTTTTTGCTATTGGAAACATTTCATGGCACTTCTCATTGATTGTCAATGGACTGAACCGTAGTTGTCATCAATGGATTATGCTCTCAAGCCTTAAGATTATTTGTGTTGTTTATTCATTTGCACAAATGACTTAATGACAATGAAATCTATTAAAAAAGGAGGTAGTTGTAATTTCCCTATTTCTTTTACACTATTTTTCTTGCATTGTTTATCCATCGCCTACTTTTATGGTTTGATGTTGTAGACATGCAAAATTGATATCATACATTCCTCATATTTAATTAAATCATATTCACCCATCAATTAAATAAATAAAGTTTATTTTATTAATATCCTAAGGTTATCTCTTTAATTAAATAAATCATTTCATTTAATTATCTCCTAAAGTTTCTTCATTTAATTAAATCAAATGCATTTAATTAAATGGCTAATGTCCATTATTTCCCTCCCATTTGATTTAAAATCTAAATCAAATGTCATGTCAACTAATCGCTATCTAAATTTAATTAAGTCATGATTAACTTCTAATACTAATCCTCTTTTGTCTAGCTTTTGCCACTTGCACAATAAATCATTTACTTTGATTTATTAATTCTTCTAATTTCCCTCAACATGACATACAAAGAGAATATTCTTCCAAATTTGAAAAATCCCTCCAAAAGGGATGTGTCCTTCCAACAAAGCATTTAACTCCTCTCTTACATGTCTCCCACTTGGCATTTAAGAACCTTTCTTCTCCCTCCAACAAGCCAACTTTCAAATTTGAAAAGCCAACTAATGTCATTTATTGGCACATTTGTCAAAATGTGCTCAACCTTCATCCTCTCACATCTTGACAAGTGGCATTTTGTCATTGGCTCAAGATTATTCTGACATTCATCCATTGTGCCTCTCCTTCTCTCAATCTCACCTATAAATGATAGGCTTCTCTTTGTATTTTGGATCCACAATCATCCACAAGTATGCATAAGTCCATTGTTGTCATAGCATCTTCAAGGAATTCTTATCATTTGGATTGTCAAAGGGTTGGGAAAGGGCCACTTTTCATATCAAAGTGGCACCAATCCACTATGGAATAGGTATACATTATGCTTCTTAGTCAAAATCTCTTAGTCCAAAAGATCATCAAAAGCGTCTCTCGACACTCTACTAATTCAGACAAAGATTGCTTTTCAACTTTTACATAAGAGCTTCAAGAAACAATCCCAATTTATACTCATTTTATTATTGTCAAAATCCAAGACTTTTTCAACAATTTGAGCATCTTGTTTAGAGTAAAGTGTGTTCTTCAAAACCGAGGTCTTGTAAACAAGAGTCTTTTTAAGTACACAGGATAAAAGTCAACCTTCATCCATCTTTCAAACATCAAATAAAAATCATTTCACCAACAACTCTTGAAAATCTTGAAACCATTCTTCATGCTAGACTTTTTAGAAAATCCATGAATCAAAATACTTTAATCAAAACATCAAAACATTTTGTTTGTCTAAGTATGTGTAGATGTGTCCTTCTCCATATTCTTAGTTGAATTATCATCAAATCATCTTGTTTGGTTAGGTGTGGGTTGATGCATCCTTCTCCCTACACTTAGTCAAATTATCTTGTGAGCAAGTCTATCCCATAGATAACATCCAACATCTTGGGATCTATTTGTTCATTAGCCAATTCCAAAAATCAAAACAATCTGAAAGCAAATCAAGGTCAAAATCAAAATCCAAGAATCAAATCAAATCAAAATCCAAAATCCAAGAAAATCCCAAAAGTCTAGCACCCCCCTAAAGATCTTCTAAGAGTTTAAATCATCCATATCATCCACCTTTCACACATTTCAACATCACACTATTGATCCTTAATCATCCTAGAGATTATCTTTTTAAGCCTAAAGTTATATCAATCTAAAGAATTAGAGATTCATTTCCCACATTCTTGAAAATTGATCCCTATTTTATGGTTCAAACTAGATCTCAACACAAGAAGAGCATGGAAACCAACAAATAAACATCAACTTCAAGTGATTTGAGTCAAACCACTACTGAAATAAATCCCCTTGGGTCTAGCAATCTAATGATTAATCTTCCTCCATTTTCACAAGACCATCAAGAGGAAGGTGTCCAAGTGGAGGACATCACCAACAACATGCTAGGGATGACACAAGATGAGACCATTGAAATGATTCAAAATCCCGAAACACACAAAATTGTTGACGTCATGATGAAACTCAATCCCTCATAATACATGCTTTGAGAATTAGCAAAACAAGGGGCTAAACTCCCTTCCGATTTTGATGTGAGCTCTATAGTGGAACAATCTCTTGGGGCCATGCCCCCAATTTCATCCACAATCCCAATCTCATCCACACCTCCATTCCAAAACATCACCCAAAGCATACCCCAAATCACAACATTCATTGCTCCAACTCAACCTATTGTGAACAAGGGGAGCTAATTTCTTAATGCATTACAAACACACCCCCTTGTGAACAACCAAGATTTGGATGAAAACACCATATTGGGTCAATCCATCCCCAAAATCCATTACACCCATACGTTTCACTCACCTTCCAGTATCCCAATGACCCATCCTCATCTTTTCATGCAACACCGGCATACTTGTTAAATATGCAAACCTCTCTCCCCATGATTTCGCAAGGAGGGGTGGGCTATTTGGACCAAGGGGCATCTTCGATCCCTCTTTATCATCATCATTTGATTAAGGCAACACACCACCTATCTTCCCACCACTTCCACCTTTAGCATTAACATCTTCATCACCCCTTGATTTAGGGTTACCTCCCTTACCACCACTCGATCAAAATCAAAACAACCCCCCAATAATGAATCAAGTCATCACATCAAATCCTTTGAACATGCCATCGATATTGCAACAACAGATGGAAACCATTCAAACAACCCAAGCAATCATCACACCATCAACCGCATCCCAAATATCTATAATGACAGTCTCTCAAGGACCAAACACATCAATTTCACCAAGCATATCAATTGCACCAAACACATCAATTGCCTCGTCCACCACACAAATCTACACCATCAATACAATGGTGCCTCTCATCACAACAATGAACACCATTCCAAATTCGCCTCCACTTTCACCACCAGGAAAACAAATTTCCAATCAATATAGCATCACATTGCAAGCTGTGCAACAAGCCTATCAAAGGGAACTTCAACAATTTCAAGCTGCACAACAAACCCAAAATGCACAAGCTGTACAACAAGCTGCTCAGCAAGCACAACAAGCTACTCAGCAAGCACAAGCCATGCAAGCCACTCAAGCCGCACAACAAGCTCAACAAGCATAGCAGGTTGTTCAAGCCCAAGCTCTATTACAACCAAGGAAAACTTTAAGAAACCCCCCCTTGGTGAAGGTGTAAAATCCTAGTGAATCTTGTATACTTCATGATAATATTAATTTTAGAGGCAAATTTTTTTCATGTTTTCATGAAAAAAAAAGTCCATTGGCGAATCTTTTCTAATTGCTAGAGGTTTATGGAAAATCTTGGCGAAATGCAAATTTTTTAAAACCACTAAATTTTTTCCATTGGTGATTAAAATTTATTTTAAAAGCAATAAAATATTTCAATTGGCAAATTAAACCTATTTTCAAACCAGAAAAAATAATTTTGTTGGCGATTAAAACCTTTTTCCAAACTAAAAAATAAAATTCATTGGCGAATTAAACCTATTTTCAAATGATTAAGAAAAAAACATTGGCGAATTAAACATAATATCAAACTAATAAAAAAAATGCATGAAAATAAAGATTATTTGCCTCATTGTTTTCATCAACCATCCAAAAATCACCAACAACTATAATAGTTTTTTCAAAAAAGCATCTTAACATGCTTCATAATAGAAAAAGTAACCTTGCCCAACTAAAACCAGTTCATAACTATCTGTATCTACCTTACATAGTTCAACAAGCCAAAAATTTACTACTAGTCTTGCGTTAATTTGGCAAAAACCCTACAAGAACTACAAATTCAACTAGTGCTACCCATTTCATAACCAACTTTCCTTGTTGCTTTGCCTTTCATATTCTACTTCCTCGCATTTTTTCCTTTTTCTTTCATACACTTATCCTTCACTTTCACTTGTGCTTCCATTCTCTCTTCCTTTGCTTTCTCCTGTGATTTCAACTGTAGTTGTAATTGCTTCCACCTTCATCAGCTCTATAAAGAGCTTAAATGCTTCCCAACCTAACCTTGCTTCTTCCCTGCATGATTTTTAATCTCATCCTCTGGCCAATGCATGAAAGGGATGCATCCTTCTACCCCTTCCAGTTCCACATTTTCAAAGCCTTCCTTGATGTCAAAACCTTCACCTAGAATTGTCCATTCAAGTATTGATTCTAATCCTTCCAAGAAATCTCTATGCATAATCATCTCCATCACCTCTCTCACTATTCTTGTCAATTCCCCCAAGTCCAAACCCCATGCTATAAGGGTATGTGCAGGATCATGATGGGCCAAAAAGTGGTGATATGATGGGTATTTGTAGGGTATGTGGCTCACAACTTTTTTTTACCCAAAATTAATTAAACAAAAAGGGTTTTTAAAGGAGGTTCTCAGCTTTCCACCAATATAAATTATGCTTTACTTTGAATTTAATAAATAATTATTATTCATTTTCTATTTGAATTACGACTAAAGACCTCATTGATAGGCTGATTAAAAAACATCTATAGCTTTCAAACGGTATCACATTTTTTGAATCTGAAACATGTGTCACATTCTATACTTTGTATACTAGAGCATTAAAAAAAAAAAATTGAATTTCATCAAGTTTTGACCAAGTTAAGGTGGTTAGACGTACAAGTTTTTATATTTTTTAAAAGTTGTAATAAAGAAATCATAAGTAATTATTTACTTGAAAAAAAAATACAAAAAAATATGCATCACATCGGGACATGAGTCATCTACTTATATCTAAAATATTATAAAAAAATATTATCATTTTATTGTGGTTAGGGTGTTTAGACATAAACCTACTTATTTTTTCCTTAAAATTTAAGTACTACTACATTGAAATTTCAAAATTTCACCAAATAGATTTTGTTTAAAAAAAATAAACCTAGTAGTTTAGAAACTACATTCAATTTTCTTCAAATTCTATTTTTACATATTTTTGAAATAATATAAATAACTTATTCAAATTTTTATGTCAAGTTGCCTAACTCTGATTTTTCTGAATTTTATGCCACTTAAGGGCCTATTTTTTCCATGATGATCTTGCACATACCCATAATCAAGGAGTATAGATCCATGTTAGTCCTGTATCTATGCCTTAGATTTCCAAAGGATTTCCCCAAAATCATCTGCACACTTTGCATGAACCTCCCATTAGTGAATTAAAACATACCCATTAATCTTTTGTTAGAAGCTTCACCATAAAACAGGTTTAATTTCCTCCTCAAACACAAAGTGAAGTTGGCCTCCATTTGAAAACTGTTGCAGCTACATCACCACCACCACCACTCTTTCATAATTTCTATGTGCCTTCTTCTCCATGCCAAACTCTATTATTAACTTCACTAATCAAGGGTCGAGAGGTAATAATTTTCCAAACTCCGCACGTATCGATCTTAATTACCCATTGATCCTCCAGTCATGTCCACTTACTAAAATTTGCCCATGATCTTCACTTCATAAATGCACCGTCCTTGCCACCTTTCCTATATTAATTCACCAAAGTCGGGGTTTTGTTGCTTTTCCTAACCTTAGTTGCCACCTTTCCTATCTTAATTCACCAAATTTAGGGTTTTGGTGCTTTTCCTAACCTTAGTTGCAAGTATTTCTTGGTCATCTTTGTAGTCAATGGGTCGGAGGTTTCAAAAACTTTGAAACTTCAGAATTTGGTTCTAAAGTTCCAAATTTTAGTGACCATGCGACATTATGGACCACGACCGTTCGATGAATTTTCAATGGACAGTTGTAGTTGCATTCTGAAAGTATATCTCTCAAGCACTAGATTTGTGAATTGAAACCTCTGGAATAACATTGGAACCATTAGATTTTTAAAAATAAATGGTTGAGATTTTATTAGTTATTGGTTTCAAAATTCAACATATAGTTTTGATCATAAGTGAGTGAAATTTATTGTGACTTATTAGGACATTGATAATGATTAAGGTAAAATGAGACATTTAATTCTCTCTTTTCAATGCATCGAAGTACTCTACCTTTCATTTATTCTATTGAAATTCTCAATTTGGCAGTGGTACTGGGCAGTGGCGCAGATTAATTCCATATGAATAGCCAGAGTGATTGATTGGATAGCTTTATATTGAAAAATGCATGATGTACTATAGAATCGTAGATGATGATGTCAATAATCCAGTGATTTTGACAATCGACAACTTGTGTGGCACTATCGATTTTGACAATTGATAGCTTGTCAGCTTGAGGTACAGTTTGCAACTTTGCATGTAGCTAGCTTGAGGTAATGATTATGTTGGATTTTTGGTTTGCGTGAATCACAATTATTACTAGTTAGTAGTAACTATAGACAACTTCACATGTGACATGTGTGAGGCGTATAAGGGGCCAGGTTGGTAGTGGCACTTTTGGCCCATAAATAAGGATAGTGAGCACAACTAAAATCATTCGTTTAATTTTCATAAGGGTTTTCATTTTGTAGGGTTAATAACTTAATAAAGATTCAAGAAGAAGATGATGAGGTATTATTTGGGATGCTCTAAATTCTCTTGCCTCTACTTATGTAGTTACAAAGTAACAAACCAATTTCCTTCAAGTTCAGAATGGGTGGAATTGGAAAGAAGTTGATTTGGTTTACCTGACTTCTTAGAAATTTTTTGAACTAGGATGAGGAGCTATGATGGAGATAAGTGCTAGATCCTAGTGCATGGAAGATAAAATTAGACGATGGGAGCATTTTTACTACCCCTCATCATCTGCATGGTTTCCCAAGCAATTTCCATGCATTTAATTTTAGTTCTCATCTTCTGCATGGGAGAAATTTTACTACCCCTCATCATCTGCATGGTTGGCCAAGAAAGTCCCTTGCATTTATTTTGAGACACCATGGCCTACCAAGCAAGCCCCATGCATTTATTTTAAGTTCTCATCTTCTACATGGGAGCAATTTTACAACCCCTCATATTTTGCATTAGTTTGGTTCTAACAGGCGCTAAGTACATTTTGTATCTTCACAACTTCCATTTCCCTAGTTTGATTCAGCCCCCTTTCCCCATGCATTTATTTACAAAGACCATGGCTAACCTGAAAAGTCCCATGAGTTTATTTTGAGAGCTCATAGTTGACCTGGAAAGTTCAATTTATTTTTAGAGATACATGTATAATTTCACATTTACATTTTCAACTTTTCACTAGCAGTCCAACAGAAGCTTGGCACTTACGCTTACATTTGTAGTTGTAATATGTAATAATGTGACATTGTAATTCATTTTATTAAGTCCTTTGCAAAGTAAATGCTATTAATAGTTGTGCAATGTGCTATTAATGTGACATTGTAATTCATTTTATTAAGGCCTTTGCAACATTAAGTTTCCGTCCCCTTGGCCTTGATGTCAATCTTAGCGCATTAAAGTTTAAAGAAAATTTAAAACATATTTTTTATGTTTCTTATTTATATCATAAGTTACTCAACCATTCGATGGACATTTGATGTATGGTTGTAGTTGCATTCCAGAATGAAATGCACAGAGTGCTATGCTTGCGAACTTAAACCTCCGGAATCACCCTATAACTGTTAGATTAACAAAGATCAATGGTTTAGAATTTGTTATCAATGCAGGAGTAAATCATTAATGGTTTGTTTTAAATGTTGTCATCCATATACATTGTACTACCTAATTGTGTATTGTGTAGTCTGTAAGTAACAAGTAGATGTTTCAGTGTCATTCAGTTTGCTCATTGCAGTGCACCACCCTATTCTGGGTTCCATAGTTCCACTTCCAACAAAGCCATTCTAGTAACCCAGTTTCAAGTTTCAACTTCAAGAATCAAATTTCAAAATCTAGGTAAGTTAAAGAATTCCCGTGGCTACATTTCATCGCTTGACATTTCTTAAAATCTTATTTTGTCAAACTTTGAAGTTTAGGTTTAGGGTTAAGAGGCTTTAAGAATTAAGAAAAATGAAGGACTAATAGGGAATTCACAAATTTCATATTGTTGATTGTAACATCATTTCTACCACTAGTGCCACTAGAGCAATGTCGGATAAAAAAACACATTATGCAAAATTGCTTAAAGCCCCAGGTTTCACTGATGAATACCATGATATTTATGATCCTGAAACCTATGGTAGGCATACCTCAGAGCTTAGATTTCATCTGAGAATAAGGGTACAAAGAAAATGCAATTGAAAGTTAATAGTATCAGTGGATCATGGGTAGCTGGATTAGGGCGCATGATGTTGCATGAGGTTTTCCCTTGCCCAAAATTTATAATGGTCTGTGCCCTAAATTATGATGATAACAAAAGAGCAATTGTTAATAAAGAGAAAAAATAATCTTTTCATCCATTAATGTAGAAGAACTTGGAAAAGTGATGGGCTTGGGGTTTACAACCGAAGAATTTGGAAATGTCCACATTGACCTAGAAAAGCTTGCTAGTGATTATGAAGCAGTGGATGAAATGGAGAAAAATTATTTCTTAAATAGAATAGTTCAGGATATAAAAAAATTGAAAGGTGATCATAAGCCTCCTTATGATTTGGATATTTTTAAACCATGGGTTAAGAATACTATTTCCATGCTAGCATTCTACCTCAGACTGGATAGCAATTTGGAAGTGGGTGCATGCCTCCTTGAAATGGTGTATAATATCCATTATGGTGTTCCACATGCCAAATATAATTTTATTGAGCACATTGTAGAATAAATGAGTAAACAATTTTTAATGATTAAAGGAGGTTCCACCAAGACATTTAGGTTCACAACCTACTTGTGCTATCTTTTTCTATTCAAATTTAGAGGAATGTTTCATACCAACAAGCTTCATATTCAGCCTTATGGTAATAGTAATCATGAGCAAAAGAAAATGGCTCTAGTATATGAATGGACCACTATTATAAGGTTGCATGATTCTCAAAGGAACTAAAGTCATTTTGTAGACTAATTTTTGGCTCCATTGCATAAAGCAATTACAAATGCTCTAATGCCTAGATTGCCTATGTCATGTAGAAACTGCATTCAACTAGGAAAAGAAATACAATTGGCTAATTGATACTTAATGGAAGAATATACTGTGCTAAGATTTTATCGATTGGAAGTACAACCATACAAACTTCCAATACATGTGACATAAATGATTTTTGCTTTGGAATATGTAATGTAGATGTAGAGTACTGATGAAAGACACTTTAGTGGTCAGGGGAAGAAGAACTTATTTCCTTATTTTCCTTTTTCATGTGGAAGGATGACATTTAAGAGAAAAACATTTAGTGTGGCACATGATCTTTTGATTTTTTTGGATTTTGATGCTATTTTTCACTGGCAGTATGATCCATGTGACACCATTAAATTAATGATTGTGCTCAATAAGAATTTGGAAGTAGAATTCAACGTCAAAGTAAACCCTTGCTTGAAAACTTGAGAAAAAAGAATTCTTGAGATGAGGTCAAAGTAGCAATGGAGAAAAGTGCTACTGAGAATGGTATTTCTTTTAAACAATTGTTAGCATAAATTATGGCATTGCATTGAAAGATAATTATGAGGTACAACAATTTTTATGAAAAAAGTCATAAACCATCTAGTAGAGTAAAAATGCCAGATTCTCTAGAGAAGGAAGTTATAGAAAAAAATTGGTCACGATAAAAAATTACTGCCTTTTGGTCTATGAGGAAGGAGCTAGGTGATCCAAGAGCTCTTGTAGAGTATGGAGATAATGAAGAAGATTTTGAGTTTAGAAAATTATGGAATATAGAGCATCTAAATGAACAAGAAGATGAAGAAAGTGATGATGATAGGGAAGAAGAAAGCCATGTCAATTTCAAACTTGGTTTAAGTGAGGCCACAAAATAAGCATTTACTATAGGAGCAACCATAGCTAAAAAAATGGGTTATGAAGGTGGTGGTTTGGGGTCCCAAGGACAAGGAATTCCTACAGTAATAGATGTACAACATAGAAAACCAGTTGATAAATCTAGCCTTAGAGCTGATATAGTAGACCAAGGGAAAATAAGTAGAGCTGAAACAATTCAATTTTTTAGAGCTTCAAATCCTCGTCCTCATGGTTAGACACAATCACAACTAGGACATGCCCATGGTGGAGGGCTTAGTGCAACTAGCACTGCCTCTAGCGGTGATGGTATTGGTAGTAGTACTAGTAGTGGTCAACATGTCCTACAACAGTAAATTACACACAAGAGGACAACAACACAATATACCATAGAAACACTAGGTGATAAATGAATACAGAAGAGGCAAAGGATTTTGACAGGTCCAACTCCAAGTCACACTACCAGTGGATCCACCAAAAATGAGTTATTTCTAGGCACTCCCCCAATGCTAGTTATTCTGGCTATGACATCATTAGCAACTTCAAGTACTCCTATTCCTTCACTATTCAAGCATTCCATTGTTCCTACACCCCCAGGTTTTGATTAAATTAAAGAGTTTAAAAAGAAATTAGAATTGAATAAAAAAGAAAAGAAGCAACTAATGGAGAGTGCGTCTGCTCTAACTTTAGAGCCTGCAACAACCATGGTATTACCCACATTTGACACAAGTAAAGAAATCAAGGAGTACACAATTCTTGTTCCCACAGTTCAAAACAAACCAACAAATCAGATGGCTCCATCTGAATTTGAGGTGAACAATTTTCAATTAGATTTTTCTAGACTCAAAAATACTAAAAAAATTAATGCATCAAAGAAGAACAATGAATTGGTGTACACATCATTGCTAAAGCAAGATAGAGAGAAAAAAGGTTGCAGACTCAAATTGAAAAGTTACAGGTAGACCTAGCAAATGACAAAGCAAAGAGGAAAGCAGCAGATAACAAGAGCAATGAATTAGAAAAAAGAATTAAAAAAATTTCCTCTACATTAACAAGTAAAGAGGATAAGCAGAATGAGACTGCAATGAATGAACTGAAGCAAAGGCTAGATGAGAGCAACAAGAAATATGGTGAGCAAAAATCCACTTCAAAAAAATTAAGACTAAGCATTGCAAATGGAAATGCACATTGGGAACAAAATTTGGAGGAGAGAAAAATAAATGAAAGATTGGAGGCAGAGCTGATGGAAGCAAAAAATGAAATTAAGTCTTGTCAAAATAAGTTATCTTCATTTTGTAGAGAAACAATGAGGCATATGAAAAAAAAGATCTAGGATGAAATAATGCAGGGGATTGATCATTTGTGTGACATGTTTCAATTAATTGATGCTATCAGACAACATCATAATAAGCTCAAAAAATATTTAATGGAGAACAAAAATGTGTTGGCATTAGAGAAATTAGTAAATCAAATTCAAAAAACAATCTACAAAGCCAGTGACAATGTTTTGAAATCAAAAGGGATTACTAATCGGCTTGCTACATCAATGAAGTTGTCATCTGTCATTGAAAAGTGTTTGAGAATGTGTGAAACAAAGAAATATTTGCATTTGGCTGCAGACAAGATGAAGGTGCATGAAAAGTTAAGGAACTTCACAGAGCTTGGTTTACCAGAGGTTTTTGACACAAATGAGCAATTTGTTGGAAAGAATGATTTCAGAAAGAAGATGGAGGATGCAAGGAAGATTGATTTGGACCAGTTTCCTCAGAACCTAGATGTGATGACCTATTTGGATTCCATCAAACCATTTCTAACTCAGAATGCAAAATTGACTGAAGAATCCAAGATAGGTTCCAATTTGAATCATGAATTGTTAACAAATCTTCAAGTCAAACAACATTAGTTAGAACAAATGAAAATTCCAACACCTGAATAGTGGAAGTTGTTAGAAAAGGTGATGCAGTGATTTAATTTTTGATAATATTAGTTTCCAAGTTCCAACTCAGCTCTATGCAAAGTTGTCTTTGAGCAAGATTTTTCATTGCCAATGCCTCTATGTATTCCTTCATGTGATACAGTGATAATCAATTTAAAAGCTCAAATTCATACTTCAGTAATGTGTTGATGTTCAATTATTTGTATTATTTATTATATCATTTTAAGAAAAAGTCTGGTAGTGGTTTCAACTTCTAGATACACTTTAAACGATTGTTGATGTTCATTGTTGTATACGCTACTAATACTATTGTTAATATGTTATTAATCTAATAAGCATTGAGTTGAGTGATGAATCGCTGAGCACATGCTCAAGTTTTACTTTTAACACAGTTAATATATGAACTATAAGGTTATTTTAATTCCAGGCATCCATAATCTTAGTGAAATTGCATTACAATTCAGACATCAATACTCAATCTCCATGACTACTTAGAAAATTCACTAAAAATTTATATTAATTCATGCCATGGATTATCTATTACTGGAATTGGAATGATGGATTTTTAGTTAGTTTCATTGATGTGGTTACTATCACTCAAAGTCGTGGTTTTGGTGCTTTTCCTAACCTTAGTCGCTAGCCCTCAGAGTTTTATAACCTTATCGCAAAGCTCTAAATTTTCATAACTCCCTGATTCCTCACCATGGTTGATGGTTCACTTTGTTGAGTTGCAAGTCTTTCTTGGTCATCTTTCTAGTCGGTGGGTCAGAGGTTTGGAAAACTTTGAAATTTCAAACTTTGGTTCTAAGGTTAGAAGTTTCAGTGACCATGCGACATTATGGACTTATCTTGCCTTAACCTTTCAAAAGCGCTGTCATTTGACACCTCATTGAATACTATGTATTGACTAATGTAAAATATAAAATACAATATAAAATATAAAATATGACAATTTCATGGAATACAACATAAAATATCATCAACTACAGTTTGAATTTGGAATATGATTCATGAAGTGCAATATAAAATAAAATATCATGAAGTGCAATGATTCACAATTTCATTGAATACAATATAAAATATCATCAACTACAATATAGAACAATGGAATATGATCCTGGGATCCATGAAGTGCAATATAAATACCTAAAAGCTGTTAATTCTCTTGAATCTCTTCCATTTCCCAAACAGACTTGGGGTCCTCAAACTGACATTCATCATCAGATAAAGTAAAAGAGTCATCTTGAATTTGATTCCAAGTCTGCTCTTCATTTTCTTCGGCCTGTGTCTCAAATTCAACATTCATTGTGTTATTTTTGTCAATGTCATATGTCTGAGTCCCATTGCCACTACCAGTGCTACCAGTACCAGCCTTTGGAATTGGAGTGTTGCACAACCCAGTCCCTCTTCTTTCACATGTGGACCTCTAGTTTGCGAGTGCCCTTTCAAAAGGAATTTTTTTGACATTATACACAGTTCCTTTCATCCTCAAGCAATTTTCCAAATTCTTGTCTGGTTTGTTTCTTAACTTTGATTTCAAAAACCCCAATGTACTAAAAACCCTCTCATCCTCCACCAACCCCAATATCATTGTTTGACATAAATCAAAAAGTTTGAAATATTCTGATATCGAACCATGCAATATTTCACTCTGACCTAATCTTGTCCAAACCTTTTTTATTCATCCTAGTTCAAAGGCCTTGTCCTTTCCCATGGATTTATATTGGTCCTTCATAGATGTTACAAAATTCCTACATTATTTTCTAAGCTTAGCTTCATCTAAAATTCCTTTTATTTTCTGCTCATTCTATGTTACAGTTTTCAAAAATTGTTCAATCAAGATTTTTACCTAAGCATGAAAATATTTTGGGTTATCTCAGGTTTCCCAAAATTGGGGATACACAATACTCATGGATTCAAGTATTTCAAGTCGAGGGAATCTTTCATGAATCTCTGAGGAAAGAAATTTTGTAATTTTCTTCAAATTATCATCAACAGATTTAACAATGCCTTTAAAATCTTCCTCGTTAATAGCTACTTCTCTACTGGAGTGCTTGGCTATCTTACATTGGTACATTTGTATCTCATATCCACATACATAGATACATAAGTGCTCGCTTGCATTAAACTATAAATAACTATCAAGATCATTCAAATCAGTAATTTTCTGCCACATGAAATAATTTGTGCCATCTTGTGTTAGATCTAGATATAGATGATTGAGGGCCAAGAATGTATGTTTATGTCAATTGGCATATTCATTAATATACATAGTTCTGTCTTGGGCTTTCTTCACAAGCTCCTTCATCACATCCAACATGGGGAGAAAACTAGTTAAAGTCAAGAGAGTCTCTATATTGCTTAACCTATGTAAGAGGTCAGGAGCTTTGTCTACTATGCTTCGATTTTTTTACATCACTCCAATCAAGTATTGATATTATGAAAGAGCTCCTTGCACTGGTCCATGCAAGGAGATCCATCTGGTATCAAAATCCTTGAGAATCTTGTTTCCCGTTGTTATTCCCTCAGTAAAATTTTGAAATTATGTGAACCATTTAGGACTTCGACAAAAGTATGCATGGATCTCGCAGACTAGATTTTTGACTTTTGATATTGTAGGAAACTTGTTTACAATTTTGAATGCTAAATTCATTTTGTGGGCCAAGCATGTATGGTGCATAAGTAGTTTGTAACTTTGTGCAAACATTGGTCCATTGACCTTGCATCATTGCAACTCCATCAACTACTACACACACCAACTTTTTCCCAATTCTCAACTTATCCATACCTACAATTTCATTCAAAGATTTCTTGACTAGTTCAAATATATTTTGTGATGTTGAACTGTCCTTCATTTTATGAACATAGAGAAGATGAGCTTGGTGAACATGTTGTTGTACAATATACAAATGCACACAGACCCAAGAAGTATTGTCTACCACAGTAACTTCATCTAAAGATAATGCAATGAAATTTGACTCTTTTACTTTATCCTTTAAATCTTCCTTTTCCACTGCAGCAAGAAAGTTTTCATATTCCCATCTAGCGTTTACTGACCAATGTGAGTAGTGATAGTGAGGAACATTTAAATAAGATAATAAACCAGAATATTCTGGGTAGTCTATCATAACACACCCTCTAGACAAAATATGAAAAACAACACTCATCTGAATAGTTTTTGATAGATTTGTTGTTTCCATAGCTTTTCTAAATTGAGCCTCAAGTGTACCTTTACATGCAACAATGTTCGACATTCTTTTTTCATGCTCTTCATAATCCATGGCATACCTAACATGAAGACGTTCTTCCTTTGATTTCCATCGTATGACTGATTCTTCCTTTCCATTTATGATTTTTTTTTCATAAAATTTACTGATATGATTTTCTATAGTGTCAATATTTAGGTGCAACATCTTGGCTCTTCCACATTTCCAACTACAAATATTACATTTGGCCAATTTTTCCTTTTCAATATCATTTTCATTTCCAATCCCCATTGGTACCATGAATGGGTACTTTGACAACCAACCAAGTTGAAAAATCCTTGTCATTTCCCACTCACACCCCTTTTTTAGTTTTTTTTTTCCTTTTCTTGCTACCAACATCATCATCCTCATCCAAGTCAATTATCCCATTCTGGCTAACCGAGCCTAGGGTATCCCTTGGAACATCTTCTGTGGTATTGCCATCCTGATTTGAGACATTTTTATTTAAATCAATGACAATCTCAACTTGACCTTCCAGTGGTGGTGAGGTATTGTGAATGCTACCAATATTTGGTGGAAGAGTTGATGATGTAGCTCCATCTTGACCTGATGGATTAGAAGCTTTGGAAATTCCAAAGTAAGATTGTATGGTACGTCTAAGTTTTTGGCATTTTGATGGCCTCCCAGTCTCTTCACCACCTTGAGGAGTGACAGGAGTCTCTCCACCACCTTGAGGAGTGACAGGAGCGGTAGGAGTCTCTTCACCACTCTGAGGAGTTGTAGGAGTGGTAGGAGTCTCTTCACCACCCTGAGGATCGATAGGAGTCTGAGGAGAGGCAGGAGTCTCTTCACCACCCTTAGGAGCGGCAAGAGTCTGAGGAGAAACAAAAGCCTTACCACCTTGAGGAGTGGAAGGAGTTTGAGGAGCGGCAATAGTTTATTCACCACCTTGAGGAGCGGCAGGATCCTTACCCTTGCTGCTCGAGTCACTTGACATATTGATCTCTAATTCAATCAACATATTCATCTCTCACTTCAAATAAAAATTGGAAAAAAATGTCTTCTTGTTGAAGGATAGAGAATAATAATATAGATCCCATTCCCTACTCAATATCATCTTTAAGATTGAAGCAAGAATGGAAAAGAGATAAAGAAAACTTATTATTATAACTAGTAACACTATGAAGAAATGATCACTCACCTTTACGTCTATGTTTTCAGCTTTCGTTGACTTCCAAATCGAGAAGTAGAACCTCACTCCTCAGAACCAAACAAAATGTGTAAGAATAAATGACACTTTCGATTGTATTTATTTATGTTCAAGGAATGGATTAATAATATTCCTTTCAGTTGCCGATATTGGCATGGTGTGTTGGTTTAAAGGTGGCATTGTTGTTCTTGCCACCAAGGTTCAAACCCCCTTGGGGTGGTATTGTTGAATGGTTGTATTCTGGTTCATAGCTCTGGTTCAAAAGTGTTTACCCTTTTAAAATAAATAAATATTCCTTTCAGTTATTTATCAAAGATTGTGTGAATGGCAATGCAATAGGAATTTATAAGTAGTGTGATAATTGTTGTTCTTTAAAAATGATGCAGAATCACATATCAAATTCAATACCATGGAATAAAATATAAAATTTTGGCTTTTCCTAAACTTAGTCCCTAGTCCTCGGAGTTTTATAAACTTATCACAAAGTTCTAAATTTTTATAACTTTGTGATTCCCCGACTTGGTTGATGGTTAACTTTCTTGAGTTGCAAGTCTTTCTTGGTCATCTTTCTACTCGGTGGGTTGGAGGTTTCAAAAAATTTGAAACTTCAAAGTTTGGTTCTAAGGTTCACTTTGTTGAAGGAAGAATGGAAAAGAGATAAAGAAAACTTATTATTATAACTAATAAAACTATGAAGAAATGACCACTCACCTTTTAAGTCTACGTTTTCAGCTTTCGTTGACTTCTGAATCGAGAAGTATCCATTGGACCTATAGTTCATAAAATTTGGGATTTGGACACTCTGTTGGGTGTGAGAAATTTACCAATTTTGACTTGGCCGATTCCTATAATTTGCCAATTGGTGAAGATTCGCCACTAAATTTTTCCCTGATTACAACAACTACAAGCCACCCAAGCTATGCAAGTAGCGCAAGCTACTCAAGTCGCACAAGCAACACAGATTGCACAAGCTCAAGCTCAAGCCTAGTATCAAGCTCAACAAGTGCAAGCACAAACTCAATACTAGGCACAACTACAAGAAGCTCGACAACAAGCATATCAACAAGGCTTACAACAATATTAGGCACAACAAGAATTAGCCCAACTAGCAGTCCAACAACAAGCATTGTTGGCACAACAACAACAACAAGCTCAACAACATGCATTATTAGCGCAACAACAAAAAAAATCTCAACAACAAGCATTATTAGCACAACAGCGACAAGAAGCTCAACAATAGGCATTGTTAGCACAACAACAACAAGACTAACAATAAGCATTGTTGGTACAACAACAGTTACAAGCATACTTGGGGAAAAAAAAATACAAACACCATCCTCCAACACACCAACCAATCCACCCATCCCTCCAACAATTGAACAACCTCAGAACACCTTCATTCCACTGCTTGATTTGCAAGATGACGTAACAATGCAAATCAAGTTGCTCTCACAACAAGTGCTTGATCTTTTGTTAAGGAAAACCACAAAGACAACCAACAACTTGTGCCCCTATCTGTTTGACAGAAGTCTTGCAATGAAACCATTCCCAAAGGGATTTTAGATCCCCAAATTTGATAAATGTTGTGGGATGGGAAACCCTAAAGATCACATCAGAGAATTCCAAGTATATTACATGGAGGTTGCATATGATGATACATATCTGATGCGGATGTTTCCTTGAATCTTGGCTAGCCACGCCATGGAGTGGTTCTCTTTCCTTCCTCCTGGCATCAAAAAGTTCCAAGAGATAGTAGACGCATTCATAAAAAAATATGCCTTCAATATCAGTATGTATGTCAGTCTAGAGGAACTACCAGCTCTTAAAAAAGGTAAAAATGAATCATTTGCTTCTTTCCTACAACAATGGCGATCCAAGGCCAATAGGAGAAAATGGGTCATGCCAAAAGAACAACAAGTTGGTACCATCATCTCCAATCTGGAGGGAACCTTGGCATTCCATCTCAAGGTGCAAGGTATCACCACATACAACCAATTGATCTCCAAGGAACTTAACTTTTAATGAGCCCTTATGGCACACGGAGGGACACCCGCATATCCTGAATAGAAAAACATTCACCCATCCACCAGCTATAATGAAAAACCTCACACATGGGCGAAAAATAGAAACATTACCAATGATGGTTTTTTTAACGCTAAAGTTGTCATCAATACTCCTTGACAAAACACACCAGCACCCTAGCAACAACCCCAAAACAACAATTAGAACAATCGACAAGCTAACATTGTGACTCAACAGCCAAACAATCAAACAATCAACAATGTGAACGATCAAAGGGGGCCACCCTAGTGAAATAAAAACTCCCCCAAGCAGAAGTACACAACCCTTGGGGAATCGGTTGAATCCATCATGAAGAGACTGGTAGAGGAAAAACTCATCACAATCCCCACCTACAACAACTATCAAGAGCCCTTGGTGAAACCACCATGGTATAATGAAAATAACCTTTGTTATTTCCACAAAATAAAGGGACACACAACTGCCAGTTGTATGAGGTTGAAAAACTTAATTCAAGACCTCATTGATGATAAAATCATAAATGTGGAACAACCAGCGGGAAATCAAAATCTTAAGATTTACATGAATCCAATGCCCAATCATAACAACAAAGGGAACAATAACAATGATAAGGGGAAGGGTGCATTCAAAAGTGTGAATCATGTATATGACCATGTCGTGACATCCCTAGATGATTATTACACTGTTATCACCATCAAAGGAGCCCAAGATGATTGTGGAGTCACCACAAGAGGCAAAAAAATTACCATCGTAGGGTCATCTCAGCCTCCTAGAGAACCCACTTCCAACCTGAGATCCGTTCCTAGTGGCTATAATTTCCTTGATCAATTGAAAAGAACCACAGCTCAGATCTCCATCATGGAGTTACTAAAGATATCATCAGCCCACAAAAAGATCCTTGAAGAAGCATTAGCCTCATCCACCATCTCCACGGATCTTGATACTGAACAATTCCAAGCTATGGTCAGAAACATTATTACCCAAAATCTTCTCACATTCTCCGATCAAGACTTCCCCACCCAACCATCTCACAATCGCATAAAGGCATCATAATCAGGGCTTATGATGATCAATAAAGAGTGTCTCAGGGCACTATCCAACTCCGTGTTCAAGTAGGGCCAACAATTGTTGAAACCACCTGTCAGGTCCTTGACCTCGATTTACCTTACACATTCTCCTGGGGCATCCGTGGAACCATGAGATGCAAGCAATGGAATCAACCTTCCACCAATGTGTCAAGTTCACATACCAAGGCCAAGAGGTCACTATCCATGGGGATCCTGAACCCTTTTCTTACTGCAAGAGCCTAGAAGTAAAATATTACGAAATCCCCCAAGTGCCAAAGAACGATGAGGGCCCCTCAACTCCATACATTGATCCAACTACTCTCACCTCTACTTCTATGACAAAGACACCCGCCATCCCCACAATCTCTAATATTAATCATTATCCAGGACAATGGGTGGGACACTATACAATTCCAAAAAATGCTTTTGTGGTAGGAGAGTTACCACAATCTCCCAGGTCATGAGGACGACCACAATCAAATGATGCTTCCTCATTCCAAACCTTCACAGTAGTAGGTTCCTCTAGCTTTAGAAGTTGGGGAGATATTGGCTGGGAAGTAATAGAAGAAGACCTATCCCATCTCCTGCACCAAGAAAATAAACTGACAGCTAATCTACCTATGGAAGATAGCAATAAAGGTTTACAAGTGATGCTTTCCATGGGCTATGACAGAAATGGAAAGATTGGACAAAATGACAATGGGCTTCTAGTACCCATCATTCTTGAGACGTGAATGAAAAATATTGGCCTGGGATGTACTCCTTCGAGTATAACCATATGTGGCTAAAATCCCCCGGTTAAGAAGGTCAAAACTCCTTAGCAAATGACAACCGCCCTTCAATTACCTATATCCACTGTTCTACCTTTAGACAACTTCACCTTTGACATAACTGAGGTCTATAGTAGTAGTGATGATGAGGAAGATGCCATAACTGATTTACCTATTCTTTTCAAGAATTCCTCTCTCCTCATGATTAGTACCATGTCATTTGAGTCAACCAGTCAAACCCATGAGATCAACCTAGTCTACCCCCAACTCATTGATTACAACTAATGAGGACCACCAATTCTAGACACTTTAGAAAATGATGAAGTGCTCTTGGAATTCATAGGATTGTGGAGCATGGTACCATGCAGAGATCACAAGGTTGGGTTTGATATCATTCTAGACACACAAGCTTACTACGGGGAGACAATTGAATCTTTTAGTCACAAAAGAAAAATTTTGAGAATAATCTCAAGGTCTTTGAGTGAAAACCACACTATGGCACTCTCTCAACCAAAAAAGTAAAAATAAAGGATGTATCCAATAGTGAAAACCTCTCTGAGGTGAGGCGCTCGAGGATGAAGGATTCAATCTTCCTCTCAATGCTCTACATTAGGAAAGATCATCGATTCTAGCTGAGAAGTGCAACCCAGTCAACTTGGGAACAGAGGAAACTCCACATATCACATTTTATGTTGAATCATTGATGTCAGAAGAATAGGAGCTCCTAGCTTCTTTCTTAAGGGAGAGAAAGTTCAATTTTGCATGGAGCTATGTTGACATGCTCGGGCTTGATTCAAAGATTGTGGTCCACCACCTAGTAGTTTACCCTAAAGCAAAGCCTGTTAGATAGAAACTCAAAAAAATGCATCCTTAGATAGCCTTGTTAGTCAAATTGGAATTGAAGAATCTACTTGATGCAATGTTCATACGACCAATCGACTATCTGGAGTGGGTATCAAATATGGATCCTGTTTCAAATCCTGACGAGTGCATCCATATATAAACATATTTTAGAGACCTGAACAAGGCATGTCCCAAAGACAACTTTCTGATTCCCAACATTGATATGATTGTAGATATGACCGTGGGACATGAGATGCTTTCACTGATGGACAGATTCTATGGGTATAACCAAATTATGATAGCCAAAGAAGATCAACACAAAATAGTTTTTACTTGTCCATGGGGGACATATTTCTACAACATGATGTCGTTTGGCCTAAAGAACACTAGAGAAACATATCAAAGGGCCATGACCTTAATCTTTCATATCATGATCCATAAGACTATGGAAGATTATGTTGATGATATATTGGAAAAATCCAGAAAGAGGCAGGACCACATAGCAGCATTAAGTTCCATCTTTGACAAACTGGAGGAATACAAGGTCCTTCTTAATCTGAAGAAGTGTGTCTTCAGCGTACAATCAAGGAAATTGTTGGGATACATTGTGTCTATGAGAGGAATTAAAATATATCCCACTAAGGTAAAGGAAATCCTTGAGATGGAGGCACCTAAGACATTGAAACAATTGAGAGGCTTACAAGGTAGGCTCTAGTCCATTTGTCGGTTCATAGCTTAGCTAGCAGACAAGTCAATTTTGTATTCTCACCTACTCCACAAGGGTGTAGCATATAAGTGGGATGACAAGTGTGATTAGGCCTTCAACAAAATCAAATATTATTTTCTCACACCTCTAGTGCTTATGCCACCAATGCAAAGAAAGCCTCTAATCCTCTATATATCAGCAACAGTAGCAGCTCTCGGTGCTCTCCTAGCTCAGCATGATGAAAACAAAGAAAAGATAACCATCTACTACATCAGCTGAACCATGGTAGGGCATGAGTTAAATTATTCCTTCATAATAAAATCTTGTCTAGCAGTGGTGTTTTCTTCATAGAAGTTAAGACACTACATGTTAACGCACAAAATAAAACTCATTACCAAAATCGACCCACTCAAATACCTACTTTCTAAAGAAATACTCACAGGAAAGATGGCCAAGTGGGTCATGATCCTATCAAAATATGACATTGAGTACGTGGAACATAAGGCCATCAAAGGATAAGCTATTGCAAACCAACTGGCAGAAGCACCAATGTACTTAGAGATTCCGCTAATTTCAGAGTTCCCTGATGAATCCATCTTCAACTTGAACATAGCAGACCACTAGAAGTTGTACTTTGATGGCTCCTAAATGCAACATGGATTGGGAGCCAACGTCTTTTTCATCACTCCATAGGGAGACTACATACCAAGATCCTACAAGTTGGCATTTCCCTGCACAAACAATATCACAGAATATGAGGCTCTAACCATAGGAATCAGAATAGCAGTGCAGTGGCATATCATGGATCTCAAGGTTTATGGGGACTTGCAACTAATAATCAATCAATTGAATGATGAGTATCATACTAAGGATGGCAAGCTAACTCCATACAAGAAATTAGTGGAAAGTCTTAAGGAATCCTTCATCGAGATCACATTCGAGCAGATACCTAGAGCAAACAACAGAGTGGTAGACAACATGGCAACAATTAGATCCCTATTGGATATCCCTTGCAATGTCACAAAGCATGAATTCCTGGTAGAGAAGCTTCTCATGCCTATATTTGAGGTACCAGAGTTAGAATTTGTGTGCAAAATTGTTGGTCCTGGTGATCCCTGGTACCATGACATATACACTTATCTGAGAATAGGAGTCCTCCCGACTAACTTAACCTCGAACCTTAAGAAAACCTTTGTCAACATCTCATTTTGTCATCCTAGGAGAAATATTTTACCATAGGAGCATAGAAGGAACCCTATTATGATGTCTGAATGCTGAGGACACATTGACCACCTTAACTGAGGTACATAACAACATATGTGGTTCACACTTGAGTCGTATGACCTTAGCCAAGAAATTGCTGAGGACGGGGTATTATTGGCCTACTATGGAAAGAGAAGCACATGACTATGTCAGAAGGTGTCTACAATGTCAACAGCATGGTGACCGCACCCATGCTCCATCTCAAGAACTTCATCCCATCATCACACCTTGGCCCTTTTCACAGTCGGGGCTCGATCTCATTGGAAAAATCACCCCCACCTCATCTAGTGGCCACAAGTTTATCATTACCGCCACTGAGTACTTCACAAAGTAGGTGGTAGCCATACCAATGACATACATAACTGGAAAGCAGATATCAAAGTTCATCCTGAACTACTTAATATGCTGCTACGGTGTCCCACAAGCCAATGTCTCACATAATGGGACACCATTCAAAAATCACGATGTCCATGACCTATGTGAAAAATTCAAAATCCAACATCGCTTTTCCACCCCATATTATCCCCAAGGAAATAGCCAAGACGAGGCTACAAACAAGACCATTCTAAAAATCCTGAAAAAGACGGTCAATGAAGCTAGCTAAGATTGGCATCTCCAACTGAATCTTGCCCTCTAGGCCCCTCGAACCAATATCTGGACACCAACAGGTGCCACCCCCTTTTCCCTAGTCTATGGATCATAAGCCATATTATCCATCGAGATCGATCGCAGGTCACTGAGAATATCACTACAAAAGCTCATCACGGATGAGGAATATTGGGTATCATGACTGAATGAGTTGGAATTGCTGGATGAATGTTGAATGAATTCCTTGAACCACTTGTAGGTGTATCAAAACTGACTCAAGTGAAGTTATAATAAGAAGATCAAGAGTCAGACATTCCAGGTAGGAGTACTTGTGCTAAAAGAGAATCAAAAGAATGTCCCAAACCCAGACAACAAAGGAAAATTTCAACCCAATTGGTTGGGACCCTTCATCATCACAACAAGCTACAATTCAAGGGCATATTGGTTATCAACACCCGAAGGAAAGCCTCTGCAAGAGCCCATCAATAGTTCCCATCTCAAAAAAATTTATGCCTAAATCTTTCAAGGTATAGAATCAAAAATACAAAAAAAAATTGGAAAATGTCCTGAAAAAAATGGTCACCCTAATGAAAACCTGGTAAATAGGCGTCTTGGTGACAACAAAAAATCCAAAAAATATAAAAAATAAAAAAAAGGATAAAAAATAGTAAAGAAAAAAAATCATCCTTTAGTGAAAACCACTTCGGTGGCGCTTTGGGCAAGTACCTTGGTGAAAACTTGGCAAATAGGCGCCTTGTGTAAATAAGCACTTTCCATCCACCAGGATCTCCATAGATTGTTCTACATCATCCATCCATCACGCTTTCATTGTCCATCACATTCCATATCCCCATCCATCACCCATCCACATCTACATCATAGCTTGGTCTTGTGTTCATGTCATGATCCCTCCTAGTACTACTTGGCCCATTCTCAAGGTCAGTTTGTCCTACCTATATTGGAGTAGTCTATTGCTTCATGCTATGGGCATGTTCTCATCGGATCAGATTCATGTATGTTGTTGAGGTCCCTAAATCAAAAAATCTAGAAACATCATAAAATCCAAAAAATCCAAAACATTCATAAAATCAAAAAATCCAAAAACATTCAAATCATATCAAAATCCAAAAATAGGTCAAAAATTCAATCAAAAAGTCAAAAAACAGAGTCGTCTTATTGAACTACATCATCTCTAAGCTTTGAACGTAGGTAAGGTTGATCTTTGATCATCCCTCAAGACACTTAGGTCAATCCTTTAGAAGTCTGTCATAATAAACTGGCAGTCCATTTGTTCATATCTCATCAATAATTGAGTCTATGTCAGTCGAACTACATGCTCTCTACGTGTATAACATAGGAAAGGATAATTTGGTTGATTAGCCCCCGAGGCCCCTAGGATAGGTCTATAGGTTAGTCTCCTGGTCAAATCTCAGAAAACCCCAAAACATTTGAAAATTCAAAAAATAAAACATTTATAAAATCTCAAAAATACCAAAAATAGCCTCAAAATAATTCATAAAACTCCAAAAACATCCAAATATTTGAAAAATCCATTTGTCTCATCTCACTTTCACCTGCAATAAACATCCACTCATAATAAATCAATTGTCATCCTCAACCTTTGGTAAAACAATCAGAAAAAAGTCTAGCGAGTTAAAAGTTAAAACTCAAACGACAGGGTCTCAAATCTAGGTCAGTACGTAAACAAGATAGTCAACTCTTTGTATTGATAACCTATCATCCAATCAAACCCAAATCATCATCTGATAACATCATGTCCTAGGATGTATCCTTCCTACAATGGGAATTATTTATTGGAAAGAACACTTTGGATAAACAAAACTACATGTTGCCATCCACTAACATGTCCTAGGATGTATCCTTCCTACAATGGGCATTACCTATTGGCAATCGTTTTGGTTCTTATCCCTAAAAACACATTTCCTTTTGGTTAGAGGAATGAAGAACACTAGCTTATTTTTTTGCTTTATCTTTGACCTTTTGACTTATCTTATTGCTCTCATTTTGATGACCTCTTGATGATGTCCCAAATGAAAGGATTTAGAGAGAAAGGAATGGGGCAATGATCATTATCTTTTATATGTTGTGCTTGTTGGATATTCTTGTAATATAACCTTGGTCATGTGTGCTTTGTTTGGTTTGTGGGGAGGGTGTTTTAGGTTTCTTGTTGACCACATAGGAAGGCTTGCTTTTCTATGTTTTGGTCTGAGATATTTGAAATATCTAAACTATATTATGAATAAGGTTTTGTATGTCAGGAGTGAACATGAGTCCTCCTATCTAATTGTCGAGTCAAATTCCATCACACTAGGTGCAATGCCATCCTAGTTCTTTATACCTGGATGTATCGTGCTTATGTGTGTTATCAAACATAAGGTAAGTAGCCCTTTTAAAGTCTCAATTCCTGATAAGAAAATCATCCATCTCTCATCATCATAAAGTTGGCTTGTTGAATCCTCTTGTCATCATCTCATTTCTTATTTTCCACGCTAACATCATGCCATGATAGTTAATCATCACCACCAATGCATCCATCCTGCATCCACAAACCATCAACATACTGCACGTTATATCATATCATATTGATCATCATCATAATATAGATTTGTTAGTCTAAGCATCTCATAAATCATACATTTGCATAAAACATCCATTGCATAATCATATAGGCATTATCGCATCATCCATCTCAAATGCATTCCATCATCATATAAGTTGTTTAGGATAATATAGATTAATTATTCTAAGCATCTTAAAACCGTCTCATTTGCATCATTATCATAACCATCCATACGCTCATCTTGAACCTCTTTGTCATGAGATCGACCCTCAAATTGAACTTTTCGCTTGATCTCTTGAGGGGGCAATGTACTAGTATACTTCTTTCCACTTGGGCATCCGAAAAAATCAGAATTTTTTTGAATTTTGATTGTGACAAGTTTATTCTTTGAACAAATGGCACAAGTACATTGCTTCAAAGAGGGAAAAAATGTAGACATGCAAAATTGACATCATGCATTCCTCATATTTAATTAAATCATATTCCCCCATCAATTAAATAAATCAAGTTTATCTGATTAATCTCCTAAGGTTATCTCTTTAATTAAATAAATCATTTAATTTAATTCTCTCCTAAAGTTTCTTCATTTAATTAAATCAAGCTAATGTCCATTATTTCCTCCCATTTGATTTAAAATCTAAATCAAATGTCATGTCAACTAATCTCTATCTAAATTTAATTACGTCATGATTAACTTCTAACACTAATCCTCTTTTATCTAGCTTTTGCCACTTGCACAATAAATCATTTACTTTGATTTATTAATTCTTCTAATTTCCCTCAACATGGCATAAAAATAGAATATTCTTCCAAATTTGAAAAATCCCTCCAAAAGGGATGTGTCCTTCCAGCAAAGCATTTAACTCCTCTCTTACATGTCTCCCACTTGGCATTTAAGACCCTTTCTTCTCCCTCCAACAATCCAACTTTATAATTTGAAAAGCCACCTAATGTCAACCTTCATCCTCTCACATCTTGACAAGTGGCATCTTGTCATTGGCTCAAGATTAGTCCCACATTCATCCATTTTTCCTCTCCTTATCTCAATCTCATCTATAAATGAAAGGCTTTTCTTTGTATTTTGGATCCACAAGCATCCACAAGTTATGCATTTTTTAATCCACCATCTTCATAGCATATCATCTTCATCATTGAGATTTTCAAAGGGTTGGGAAAGGGCTTCTTTTCATATCAAAGTGGCACCAATCCACTATGGAATAGGTATCCACTATTTTTTTTAATGCTCTTAATTAGTTTATTTTGTTATTTCATTTGCATTATGAAACATGTTCTAGATTATTTCATAGAGATGTTGTTTGCTTTGTTTTAACAACTAACCATGCTAATGTGTGTTATAGTTTAAACAATTTGCAGATTTCACCATCTATAGATGCCTGTTGTTCAGTTAAATACTTAACACCATAATTCATAAATGTCAATTTCTATGTTCACCACCAATAACAATGCAACTAATCTTTTTTCTTTGATGCATGCATGCCAACCGCACTTCAATTTGTTAAATGAAAATTAGGTTATTGTAAAATCTATAATATTTCATCAATATGCAATGTTTTTTTGGCGGACATCCACTTCTTCAGTGAGACAAGATTCATAATTTTTCTATATCTTTTCTCTTTGTTTCACCCATTAGCTTTAAAATTAAACAACTTTAATTTAGGATCTTCTTCTTTTACAGGTATTGATCTCTCATATGTAAGCACACAACACGTTCCTAGCCTTGCTACCCTATCAAAAGCACTTGAATTGACATTTATTAGATTTTTGCATCTTGCCTCTCTTTTTCATGGTTTTTGATTTTAAGTATTTCTTTCATCAACTAATTCCTACTTTCAATTTTCTCAATGCAATTACCTAAACCAATGAAATTTGAAAAGGAAACTCAGTTGGCGCTCATTAATATCCAAGTTGCTATGATCACAATGAAATTATTATTTCTACATGCATTAGTTTGATTGATTCAATGTACATAAAACTATTTAAAACTCTATAAATTACATATTTCATAATTCATTGTAATCTATTGAGTATCACATTCTTGATTTGGATGACTCATTCAAGGATATTTATCCTCATTTTGATAAAATTTATCAAACATAAGTTATCTCATCGAATTTGTGTTTAAAGATTTCTTAAATCACTATTCATATGATGTTTGTTTAATTTCACCTTATTGCACTACAACGTCCTTTGATGTTTCCATATAGACACTTGAGAAATTTTTATAATTTCATCCTATATCCTACTATCATATATTATTTCATGGTTACTATTAAATGCATCCTTCGATATCACCTTAATTAATGTACATTGCCACTTCATTGCTTTGTTCTTCTAGTGCTCAATACCTTAAGCAATACTTCAAACAATAGCATTATCTTACACCCATTATTCATTTATCTTATCTTTTAACTTAACCACTTTTCTTATATCTCCTAATAATCATATTTCTCTCTCTTTGTCTCACTATTCATGTGTCTTGTGCATCTTCAAACTCTACCTTACATGCTTACTGAATATATGTTCAATGACGCATAAAATATTAACAATCAAGTTTTCCAATCTAATCAAGCATGTAATTAAACCATAAAGATTAATGACATGGTGGAGAAGTGAACATAACTATTCACAACCTATAAATAGAAAGTATGTGTCGAGAAAACCTTGCAACAAAAAACACCACCAAAAAGACTCAAGCTTGTATCAATTAAAGTACAAAACTACATCAATATAATATGCTTATCAATTTGTCTAATACTAATCTACCACTATAAATAAACGTGTAATTAAACCATAAAGATTAATGACATGGTGGAGAAGTGAACAAAACTATTCAAAACATATGAGCACCATATGTGTGTGTGTGTGTGTGTGTGTGTGTGTGTATACCTATTATCTATATCTATCTACTATAAATGTATATGTATGTATGTATGTATGTATATGTACGTATGTATTTATCTATGTATATATATGTATCTATATATAGACATCTATATATAAGTGTATGCCATTACTATACATATATCTATACATACATACTATATATATGTGTGGGCGTATATACATACACATACACATAATATGTGTGTGTGTGTGTGTGTATTATACATATTATAATACTTGATTCTACATTATAAATTTTGTCCAGAGATTTAAAGTTCCAAAGCCACATGGTCATGATCAACATCCTAGATTAGAAAGTTACTCCTCTTACACGTCTTTATATATCATAAATTGTCTCATAACAATCAAAATGAATAATTTCTCAAATCTATGCACTCCATGATAGTAATTAATTTGAGTGATGTTTTATAACTACATAATTTCCACATCTCATGATGTTTGAAGATCATAAATTGTTTATCAGCTACATGCTTAAATATGAGTAATCAAGATATAAAACTTACAACATGAATCTTACACCTAATCCTAACATTTTCCCGGTTAACATTCACATTGTAAAGACACAATAAGAAAATTAAAAATGATGAATTAGGTGCTACAAGATGAAAGATGTATAGCCTAGATCTACACCAACAAAACTTAAATATATGAACACTGGCTTACTGAAAAAATCCACAATATTAATCAAAGTGTACTTCTTTTATATTGTGACTCTAACACCTACAACCATCTTATAGACAAAGTGGTAATGAGCATATTATTCCTACCACCATCGTACATTATGTTATGTTCCTTTTTATGGTCCTTGGTTTTGCACTCAAATTTTGATGTAGATATTGATGATATTTTGTATTTCCACTAATATACCCAACTATCTCTGATGCGATGTGTGTGATGTAACCTTTTTGTTTCAAATCCAACATTATTTCTTCTTTACTATTTTTAGTATATGTATATATGTATGTATGTATGTAAATATGCTTGTAAGTATGGATATGTTGGTTGTTTTCAACGAACCAATCAAATCTCGCCAGGTACCTATGAGTTTTCCAAACTCAATTCTTGAATACTTGCAAGATAATTGGCCAATGAACAAGATATAGTACCAATTTATTTATCTCCTACACTTCAGGCTCTGCAAAACCTAGGAAGGTGGTCCCACAATGTACATTATACAATTCTTTCACACAACTCATGTATACATTGCATGTTCAAGCAGATATATTCTCACCAATGACTAATAAGATGAAATTACTCAAGAAGTTAGAAATTCCTTGAATGAATTATGCATTCTAAGCCGAGAATATGAAATAATACAAACCACAACAAATTAAAGATAGATCAATGATTATTTAAAATATTGTTCTGAAGTCGGGTAACTGGAACCAAGAGAAAGACATAAAGGGTTAGGATCAGTGCCATTATCTACAGGCTAGGAGTCTAAGCAAATTGAAATATAAGACATATTTAATTCTGAACACCCATGATCTCAAGGATATTACTTTGTAATTCACAATTTTGTAACAAAATTCTAAATACTACTTATTAGAGCCAATCATCTTGCATATGAATTCATGAATTGATCTCAACATTTTAACCCATTTCTATGAACTAAAGATAAAATCAAAACATATATCATAGTAAGAAAATGATGACAATTAATGAAATGATCTTTGATCAAAATTCTCATTAATAATTCGAATACAGATCTAAATGGAGAGACTATAGACTTGGAAAATATCCATTATCATTCAGCTATGCTCAAAAACCATACATTTGACAAAATATACTAACTAGACTTAAAGAATTAGACTAAGACTTAACATATTCACTCTGTGTTCTCAACTTTTACCATTCGATTCCATAATTCAACAAAAGACCCTCACAAATGGCCCTGAATTCCCTTTTATAGAACAAGGAAGCAAAAACAAGCCTCAGGCCAGATGTACACATGTCACACTCTAATTGGATCGCTAAAAAACATATTCCCTAATTCAGTTATATTTGCATTCCCCAAATTGGAGGAAATATACAATGAGATAAAGATTATTTACACTCATTATAAGAAGAAAAACCACCTTCCCAAAAGGCACATGTTAAAAAGAATAATCTGCTAATTTGTAGCATGTCCATTTCATCGAGCAAGATGACAAAATGATGCAAACCAAAAGTGAGTTAGCATCCTGATTAGCATTCCATTTCATCAACAACTTGTATTTACCTATGAAACATACATTTTATACATTGTAACTTCTGAGACCAGACCTATACTATACTTGACCAATCATATGTTTCACATCCATGTTTACAAACCTAGTTGACCAACCAATACCCTTCCCCATTCTTCATATTCTTCATTAGATGGCCTATTGAAATCGATGATTTCAACCAACTTCTTCCTATATGGGGAATACTTAGTCATCACATAATTGGATTCCTTGTCAAAGTCCTCCATAAAATTGGTAATAAATGTCAAATTTCCCAAAGTTTCATTAAAGGTATTGATATTAACCTTCTTGCAAATTTCATTCACTTGGGAAGCAATAACATCATCCATCTCCTTTTTCCACATTTGTAATGGCTTCACTTTAGTATTAGTGAGCTGAATATCTAGCAACAATGACAAATCTGTCATATCATAATGACCCTTTAATTCTCTTATCTTCTATTCCAGTGGGGCTATGTATCCCTAAAACTTTTGCTCACCGAGTTCACACACAAATGTATATGTTAGAAGCACATTAGGGTATCTATCCTCATGCTGATTGGCTCCAACTACTATCAACTTCAATCTCTCAACCCTTGGATTCCACTTGTTCAAGATTGGCATAGCCAATTCCTTATCTCTTTAAGATAATCCTATTGCTCACATCATCAGGGCATAATTGTCATGCACACTATTTAGTTTGGCCAATATTTTCATGTTTAGATGCTCCAAGACAGTATGAACAATCATTGAGATGTTCAAATACATTGTGTCTTGTGTCTATTCCAACAACTTCTTATATATCTCAACTTGTGAAATAAGTTGTTCCCTTGTAGGTGTGTCAGATGAACTGGGACCTGATTTGCTTGGTTCCTCCACTAAAAGTGGATATTGTCCCAAATTATATGGCACCATTTCTAGGGCTTGATCTTGAGGGGGAGATTGAGAAGGTGCCATTGGAGAAGGTGGAGATGGGAAACTTGAGCTGGCCTAGCCTTGATCTCTCTGTATTTCCTCCTTCTACTTAGAAAATGCCAAATTTGTCTCTAGTACAACTACCTTTTGTTGACTTCTATCATATTCATTGAGAAGTTCATGGTACTTGTTCTTGAAGTCATCCCTTTTAAGGGTAAGGTTTTCCAAAGTTTCTTTAGTGAATCTAGCAACATTAACTGCCATGTCAACTACTTCCAAGGTAGGGGTATCAACAACTCTTCTCACAAGTAATTTCCCATTGACATCTGATGACTCAAAAAGTACTGGTTTTTTGGATCTGATGGACAGTGACTAGATTGCTAGTGCATCCCAATCTTCACTAATTGTAGATCTGCAAAGTGGCATATCTAACTCTTCTTATGTTTGCGATATAGGTCATTCATCCCTTCTTATAGCATCAATAATGTCCCATTCAAGCAACAATAACACACCAAACTTCTTTACAAGTTCTCTACCATATTGCACACTAATATTTTAAAATTCATTCCTCATAAAGCTCCTAACATTGGCCTAAATGACACTTTCTAGTAACTCTGGATGAAAATTTCTTTCAGTGGCCACTTTCTCTACATATTTTATAGCTCTATATTTCCACCAAAAATATCTCAACGTAGATGTTTCAACAAAGGAGTCATCTTTCATAAACTCCTTACAAGCTTCAATCCTCAGATCATCTGCACTATTTAGACCACTAATATCAAGTTTTCCCAATCTGAGACTGCTTTGTCCTAAACTTGAGGCAATTTTCCCTACAGGAGGGGACATTCCTTGTTGCATATCCACAGGAGTGATAAAGATATCATATTCATTTGTATCAGAATATTCAACCACTCCACTTTCCCCAATTCTCTACTTCTTGAGAGGTGGCTGCTCCAATGGAACAGGATCTCTTGGTGGTGAATCAGGATGAATTATAGGTGGGGGAATCTACCCTGGAAGTGATGGCATTGCACTCTCAAGAGAAGCTTCCTTTGATCCCTCATAAGTGATAAGGGTTGGCAAGGTTTTTTCTTCATCCAGTGTTTTCTTCCTCCTGGAGTAGATTCTCAGTTGCTTTGGTGGTTGATATGTAGGGCTTTCTTCCAATGTTATAGTGGTCTCTTCTTCAACCACTCTTGCTTTTCCTTTTCTGGAACCTCCCACTGCTCCCTCAATATACCAACTACATTCTCAAAATTATTCATAACATACATAGCCCAGCTAAATTCATCAGGTATATTTGGAAAAGGATTATAATTGGGATAATTCTTCCATTTTTATTCTAACATCTTCCTATAAGCAAGGTACTTAGCTTTCATTTCATCTTGCTCTTGAAAGTTAAAAATGTTTCTGATGACATCTTCAGGATAATCAAAGTTATGCACAAAATTACCTATCCTTTTATCTGCTTTCAATTTGGAAACAAAACCCTCAAGATCATAATTCCTTGGGTGCATAGTCTCTAACTTGTAAGGCACCAACAAATGTACTAATTGCTTGCATGCCCCTTTCACCAGAACATAAGCGAAAAATGTTGTCCACTCTAGAAAGAATGAACCTTTCCTTGTTGTATTAGGTAAGTGTACTGTCTGTGAAGCTTCTCATGATCTCAAGAAATCCTATCCTCAGTGGCACATCTCTCAACAAAAAATATGGATCTAGACCATTTCCATATACTCTAAAAATTGTTTTATCAGGGTATAAAATCAAGTCTCCCCAATTGTGGCTCAAATTCAAGTTTGGCCTCAACTCCGTTGGTCTCAAGAATTCATGGACCTTTTTAGGAATTCTTGGTGGTTCATAGATCAAGGATCTCCTTATTCTTGATGCAAAAGAATTTTGGAACATTACATAATTATACTTCAGATCATCCTTGTCCAGGATCTGGGTCCAACATTGAATAGGCAAATCAATACCTTTTTCCCTCCTTTTCAAAGTTATATCTTTCTGAAAGACCTTCCCTTTATGCAAAAAGATATGCATTAATAGTGAATACCACCAGAATTTCACCCATTGCTTCCATTCTTTCAGCTCAACCAAACCCTTGTGGATATGTTCTGCCAGATGAGTACCATAATCATAGACTATGTTATAAGCTAGGTGTTGCAGATGTGTTTCCAGATAGCTATATTATTTTTGTAGCGTGTCTGGTGGAGAAAAAAAAATGATTTGACATAAGGAATATATAGTTTTCTTGAAATAGCTCGCAAAGTAGCTCATTGGGAAAGGCTCAAGTTCCTTCTCACCAATTTTGATTTGGTTTCTATGCTTCTCGGTTCCAGTTACAACAGTATGCAAAGGAAACATCTTTTTCCTGATGAATACTTTGTTATTGTTGTGTTCTTTACTGATATCATCCATATTCAGAGGGACCAAATCCTGAATCCACTCATGTAGGTCAAAAAATCTTCAATTTCTTTCCTGGTTATCTTTACCATATCCCACCCATGAAATGTTCTGACAACCCTAGAAATTGGATCATACCTTGAGGTGATATCTTTCAGAAGATCCACATCCATGTACACATTGGGAACAACTAATTTCTCATTTCTAACCTCCAAGGATTATAGAGAGGAGCTCCAAGGTTCGTGTTCCCAAACCAATGTTGAAAAAGCTGCCAGCCATTATAAGGAAATTCAACATCCTTTATGAAGCACTATTTATCCATCACACCCTCTTTAATAGTAGGGCCATAGAACAAGAAATTTCCTTCAGGTTTCTTATTTGTAGAGGAGGGTAACAGGTCAACCACATCCTGGGAGAACATTCTACACTGAGTTTAAGGAGTGGCCATTTGTACTTTGGGAGCCATGACTTTTAAGCATACCGAGTTTTTAAGAAGAAAAATTTCAACCACCAGCTTCCTAATTCAAACCTAAGACTCAACGTGAATGCTAATTCTAAAGGGTTTCACAGGACTAGGACTTTTAAAGATGGAATTAACCCTAATTCTGAGCAATTAAAGAAATGAAATAAAGCACATTCATAAAAAGAAAAATTGAAAACCAGCCCTAATTTAGAAAGATTGAAAGAAATCATAAGACTGTGTTTATCGTACTTACAAATTACAATCGCAATAACCCTAATGGCGGTCAAGACAAACTCTGCAAGCCACTTCTTTCAATTTTTCGTATTGCTCCCAACACGTCTTCAAATCCCAATTGTGCAAGAAATGACCATATTTGTATGTTTTGAGGGCAATTGAGTAGATTTATGAGTTACCTCTGCCATTACTGCTTGCTCGTGTGAAGCAAAAAAATTACAATGGGTGCACTTTGCACTTTTGAATGTGTGTCGTTGATCTTCAGCTAAGATGGCTATGTTGGATGACTCAGATTGATTCAACCACATTTGGATTTCAGTGTCATTCCAGCTCAGACAAATTGGCCAATAGAAATATGCCAACTAGATCTTCTTTCATGTACCTATGGTCTCAACATGCTAGTAGCTGTAGGATGTACGTGGCAGCTTCTCATGGACCTTGCAGCTTTTAACAACCTTGTACCTTCCCTTAGTGAGACAGTGGGGAATGACTACGATCAAATCTTCCCTTTTAATAATCACCGTTGATCTCCAAACTTTGAGCATTGGAATGGAAAGTGATGAAGGAGTTGGGACCCATGGTTAGACATGTGTCAGCATCTCGCAAACCACACAACAATTAAAGTACCATTACTTGGGATCTATGAGCCAGTGAGGAGTAGCTCAGATTAAATCCCACGATCTAGTGATTATCAATCTTGCACATGTGACAAAGTCAGTTATAAAAGAGGGACATGACTAGGCCTACAACATTTTACCCTTGAAGACCAATGACTTAGAATTAAGTCATTTATGAGTGAAATATTAAACCTCGAGCTTGGGAAAATAAACACTTCACAGTTGAAAGTGACTAGATAACTTAAACAAAGGGGTCGGTAAGCAATGCATAGCGATGGCTCGAAAGGAAACTTGAACCACTGCAACCGGGCAAAGCAAGTCAATGCAAAATTAAAATGCCCAAGATTTGTAAGTGAAGCATTTGAAAAAATTCTACATAAGCGAAACCTTAAACCCTACCTATGGACAACTCGTGACATGCTATTATCAAGCTCAAAAGGACCTAAAAATGCAAAAAAAATTAGGGACTCCATCAATGGCTCATGCTCGAGGGTGCATACCCCCAATCGGTATGGTGAGAAATAGATATCTTGGTGAAGTAGACCAAACACAAAGGAACTAAAAAAAACCCAGGAGCTCACCGAGACAAGGTGAGTAGATGTAGCAGAAAGCAAACACACCAAACAATATGTACACAATTTATAGGACTATACAATGTACATGGAGATATAACCTATTTTAAGAGAAATACAGGTTTCAAGAACTATCCATGTACTATCAGCTCTAGAAATTCACCTGTTAGTGAATGTGGAAAGTAGGAATCTTCCCCATGAGTTTCTGCAATCAAATAAGGCCGAAGCCATAGGGGGTAAAACTTCCCATGCTTTCCTTTTTCCTCCAATCTTGTGTTCCACATCAAGACCATATAGCCTACTTCAAACTTTCTCTGAACAACCCTTTTGTCATATAAGTGCTTGACTTGGAGCTACAACTTCTCATTTCTCTTGTGAGCCTCTCTTCTCTTCTCATCAAGCTCAATCAATTCATCCATTCAAACCTACATCTCATCATAGATATCAGTATCATATTCCTGGAAAAAATTATACATTTTGATTAGATTATTGTGTGGTATTCTGGCTTCAACCCCATACACCAAGTTAAAACAGGATTTCCCAATGACTTTCTTCATTGTGGTTCAATTGGCCCATAGTGCCAATTGCAATTTTGAGTCCCAAGCTTTCTTATTCTTCTCAAGCATCCATTTAATGATCTTCATAAGGCTCTTGTTACTGGACTTAGCTTGTCTGTTCCCTTGGGGATGGTATGGGGAAGAATAAGATACATTTATGCCATGTTGGTTGCAGAAATCCATTAATTCCTTAGACCTAAAGCACATAGCATTATCAGAGACAATTCTCTCAGGGACACCAAACCTGCTCAGAATATTATTCATCAAGAAGTCAATGAAAAAATTACTAGTTTCCTTTTTCGTAGCGATGGCTTCAAACCACTAAACATGAAATAGTCAGTTGCAACCAAAATCTAGGCATGTCCTCCACTAGACTTCACTGCCATTTCTCCAATAAAGTCAATACCCCATTATTGAAAGGGGGTTGGTGCTGAAATTGGCCTAAGCAGTAGGTTACCTAAAAACTTTAGTTTTCCAGTAAACCTCTGACAAGCATCACACCTCTTCACAAGTCTATGTGCATCCTTGAACATTGTGGGCCACAAAAAACCTGCTTTCAATACCTTATTTGTAGTAGTTTTAGCCATGTAGTGACCTCCACACACACCTTTGTGCATTTCAATCAACAAATCTTCCACTTGGTCACCATCTACACATCTGAGAAGCACACCTTCTGGGCTTCTCCACCAGAGTTCACCATCAATAATAACATACCCAATTGCTTGCAGTTTTAAAGTTCTCTCATTGTTTGGCATGCCATTAGGGCATTTCATGGTCTGCAGATATTCAACTATCCTTTTGTACCTACCACATGTCTACATATCATAGATGGGAGAAATATTTTCTTGTTCAACCTCATTAATTTGATTGGCCTCCAAATTAGTTTCAGCCATGAGTTTGGCTAAGCCTTGGCCTCTGACTAGCTTTGTAATTTGGACATCTATGTTGAACTCTTGGATTTTGTTAATCCACCTACATCTCTAAGATGTAGTTTCTTGTTGAGTGAAAATGTCCTTGATTGTTGTGCTTGGAACATAGGCCACCATAGTTGCACTAGTGAAATATGTCCTGAAATTATTAACTGCCTTAACTAAGGTATAAGCTTGCTTCTCAGTGGCATCATATTTGAGTTCAACCACTTGCAAATATTTGCTAAAAAAGGCAATTGGTTGCTCAAAATCTTCATCATTTTTCTGTAACAAAACTCCCACTATAGTATGAAAAGAAGCAAATGTAGATCATCATAGGACCATGTGAATACATGTCCGTGTTTCCTTAATAAGGAAATTAACATAGTCCTCACATGTGGTTTCATTTTCTTACCAATATATACCTTCTTAGGAGCATTTTTTGTTCCCAAATTTATCTCCTCTAGGTCTTCTTTATGTGTAGTTGCTTGCTTAGCATTTGATTTATCTGGGTCATCAAAGACCTTTTCGAGGGCAACTAAACCCTTGGGAATTTTATTTGTTTTCAACTAGATTATCTTGTTCCCAAACAATGTCTCCTTTCCATCAACTTCCACCACATATGAACTAAATTCAATCTCTTGATGTTCATACTGGTCAATGGAGTGCAAGAACTGTTGGAGTTAACAACCCAAGATCTTCAATCTGCAACACCAAAGAACCTCCACAAGAGATAGAGAGAAGAAACAATGGAGGATGCTATTCCACCAAACAAGGATTGTAGTATGATACAATATGATCAATGCAATACAATACAATGCTATATGCAATACATTACCCAATATGCTAGAGATGCCTTGCTTATAAAGGCAAGGATGAGAGATAGGATAAGACAAGATCATGACAAGTGTCTTAATCCTATCACATGAGACAACTAACTCATAACTACCTAGGAAAGTGGAAATTCTAGATAAGACAACTAATACTTATCTAGATATGACAACTAATATCCTAAGTAAACTTAACATGTGAATTAAGTCCCCTAAGTCCCTAGTAAAGAATAAAATAGGTACAAGACTTATTCACACAAACACCCCCCCTTAAGTGCAACTTAGGGAGGTACAAACCAATGCATATATGCAAAAGATGGGTCCTGGCAACTAGGCCTGATGAGGTACCCATGTACAAAACAAAAAACTCTCATAAGCGGAGAAAAGGAGAAAAACCCTGTGGGAGAAAACTCCTCTCCAAAAGAGAGAAAAAGATACAAATAAAACTAATGAAGGAAGGAGGACTCCTCAAGACCCCCCAAGGACAACTTCCTTCACCCCAAGCATTGATTGCAACTGAAGATAACGAGGCGATGCCAAAGGTTTGGTGAAGATGTCTACAACCTGCTGATCTGTAGGCAAATACTCCAAGCTGAGAACACCATCTTGGATGAGCTGCCTGATGAAGTGCATGTGGATCTCAATATGCTTAGTCCACTGATGCTCCACTAGGTTGCAAGAGATATGAATGGCACTTTGATTGTCACACCAAAGAGTAGTGGGCTGAGTGGAAGGGAATCCAAACTCAGTCATCAACTGACGAAGCCGCAAAACCTCCTGACTAGCCAACATGACACCTCGATACTCAGCCTCTGTCAATGATAATGCAATAGCAGTCTACTTCTTGCATGACCATGCAATTGGACTAGAACCAAGGAAAAAGACAAAGCCAGAAGTAGACTTCCGATCATTGACATCACCAGCCCAATCTGAGTCAGTGAAGCCCACAATCTGAGATGCACCTGAAGTGTAGTGAATGCCAAAATGAGTAGTGCCCTGAATCTATCTCAAGATACGCTTGGCGGCTTTCCAATGACTCTCATGAGGCTCCTGTGAGAAGTGAGAGACAAGTCCAACCGCAAAGGAAATATCAGGACAACTATGTGTCAAGTACAAAAGACTGCCAACCAACTGCCGATACAAGGTAGGATCAACTGTAGGAGTAGTGCAACTGGAAGACAGTACAACACCTGACTGGAATGGAGTAGGGGCAGGCTTGCAATCAGCCAAGCCAAATCTTTGAAGCAAATCAAGAGCATACTTCTACTGGAAAATGAAGATCCTCTCAGAAGTCTGATGAACCTGAAGACCAAGGAAGTAATGCAAAAAACCAAGCTCAGTCATATCAAATCGCTCCATCAATGCTCACTGTGTACTCTGAATCATGGAAGTAGAACTCCCTATGAGAATCAAATCATCCACATAGAGCACAAGTATAATTAGATCCTCTCCATGTCTCTGTGTATAAACTGTGGGATCGGAATGGCAGCGAGTGTAGCCGAAAGCAATCAAGAAACTATCCATCTTCTCATACCAAGCCTGAGGGGCTTGTTTGAGACCATGCAATGAATGTCGAAGCCTGCAAACAAGTGAAGAGTCCTGCACAAAACCTGGTGGCTGCTCCATATAGATCTCCTCATGAACAAGGCAAATAGAATCCATCTTGGCAACAGGAGCAAAGGTCTCAGAATAGTCAATTCCTTCAACCTGAGAAAACCCCTTTGCAACAAGACGAACCTTGTACTTGTCAATGGAACCATCTGTTGCATACTTGGTATGATACACCAACTTGCATCGAACCAACTTTCTTCCCTTAGGAAGAGGCACAAGATCCCAAGTATGATTCTTCATCATAGAAGAATACTCATCATTCATAGCACTATCCCACTCTGGAATACTTGAAGCATCTAAAAACTTCTGAGGATCGTCTAAAACTACATGACTCAAAAGACTAATTCCAGAAGTCTGAGAACGAGTGCGACGAGTGTCTGTGGGATCACCAACAAGAGGACCAGCGTCCTCAAGAGTAACTCAAGCCCATCGTGGCCTAGTGGGTGAATGAGGAGGAGGTTCATCAAGACCATCATCAAAATCTTCCTCAAGTAGAAAAGTATCATGAATTGAAGAAGACTGAGTAGGTTGTGACGAAGAAGAAGTCGAAGGAGGATCTGAGTGGGTGAAGGTCTCAGAAAATTGAACATCACATCGGAAATGTACCTCTCGTGTGTTAGGATCAAACAATCTATATGCCTTCACATCCTCACAATAGCCAACAAAGATGTAATGCTGACTCTTCTTCTCCATGGATTTACGCCGACCATTCGGAATGAATGCCCAAGCCTCACTACTGAATACTCTAAAGAAGGATACATTAGGCTTGCGATGAGACCAAGCCTCCTCAGGGGTCATATTTCGCACTACCTTGTGGGGCATACGATTCTGAATATAGTTGGCACAATTGATAGCTTCGGCCCAAAAGGCAGGAGCCATGGACCTAGACTGAATCATACAATTGGCCATTTCCCTGAGAGTCCTGTTCTTTCTCTCTGCCACACCATTCTGCTGGGGAGTGTAAGGAACTGTGTGCTAATGAAGAATACCATGCTCACTGCAAAAATCCTGAAGTGCCTGATTGACATACTCCCCCCCATTATTTGTGCGTATTTGTCGAAGAGAAAAAATTGATTGCTTCTCCACAAATGTTTTGAAGGTCTTCAAGTTGGTGAAGACTTCACTCTTGAGCTTCAAAAAATAGACCCATGTCCGGCTGGAAAAATCATCAATGAATGTTAGCATATACTTAGCCCCTGAAAAAGAAGGAGTTGGGAATGACATGAGATCACTATGGACCAACTCAAGGGGTGTGGTTGCACATGTAGCTTGACCCTTAGGAAAAGAATCTTGATGTTGCTTTCCAAGAACACAACCTTGACAAACACCATCTATGCAAGTGATCTTTGGAAGACCAACCACTAAGTTATGTGCTTGCATTTGCTGAAGATATTTGTAGTTCAAGTGCCCAAATCTCTCATCCCAAAGCTTGCTCATTGAATCAGCATGAGCAAAAAAACATGAACCCAATGAAGACTCAAATCCATCAAATCGATACAAATGATTCTCATGATCAACTATCCTTGTAGAAACAACCTTCTCATGATCCTGCAACTATCTAATAGTCACATTCTATGGAGTAAACTCAATTGACTTCCCATCTCCAGAATGAAAAATCTGATATATGGAAAGAAGATTCACTAAAATATAAGGAACAAGAAGAACATTCTCAATGCACCCATCTGGCATCTGAACGGAACCTGTCCCCAAAACTAGAATCTGTGAAGAGTTCCCAACTACAATCTGAGAAGTAGAAGTATGAACTATGGAATCAAGAAGATCACGTGAATTGGTCATGTGATGTGAAGCACCTGAATCAAGAATCCAACTATCTGAAGGTGAATGCATAGCTCGTGCTGAAAGAGCTTGCCCTTTGCCCATGGAAGAAGGCTTAGCCACTGAAATATTGTGCTTCTTCATAGCTTCCTCCAAGGCCTCTAATCTCTTAAAGCAATGAGATGCATCATGCCCAGTTTTTCCACAAAATGAACAAGGATCTCCTTTCTTTTTCTTGGACTTGGAAGAAGAATCTCCAGAGGTAGAAGAAGAAGGAGATTGAGTGGACTTCTGATTGTTCTTCGGCTTTGGTTTGGAGGGATTCTCACTACCAGAAGATGATTCTACTTTGGGCTTCATCTTGTTCTTTCCTTTACCCTTGGATGATTGAGCCATTAGAGCATGATTCTTAGAATTAGGTAAGGCATCCAACTGAATTAACTTGGCCTCCTCCCTAGTAAGACGCTCACAAAACAACTCAAATGTAGGCATTTTGTAATCTTTCCCAATTGCATCCATAGTTGAATAGAAAGTAGAAGAAAACACTTGATAAGGGCCCTTTAACTTAGACAGAAACAAGAAGATACATTCATCACTAGATACATCATGTCCACATCCTTTCAACTGTGACAAAATCATCTTGAATTGTGCAAGGAAATCCTAAATTGAAGGAAATGCATCTGGAGAGAGGGATTGTAGTTCTGCTTGAAGTTGCAAGGTTCTAAAATGATTTGTTTTGCCATATAATTCTTCAAGTTTATCCCAAACATTCTTAGGTTTTTTGTACTCTGAAATATGAAACAACAAATTATCAGATACATGTAAGCCAATGAGCCCTTTTGCTTCATCCATTTTACATCTATGGACAAAATTTTCATAATCCCTTGTAAATTCAGGTTGTTCTACATCTAACATTGGCCATAGACCCTTAGATTGTAACAATTGAGTCATTTTTAGCTTCTATGTATGATAATTGTGTGGAGTGAGTGGTTCAATTTGCCTTAGATCCGCCATGAACACCAAAAGAAAGAAGACTATATGGCACTTAAATTGCGCCTTTCACCCCCCCAAAATGTATTAAAACTGATTTTGCAACCCCCCCAACAAATTACAATGAACAAATTTTGCAATTTTTACAAGTGACAAGCTCAAATCAACTGTTTATAACACAAGGTGATTTTTACAAGTTTTAGAAAAAATAGCTTGTCAAAGCTGAAAAAAAAGGTTACAAATAGATTCCTTGCAATTTTCTGATCAATTTCAAAAAAAAGTTTGCCAAATTTCAACTTCATTTGCAAAAGTTACATCAAGAACAAGCAATAAATGCACTTGTACCTTCAAGCTGAAAAAACTAGAAAAAAGTCAAAATATGGAAAAATCACCTATACCACTGCAAAGTTCGTCAAACCAGATTTCCGACGATATCTTGTTTGCGAAAATCCGACTTCGTGGATAAAGTTATGCAAAATTGAAAAAAGGCCTATTTTAGGCACTGTGTACACTAAACAGGAGCAAAAAAATTGGCCCTCGGGGGCTGGCAGTCGGTCACCCATGTGACTAGGGGCTACGCTGCTGCAAAAAAAAACCTGGGTGGTTTCAGTTAATCGCTAGCAGTTTTGGGCTTCCGCGGTTTCCGGTGGCGGTCGGCGGTGGATGTTGGCGCTGGCGATTTGTAGACCGCCCGCTGGCGGCTCCCGATGGCAATGACTGTAGCTACTGCGGGCTGCTGCAGCTGGCAGTTTATAAACCACCCATTGGCGGCTCCCAGTGGCAGTTTCTGTAGCTGCTGCAGGCTGCTAGCGGTGGCTGCTGGTGGGTTTAAAACCCCGCCTAAATGCACAGCGCTATAAGCGCTTTAAAATTTTATATTTTTTTGAAATTTTTCAAAAAATGCCGATAGAAAAAAAGAAATTTAATTAATTTTTTTTTTGAAAAATTTCTGACGACACTCGTACCTACGCAGGGGGGCCGTACGGCCTCCTCTACTAAATTTTTTTTTCCTCGAAAGCAACTTTTGCCGAATATGGGAAAATTATATATCAAAAAAATCGAAAATGGCCACTCGAACGCAATGGAAGGCTTATTTTTTACTCAAAGTGCTCCTGTAAAAAGATGTTCGCCAGATCTGAGCTCGAAACCCTTCTTTGCCAAAGTTGCAAATGGTGACGAAATTGAGTGAAACAAAAGCCAAATCTGACTTTTTTGAGCCTCCTGGACACATTGGGACAACCTAAAATACTGCCACTATAGCCAAAAGTGCTACAATCACCAGATCTCACCAAAATGCAAGCATGCAATATAGGATACAAGAAACTCAAAAATCACAATAGAAATTGATGTAAACTCTCTAAGAAAGAAATGGAAGGGGCTTGCCAGATTCAAAGCTCTGATACCATGTTGGAGTTAACAACCCAATATCTTCAATCTGCAACACCAAAGAACCTCCACAAGAGATAGAGAGAAGCAACAATGGAGGATGCTATTCCACCAAACAAGGATTGCAGTATGATACAATATGATCAATGCAATACAATACAATGCTATATGCAATACATTACCCAATATGCTAGAGATGCCTTGCTTATAAAGGCAAGGATGAGAGATAGGATAAGACAAGAACATGGCAAGTGTCTTAATCCTATCACATGAGACAACTAACTCATAACTACCTAGGAAAGTGGAAATTCTAGATAAGACAACTAATACTTATCTAGATATGACAACTAATATCCTAAGTAAACTTAACATGTGAATTAAGTCCCCTAAGTCACTAGTAAAGAATAAACTAGGTACAAGACTTATTCACACCAACAAGAACTTCAGGATGTCATTATCGTCCTCAAGCACTTGCCAATTGCAAATGTTGTCAGGAACTGGAGGCCTTGTCTGTTCCTCAATTCTTGAGATACCATCGAAAGTCACATCATCAAGCTTGATTGCAATATTAGCTAGTAAATATGCTCTAACATTCTGTCCTCTCTCTATCCAATCTATTCCAAAAGCATCAAATGTATCAATAGTATCCCAAACCTCATTTCTATATCATCTCAATCTTTTGTCCTTAGTGACAAATCTAGACCTGACTTGAGAAACTACTAACTCAGAGTCCCCAAACAATTTTAATGATTTTATCCCATGTTTGGAGGCTAGATTTAGACCCAGTAATAAAGCTTCATACTCAACAACATTATTCATACATGCAAACTGCCGCAAAAAGGAGTACTTGAAAGTCTTACCTTGGGGAGATATAAGGATGACCCCAACACCTGAGCCTTCTTTCGAACAAGCTCCATCAAAATACAACGTCCATAGAGCATCTTCTCATGGTGTTTGCAAGACCTCTCTAACAATTGGTGCAGGCTTAGTTTCTTCTTCTTCTTGCTTCAACTCCTCCACACGAAAGGTGTCAATACTAGTGTCCACAATGCTAATTATTGGGGGCTCTTCTATATGCTCAATCATATGTCAAAATATTGATTCTCTAGCTATTTTGACATCCTTCTAATCAATTGAGAATGTAGCAAAGGATAGATCACATTGCATACTTCCTCCTATAGAAGCACACCATTGTCTTGACAGTAGCATTCCATAAGTTGGTGGAATATCCACCACTGTAACGCTCATGACTAGCTCCTTTTCAAGAAATAGAGCCAGTTTATATGGGACCTTATGAATTATTACAGGGACCTCTCTAGAATCCATGGCATAGAAATTTCTATAGGTGCTATCAACCTTCTAGCCTATTTCCTCAATTATCTTGACTAGAATAACATTATTGGAAGCACCAAAATCTATCATATAGTTCCTGAGTAGTTTCCCATCAATGATCAAGCTCAAAAAGAAAGGATTGACCAAACTAGGATTTGCAATAATAGTGGTTCCTAAATAGATCTCAAGGTTCTCATTAATTACTACACCCACCTCAATATTCTTTTCTTGATTCTTACTTATTTAAGGTGCATCAGCCTCAGCTTTGTGTTTTCTATCCCTGGCAACGCTGTTAATGACAACCATTGTTTTGTTTTTATGGTTGTCGATCCTTATCATCTCAAGAAATGGGATTGTGACATGGATTTGAGACAATACCTAAAACATATCAATGGGAGAATAACATGGAACCTCTGGAAGTACTATTTCATGGGGGACTCCCTTATCAGCTTTTTTATCAAATTTTTCAATGATAGGCTTCAACTCTTTGGCCTTCGGGTCCTGATGTGTAACTTCAATAGTAAACTTTGCTTTGCTACCTTTCTTAGCCAAAATTCTCATTTCTTAAGCTTCTTTGGGCTTGGTCTCTTCCTTCTTGCTCTTTTTTTTGACTCCTTTACTATCTGAGTTGTTCTCTTTAATGAATAAGCCTCCAGGATGGCCTTGATTGCCACTCAACACCCTATTCCTTAGGTGGAGATCACTTTTTGCTTGAGCTCTAGTAGCCATTGCAATTGTATATTTCTCTATTTCCTCATTTGAAGGTATTCTTAGGGAAACACTACATTCCTCAAGATTATAAGTAGTGTATAAATCGTCTCTTTCCTCATCTGAGAAAACTTGTTGATGGTGCATAATTGCTTCATGTATTTGTACATTCACATGATTTGTGTCAACATCATCACTAGAAGAATAATCACTACATTCCAAGTCTGGCCTAGTCATGAATACATTTGCAGTGTCATCTAGGTTATGTGGAGAATCATGTTCCTTCTGATAATCTTGAGTTTCTTCCAAGGATCTCGCAACTACACATTGTTGTGATGAATGACGCATCTCACACACTCCACACCATGGTAAGTCTTCAACAACATTTGTTGTATTCTTATGTAAAGGGTCAGGTGTAGCTTGAAAGTTCTTCTGATTATTTTGAACTAGTTTCCCATTATGCCAACTTGTATGGTAAGGATAATCTTGAAGTCTTGGGGGCCTCTCATTCCTCTAGAACTGAGGTTTGTCATTCTTTGCCCACTTCTGCAAAAAAATTAAGACTTGATCCAGCTTTTCATCTTGGGTTGGAGCTTTAACTACTTTCTTAATTTGAGCTTTTGAGTTCTTAGAAGGCCTAGGGTCATCCCTTCTACCAACTTTACCAGATGCCCTTCTATTATTTTCAATATTTATCACCATCTTGTAGACTTCCCTCATATATTGTGGATTCTTTTCTCTAAGAAAATAACACATCTTAGAGTCATATTCATTACAATAGACCACCAAACATGCTCTCTCATTGAGTCTCAAGAATCTAGGGACTTTATACATTTCCTTTTGGAACCTTACATTGAACTCAGTAGCCATTTCATTGTGTCATTTTGTGATATTATGAAAGTCATTCAACCTAAACCGTGGATCAGTTTGATCTCCGTATTGCTCTCTAAATATTTGGAAGAATGAATCCTTGGATTCAATGCTTGCATCTAGAAAGCTTCTATACCAATCCCTTGCATCTTCCGTTAGGGATTGCATAAAGTATTTCATAGCCACATCCTCATCCCACAACTCAAAGTCTTTCTACAAAACTCTAAAAAGCCTTTAAGTGGTCTTCACCGCTAAGAGCATTGTTGCTAGTAAACTTGGGCACATGTTTCCTGGCATTATTTGGCACCAGATTTGGGTATCCTGGGATATTTTCAAAACATAATTGCCTATACCTATCAGTATGCAATAATATCCTCCTCGCAGGTCCTTCTTCCTCATCTTGGTTATCATTATCTCTTCTTCTATCATCATTGTGTCCCAACCTTCTATGTTGGGAGTCATGTTGATCATTGAAATGAACTGTTCTATTTTTATCTTCAAGTTGTGAGGAAGAACTAGAAGGGTTGTGAGTAGATGAAGTTTTTTCATTAGTGTGAGGATTTGAAGAGGATGTGTAGCCTTGAGGGATCTAGGTCTCAAGGACATGATCCTTCAATGTAGATTCTAAGAAGCTGAGCTTCTTTTTCATCTCTTTTTTTACAGCAAGTAATTCCATCTCCTTCATCTTCCTGTCCAATTCCTCATTTTCTTTCATCAATTTTTCAAAAAATGGGACATAAGCATCTTGTGATATATCTTTCTTGGAAGCACCCCCCTCATCAATTTTTGACCCCTTCATTTGCCTTTTTCTCTCCCATAGGTCGTTTCTCTTTATCAACATCATGGGATTCATGCTTTGTATTTTTGGGAGGGGGAGTAGATGGGATAGAAGTCTTTTTAGCAATATTATTTTGTGGATCTGCAATAGTATTGTCAGCTGTGGAATTTACAGGAATTTTTCCTACAGTCTCTAGCACAACTAGATCATTTTCTTGGTTAGCTTGGGCTGCTAATTTGTCTAAGGCCTCCATCTCCTCAACCTTCCTTCTCAACATATCCCTCTGCATCATAACATCCCTAATTCTCTTCTCCTTCTTTGCATCCCTCTTCTATCTAGTTTCATGGAACTTAGAAGCTCTTTGATTGAGAAAATGCATATCATTCAACACCTCTTCTTCATCTGTAAAGGTAGACTCTCTATCAGACACTACTGTAGTCTCAACTTGGTGGGGAGCAACATCATGAGAATATTCTTCTTTGGCTTACAAGTTAGGAGTGATAGGGGTATATGTATGGGAATTTGGGGTGATATATCCTTCAACTCTAGCACACCTAGCGCTAACATTATCCTTTTGTATTCTATCCCTTTCCATTCTATCCTTTCTCTCCTCTTCATGGCTTGCATTCCTAGATCTGAGGAGTACTCATTTATAATAGACTTCATAAAAAATTCCCCCCTCTCATTAGAATTATTATCACTGAAGTCCAATAGATTCCTTTCACATTTTGAACTAGAATTAGAATGCATTTCATGTTTATGGGCAGGATGAGGGGTAGACTTACCTTTTCCTGTGTCTTTTTCTTTTATCCATTTCCCGCGTAAGTTCATGTTCTTAGAAAATTCACCTTCTAGCTTTTGTTCTGGATGCTTCTTCATGTGGCCTCACGTTTCTCTCATTTGAACTTGAGTCTTCTTCACGTTCATCACCTTCTTTGATTTCTTTATGACCTTCTTCTTTACTTCTTCAATATCTTTAAACACCAGCTCACACTGGTGCAGAGATATTAGAGTCACCACCCAAATTCCTTGGGAAAAATTAGGAGTAATTTTGTTATACTCTATGCAAATTTAAATAGATCTTTAGAGCTTGAGACAAAATTTGACACATATAATGTGCATTTGCATGAATTTTGAACGTGAGCTTTGGATACTAATGGGTGGGGAACTTATCAGCAATGTAGGTGAAATATTTGACAAAGATATGACTAACTCTATGTCTAAATATAACCATATAACATAGTGATCTATGATAAGGCGTTCTAGATAACTAATAATTGTAAAACTTACGTCCCCAGTAGAGTCACAATTCTATTGGTTGTTTTCAATGAACCAATTAGATCTCGCCAGGTACCTATGAGTTTTCCAGACTCAATTCTCGAATACCTACAAGATAATTTTCCAATGAATGAGATATAGCACCAATTTCTTTATCTCATACACTTTAGGCTCTGTAAAACCCAAGAGGGTGGTCCCACAATGTACATTATACAATTCTTTCACACAACTCACATATACATTGCATATTCAAGTAGATATATTCTCACCAATGACTAATAAGATGAAATTACTCAAGAAGTTGGAAATTCCTTGAATGAATTATGCATCCAAAGCTGAGAATATGAAATAATACAAACTACATCAAATTAAAGATAGGCCAATAATTATTTAAAAGATATTTCTCAGGTTGGGTAACTAGAACCAAGAGAAAGACTTAAAGGGTTAGGATCAATGCCATTATCTACATGCTTGGAGTCTAAGAAAATTGAAATATAAGGAATATTTAATTCTGAACACCCATGATCTTAGTGATATTACTTTGTAATTCACAATTTTGCAACCAAATTATAAAGACTACTTATCAGATCCAATCATCCTACATACAAATTCATGAATTGATCTCAGCATTTTAACCCATTCTATGAACCAGAGCTAAAACCAAAACATATATCACAGTAAGAAAATGATGACAATTAATGAAATTATCTTTGATCAAAATTTTCATTAATAATTCAAATACAGATCTAAGTGGAGAGACTATAGACTTGGAAAATCTCCATTATCATTCAGGTATGCTCAGAAAGCATACATTTGACAAAATCTACTATCTAGATCCAAATCATTAGACTAAGACTTAACATATTCACTCTGCGTTCTCATTTTTTACCATTTGATTCCAAAATTCAACAAAAGACCCACACAAATGGCCTTGAATTCCCTTTTATAGAACAAGGGAGCAAAAAAAAGCCTCAGGCTAGATGTACACATGCCACACTCTAATTGGACCACTACAAAAATATTCCCTAATTCAATTATATTTGCATTATCCAAATTGGAGGGAATATACAATGAGAAAAAAAGATTATTTACACTCGTTATAAAAAGTAAAACCACCTTCCCAAAAGGCACATGTCAAAAATAATAATCTAATAAGTTGTAGCACATCCATTTCATCGAGCAAGATGAAAAACTGATGGAAACCAGAAGTGAGTTAGCATTCCGGTCAGCATTCCACATCATCAACAACTAGTATTTACCTATGAAACATACATTTTATACATTGTAACTTCTAAGGCCAGACCTATACTATACTTGACCAATTATATGTTTCACATCCAAGTTTACAAACCCAGTTGACCAACCAATACCCTTCCCCATTCTTCATATTCTTCATCAAATGGCTAGTTGAAATCGATGATTTCATCCAACTTCTTCTTGTATGAGGAATACTTAGTCATCCCATAATTGGATTCCTTGTCAAAGTCCTCCAGAAAACTGATAATAAATGTCAAATTTCCCAAAGTGTCATTAAAGGTATTGATATTAACCGTCTTGCAAATTTCATTCACTTGGGAAGCAATAACATCATCCATCTCCTTTTTCCACATATGCAATGGCTTCAGTTCAATATTAGTGAGTTGAATATCTGACAACAATGACAAATCTTCCAAATCATAATGAGCATTTAATTCTCTTATATTCTATTCTAGTGGGGCTATGTATCCCTAAAAATTTTGTTCACTAAGTTCAAACACAAATGTATATGTTGGAAGCACGTTAGGGTATCTATCCTCATGCTGGCTAGCTCCAACTGCTATCAACTTCAATCTCTCAACCCTTGGAATCCACTTGTTCAAGATTCACATAGCGAATTCCTTATCTCTTTGGGTAATCCTATAGCTCGCATCATCAGGGCATAATTTTCATGCAAACTATTCAATTTGGCCTGGATTTTCATATTTAAATGCTCCAAGACAGTATGAACAATCTTTGAGATGTTCTCATACATTGTGTCTTGTATCTATTCCAAATTCTTATATATCTCAACTTGTGAAAGAAGTTGTTCCCTTGTAGGTGTGTTAGATGAATTGGGACCTATTTTCTTGGTTCCTCCTCTAAAAGTGGCTCTTGTCCCAAATTATATGGCACCATTTCCAAGGCCTAATCTTGAGGGGGAGATTAAAAAGGTTCCATTGGAGAAGGTGGAGATGGGCTACTTGAGCTAGCATGGTCTTGATCTCTCTATATTTCCTCCTTCTGCTTATAAAATGCTAGCTCTGTCTCTAGTACAACTACCTTTTGTTGACTTTTATCATATTCATTGAGTAGCCCATGGTACTTGTTCTGGAAGTCATCCCTTTCAAGGTTAAGGTTTTCCATAGTTGCTTTAGTGAATCTAGCAACATTAACTACCATGTCATCTACTTCCAAGGGAGGGGTATCAACAACTCTTCTCACAAGTAACTTCCCACTGACATATGATGACTTGACAAGTATTGGTTTTCTGGATCCCATGGATAGTGACCAGATTGCTAGTGTGTCCTATTCTTCACTAAATGTAGATCCGCGAAGTTCCATATATAACTCTTCTTCTATTTTCAATATAGACCTTTAAACCTCTCTTATAGCATCCAAGACTATAGCATCAACAATATCACATTCATGCAACAATAACACACCACACTTCTTTACAAGCTCTCTACCATCTTGGGCATTAATATTTTGAAATTCCTTCTTCATAATGCCCCTCACATTGGCCTGAATAATACTTTCTGGTAATTCTGGATGCAAATTCTTTTCAGTGGCCACTTTCTTTTTATATTCTATAGCTTTAGATTTCCATGAAAAATCTCTAAATGCAGTTGTTTCAACAAAGGAGTCATCTTTCATAAACTCCTTACAAGCTTCAATCCTTAGGTCATGTGCACTATTTAGACCACTAATATCCAATTTTCCCAATCTGAGGCTTCTTTTTCTTGAAATTGAGGTAGTTTCTCCTATATGAGTGGGAATTCCTTTTTGCATATCCTCAGGAGTGATAAATATATCATCTTCATCTATATCAGAATATTCGACTACTCCACTTGCCTCAATTCTCTGCTTGAGAGGTGGTTGCTCCAATGGAGTAGGATCTCTTGGTGGTGAATCAAGATCGATTATAGGTGGGGGAATCTACCCTGGAAGTGATGGCATTGCATTCTTAGATGAAGTTACCTTTGATCCCTCAGAAGTGATAGGGGTCGACAAGGTTTGTTCTTTATCCACTATTTTCTTCCTCCTGGATTAGATTCTCAGTTGCTTTGGTGGTTGATAAGTATTCTTTTCTTCCAATGTTACAGTGGTCTCTTCTTCAACCACTCTTGCTTTGCTTTTGTCTATAACCTCCCGCTTCCCCTCAATATACCAACTACATTCTCAAAATTATTCATAACATACATAGCCCGACTAAATTCATCAGGTATATTTGGAAAAGGATTATAATTGGGATCCTTCTTCCATTTTTCTTCTAACATCTTCCTATAAGCAAGGTACTTAGCTTTCCTTTCATCTTTCTCTTGAAAGCTAAAAATGTTTCTAACGACATCTTCAAGATAATCAAAGTTATGCACAAAATTACCCATCCTTTTATCTGCTTTCAATTTGGAAATAAAACCCTTAGGATCATGATTCCTTGGGTGTATAATTTCTAACTTGTAAGTCACTAGTAGATGTACTAATTGCTTCCATACCCCTTCCACTAGAACATAATTGAAAAATGTTGTCCACTCTAGAAAGAACGAACCTTTCCTTTTTGTATTAGGTAAGTGTATTGTCTTTGAATCTCCCAACTGTCTCATGATCTTAAGAAATCCTATCCTGAATGGCACATCTCTTGAAAAAACATATGGATCTATACCATTGCCATATACTCTGAAAACTATTTTATCAAGTTATAAAATCAAGTCTCCCCAATTGTGGCTCAAATTCAAGTCTGGCCTCAACTCCATAGGTCTCAAGAATTCATGAATCTCTTTAGGAATTCTTGGTGGTTCATAGATCAAGGATCTCCTTATTCTTGATGCAAAAGCATTTTGGAACATCACATAATTATACTTCAGATCTTCCTTGTCTAGGATCTAGGTCCAACACTGAATAGGAAAATCAATACCTTCTATCCTCCTTTTCAAAGTTATATCTTTCTCAAATACCTTATGCCCTTTATGCAAAAACATATTCATTAATAGTGAATACCACCAAAATTTCAGCCATTGCTTCCCTTCTTTCAACTCAACCAAACTGTTTTGGATATGTTCTTCTATATAAGTACCATAATCATAGACTATGTTATAAGCTAGGTGTTATAGATGTGTTTCCAGATAGCTATATTCTTTTTTTAGTGTGTCTGGTGGAGAAAAACAATGATTTGACACAAGGAATATACAGTTTTCCTGAAATAGCTCGCAAAGTAGCTCATTGGGAAAGGCTCAAGTTTGTTCTCACCAATTTTGATTTTCTTTCGATGCTTCTCGGTACCAGTTACAGTACTATGCAAGGGAAACACCTTTTTCCTAATGAATACTTTGGTATTGTTGTGCTCTTTCCTAATATCATCCATATTTAGAGGGTCCAAATTGGGACTCCACTCATGAAGGTCAAAAAAATATTTAATTTATTTCTTGGTTATCTTTACCATATCCCTCCCATCAAATGTTCTGACAACCCTAGAAACTGTAGCATACCTTGAGGTGATATATTTTAGAACATCCACATCCATGTACACATTGGGAACAACTGATTTTCCCATATCAAACCTCCAAGGATTATATAGAGGAGCTCCAAGGTTCCTATTCCGGAACCAATACTGAAAAAGCTGCCATCGAGTATAAGACAATTCAACATCCTTTATGAAGAACTATTTATCCATTACTCCCTCTTTAATAGTAGGGCCATAGAACAAGACCTTTCCTTCAAGTTTCTTATTTGTAGAGGAGGGTAACAGGTCAATCACATCCTGAGAGAATGTTCTGGACTGGGTTGAAGGAGTGGCCATTTGTACTTTGGGATCCATGAATTTTAAGCAGATTGGGTTTTTAGTGAGAAAAAATTCAACCACCAGCTTCCTAATTCAAACCTAAGACTCAATGTGAATGCTACTTCTGAAGGGTTTCACGAGACTACAGGTTTTAATGATGAAACTAACTCTAATTCCGAGCAATTAAAGCAAAGCAATAAATCACATTAACAGAAAGAAAAATTGAAAACCAACCCTAATTCAGAAAGATTGAAAGAAAGCATAAGACTGCGTTTATCGTACTTACAACTTTCAATCGCAATAATCCTAATGGCGGTCGAGAAAAACTTTGCAAGCCACTTCTTTCAATTTTTCGTATTGCTCCTAGCACATCTTCAAATCCCAATTGTGCAAGAAATGACCATATTCATATGTTTTGAGGGAAATTGAGTAGATTTATGAGTCACCTATGCCACTATTGCTTGCTTGTGCAAAGAAAAACAATTAAAACGGGTGTACTTTTCATTTTTGAATGTGTGTCATTGATCTTTAGCTGAGATGGCTATGTTGGACGACTCAGATTGAGTCAACCAAATTTGAATTTCAGTGTCGTTCCAACTCAAACAAATTGGCCAATAGAAATACAACAACAAAATCTTATTTCATGTACCTATAGGCTCCATAGGCCAACAGTCGTAGGACATATGTGGTGGCTTCTCATAGACCTCACAACTTTTAACAACCTTGCACCTTCCCTTAGCGACACAATGGGGAATGGTTGTGTTCAACTCTTCCCTCTTAATAATCACCATTGATTTCCAAACTTCGAGCGTTGGAATTTAAAGTGACTGTGGGGTTGGGACCCATGGTTAGACACATGTTAGCATCTCATGGACCACATAGAAATTAAAGTATCATAATTTGGGATCTGTGAGCCAGTGGGGAGTGGCTCAGATTAAATCCCACAATCTAGTGATTATCAATCCTGCACATGTGACAAAGTCAGTTATAAAAGAGGGCCATGACTAGGCTAGCAAAATTTTACCCTTGAAGATCGATGACTTAGACTAAAGTCATTTATGAGTGAAATATTAAAGCTCGACCTTGGGAAAAATAAACACTTCATAGTTGAAAGTGACTGGGTAACTTAAACAAAGGGGTCGGTAAGGAACACGTAGCGATGGCTCGAAAGGAAACTTGAACCACCAGAAATCGGGCAGAGCAAGTCAATGCAAAATTAAAATTCCCAAGATTTCTAGGTGAAGCATTTGAGTACAATGCTACATAAGCAAAACCTTAAACCCTACCTATGGGCAACTCGTGACATGCTATTACCTATCTCAAAAGGACCTAAAAATGCAAAAAAAATTAGGGACTCCATCAAGATATATATCTATGTATGTATATGCACATACATACAAATGTATGTATACATATATGTATATATGTATATATATATATACATCTATACATATGTGTATGCCATTACTATTTATATATGTATACATCCATATTATATACATATATGTATGGGTGTATATACATACAAACACATATATACATATTATATATATATACATATTATATTATTTGACTAAAGATTATAAATTTTATGACACAATTTCTAGTTAGTGACTTTATTTTTAAGTGTCATTATTCTATATTATGACTCTACCACCTACAACCATCTTATGGACAAAGTGATAATGAGAATTGTTGTCACCTAGAAATGCACCCTATGCGAAGTTGTAAGAACTAAGCTTTCTGGTGAAACATGGGATCATTTCAAGGCTATGGGTCACCTATAGTTGAAATGAACCTCCGGAGAAGGCCAGCTTCCTTTGGTGTCACCTAAAACTACTAGTTTTTTGAAGGAAAAGGGAGAGAGAAAATGCATAAAAATGAAAAATAAACCCTAAGGTGATGCACCAAAATGACAGGAACAATGAGATACTTGAGCTACACTTGAATATTGGTGATAGCCATGAGACTGCACAACAAGATCGTGTAGATCACACATTCAAACAGGTTTGACATGCACATGCCTTTAAGAAGGAAAGGAAGATTTTCACAAACTAGAAGATCATGTGCAAGATTAAGTAAACACAGTTTTAAACCTACATGATACTACTTCTACAAAGAAAGGCACAACATTCACAAAAGCTATAAGGAAAGAGAAAATTTCACTAAGTAGCTCAATGAATCAAAAAAGAATGCACAATACTTCACAATAATTAGAAGGCAGGATGACAGACCATCAATAGTAACCAAGGTAGATTTTGTATATTATGTTCCAAATTGAGTTACAGAATCCTGCTAGTCTGAGAGAGGACTACAAAAGGGTCACAGAATTCAGAAGAGCATACTCCAGAACTCCTTTTCAAGAAGGCAAGAATGCCTTAAATACAAAAATGTGTCGGCCCCTCTGGGCTTACAAAATATCGGGCTCAAAAAGATCAGCCTTTAGATTTTTTGATTGAATTAAATGTTGCACTCTGCATGTCCATGCCGACGAAGAGTCATCCCCTGGAGAAATTCTTCTTTAGATATTTTGCAGCTACCGCATTCACTTCTTGGCATTGTGTCCATATTGAATCCTCTGCCGAAGAGTTGCATTGAATGTCCCCGAGCTCAGAACAGATACACATTGATTCACATTTTGTTGGTTCTCTTGACACTGGTCAAGCTACCAACAATTCACCCATAACTCTCCTCGATTGGTCGAGTGTATTCCACGTGGATTCTGTGGGCGGTCAAAAACTCCTTCAGTCAGAATTGCATCTCGGCGAGAAATTGGAAGTGTCTCACCGATGCAATTATCTATCTCAGCAGCTATCGACATATCATAGAATAGTCGGTGAGAGCTCATGCCATAGGCAATATACTATCGGCGAGCCCATTTCATGGTCGTGGAGACCTTCTGCTAGTTGGTGAAACCTTCTATCGAGCTGCCACACCCTCGACGAGCACATCCATGTCAGCAAGACATTACCGAGTTGGCAGGACCTCATGGCGAGCCCATTTCATTCACCCCGAGCTCACTCTTCTCCTCTGGGCTTGAGCTCCTTTCAGTCGGCAAGACATCTGTGTGTCGGTGAGACATTTTACCAAAGGAAAAATGTTACCCCGAGGCCCTTCATCTTCGATAAGAGTTGATTGATGTCACCCTGAATGTACGCCACTCTTGAGCTCTTTATACTTTCGGTGAGACATTCTGACTTTGCCCAGACCTCACACCGAGGTCTTTTTCTTCGTCGAGTTCTTTCGATATCCCCCAAGCCCTCTTCATCTGTCGACCAGACAACACCAAGTCGGGGAGACCTTTCTCTAACTTAGAATGTTATACCAAGGCTTCCTGTCGTCGGCAAGACATTGGCCTGTCAGCTAGACCTCTCGTCAGGCTCCCTATCTCTTGGCGATGAGCCACTTTCTCTTCGGTCGGGGAGACATCTGGCCTTCGCCAAGACATCATGGCGAAACTGTTTCCTTGGCTGAGACCCTTTTCATCAGCAAGAGTTCACCCCGTTGGTGAAACATCTTGGCGAGGTCACTTTTCTCTCGGCGAGCTTCTTTTTGTTTCACTGAGACCCACGCCGAACTCCCACATTCTTTCTGAGCTCTTCTCATCCTTTGGCAAGACTGCACTGCTTCGGCAGGACCTTGTCAAGCTATAAAACTTTTTGGCAAGCCCATCCTGGTATCAGCAAGACTCTCGCCGAAGGCAATCATATTGAGGCCCCCCATTCAATCGGCGAGACTAAATGTCTTCGCCAAGACATTACGGCAAAGGCATCAACTTTGGCCAAGACTACGAGCAAGTCGGGGAGACCTCAGGCATCGAAAAAAAATTGGGGCGATATCACTTACTCTCGACGAGGACCTGGCCAGTCACCGAGACTCTTAGCGACTTCTTCTTTTTGGCAAACCGCTTCTCGTCAGGGTGACTTTTGGCAAGAGTTCATTTTTTTTTGGTCGGGGAGACATTACCAACTCGGTAAGACCTCCCGCCGATACTTGCATCCTTTGCCGACACCGCTTCACCCTGATGATTGTCAGCCAGATGTCTTGTTGTCGCCGAGACCATATGCCGAAGGAATATCTTATGTTGATGACGGAAACCCTCCTTAGGCGAGACACCTATTATCGAGAAGACTCCTGCCGAACCCTTCTTGTTGTCACTAAGACATTCCATTCTCGCTAAGACTTCTTAGTGAGCTCCTTCACCTACCCTGAAGTGTCCAGTCGGTGTGACCTTCATCCCTCGGCAAGACACTTTGTCGAAGGAAATATCCTTTGCCGAGACCCGTGCTTGTCGCCATGAGTCTCAGCGAACAACGATTGAATGGCCTATCGGCCAAAGAAAACCACATGGTAAGAGGTCATACCGAACCCCTCTTGTCACAGCAACCTGTTCAAAATGGAAGGTATCAAAGCTGCAAGTCGGCCAGAGAGTGAAGATGTCATACTGACTTGGGTCTAATGGAAGCTCGAGCCTGTGACAATTGAGGCATGTTTCCAACAAAGCAGGCCTCCCAACTGAGCTCTCTGTGAAATGCTACCAAATGCATGAACTAACCCTCAACTGAAATATCCCATTTGGCCCTTATGAACACCTGCAACATAGATGCCTTACCTGATTGGGCCTGAGGGTGAAAGTTAGGTAACAAGAATCTTATTCTTACCACCATCATACATTAGGTTATGTGCCTTTTTCTGCTCCTTGGTTTTGTACTCAAATTTTGATTCAAATATTGATAGTATTTTGTACTTCCACTAATATGGCCAACTATCTATGATGCGATGTGTGTGCAATAACCTTTTTTTTTCAAATCTAGCATTGTTTATTCTTTACTATTTTCAATATATTTATATATGTATGTATTTGTGTATGCTTGTATGTATGAGTATATATCTATGTATATATATGTACATACGTACAAATGTATGTATGTATGTATATACATCTATACATTTGTGTATGCCATTACTATATATATATGTATACATCCATACTATATATATATATGTATGGGGGTGATCCCATAATAGTGGTTTACAATTTTTGGCCAAATTGGACACTGAAATTATTATTTTTAACTAAATCTTCACATTCAGGCACCTATAGCGGCTAAACAGTGAGGAATTTGAAGATGGTGCAAACTAGAGTCTCATCAAATTTTGTTTGTAGATTCTAAAAATATTTTTTTCAAAATTTTTGGAATCAAATTGCACTTCTTTTTCCATCTCCCACGAAAATTGATTTTTTTCAGAAAACAACATTTTTAAAAAGTGGCACACAAATATACGCATAACTTTTTTTCCATGAAGGATAAAATTCTAATCCTTTCAAATTTAGATTTGTAACTCTGATATCTAGTGCTTCCACTTGGTTAGATAGTTTTTTATTGAATATTTTTTCCTTAATCAAGTTTCAAAGTCAAATGAATTACAATTCAGACACAAGCGAAAATGTATAATGAACTTTTTGTATATGTCAAAATTTAATTTAATTTTTTGTTGGATCAAGGACTTCAATATCTGGTGCACTCATATTTTTCAATTTTTTTTTGATAATCTTCTATTTTTCCACATGTGAAGAACAAAGAAATTCATTTTTGATGAAAAACCTATCTTTAATAAAACTTAAAAAACAAATACATAACAAAACCAAAACATATTAAAATTATATTCATTGGATAGCTTGTTCTGAGGAATACCATAATCATTTGAAATAAATTTTAAATGAATTCATTTGATCCCCCAAAAGCTAAATCAAAAGTGATTTTTTATCAGCATTTTGATAGGTGTAAAGGAGACGCATTTATAGGTATGGTTTAAAACTAGCGAGGTTCTATCCAAGGGGGTTTGATCTAAGGTGATTTGATTAAACCCTCTTCAATGGAATCCTTAAAATGGAACTTTTAAGGCTTAAATCATTAAATTTTCTAAAAATATGTGATTTCAGCTAAAATTGTTCCTCTCGGAATTGTAAACCACTATTGTGACAACACCATGGTATATATTACACACACAAATATATATATATATATATATATATATATATATATATATATATATATATATATATATATATATATATATATATATAATACATGACTAAAGATTATAAATTGTATGACATAATTTCTAGTTAGTGACTTTATTTCTAAAATATTTGTATTCCCATGCCTCACTGAAATTCAGTTATTAATTACACAATATTTGACTTAAGCTCTAAATTGATGATTTTGATAAAGGAAAAAATGGGTTTTACAGGGACCGGAAACCACTGAGTTTACAGAGAATAAGAATAAGCGTTAAAGTCACCAAAGACAAAAATGCTGCATCAAAATAAATCCCAAGAGACACAACAACCACCAACCCAAGGCTAGCAAGGGCCACCAAAAGACCCAAACAAAAAAACCAGCAAGAAACCCCCAACTAACCTAAGAACTTAAGAGCTTCAGTAGCCTCAACTTTGAGATTGTGCATATCCTGAATGCCCTTCTTCAAGACCTAGACCATCTAGGGCGTAGGAGGAGTCTTCCTCTTCATACTGGCTCTTGTCCACTTGGAAATACTAGCATCCTTAGTACTGTTCTTGTCCTTATTCACAACCAGATCCACAACTAGAGAACCGTACTGAGAGTTCTTCAGTTTCTCAAACATTGCACTAATGATGATGGCATTATGTTTCACCATTCTGCGATTTTTCTCCATAATAGTTCTCATAGTATTTTTCATTTTACCTATTTCATCTTCTAGACATTTGAATTTTCCTTCATTTTCCTCGGCCTTCGTTCTCATTCCATCCTCCTTCCTCCCACACTCCATAGTTATAAGGGAGCTATTACCTTTCAACTCCTCTAGCTTGCCATTGAGGGCTCTATTACTAAGATTAAGGTCTTTAATTTCATGAAAATCCCATTTCATTATTCTAAAGTAATCCACTACACCATTCTTGACAATCACCAGGATATCCCTAGGAAACTCACACTCTGGTTTTAAAAAGTGGTCCTTAGGGTTTAGGTCTCTGAGGAATTTCGGCCTATTTTTTCTATCCAAAGCAAGGAAGGATGAGTGGGAGTTCTAGCTAGCTTTAGGGGCCTCCAAAAATTCCTCCTGGGAATCCTCAGGGTAAGAAACCAATTTGTTAATGGGGTACTCTTTTTGGGTGGGCTTGACATTCTTACCAAAGCGGCTGGGATTTTTGGCAACACTAGGATTCATGGGTAGGGGATTACCCTGCGGGGTTTTCTTACCAAAATTAGAGGTCAGGGGAATTTCAACATTCCACTCAGGGTCAAGCTCCTTACCCTCCTCCGAAACACTATCCTTAGTATCCTCATCATCATCGGGCAAGGCTAGGATAGGGTTAGATAAGGCTGACATATTTTGAAACTGGTACTTTCATGCTAAATTGAAAATATTCATAAGATTTTTTTTTCCCTTTGGTAGGGACTCTAGCTCCTTTAGAGCTCTTGTTGAAAATGAAATTGTTATTGAAAATGAAAATGTTGTTGAAAATGAAAGTGTTATTGAAATAAAAATGTTGTCGAAAATGAAAATGTTAATAAAATTGAACTTGAAAATAAAAATGTTGGAATTTTTATTAAAAATGTTGAAAACAAACTTTATGTAACCCCTAATTACATAAGAACCCCTAAATGGTTGCTTGAAATAGATGAGAACATAATAGATAATCTTTAAGGAAAAATTTCACAACGAACGGTTCATTTGTGGGCTACCAATATGTTCAGTGAATACTTTTCCAATAAGACATTAATCGAACAATGTCAACTTTTTACATACAATTGCTTAAGTCTTACAAAATGAGACCATTATTAAGAAAATTGAAGATTCGTGTCACCAAAAAATCATAAAAAAATAAGTGTTATTGTAAAAAATATTTTTAATGCTCTAACCTCTATTGGAATGACTAGTAAGAAAAAATCTAAAAGGGTTGCTCATAGACTGATCACAACTTCACTAGTAAGACATCATTTGCGAAAAGCTCAATTAATGAGACAAACTTGTATTGATTTAAATCTAAATCATAAAACATTGAATATAACACTCTCAAGAAGAGGAAGACTCGATAGTCCCCTTCAAAATGATATGTGGGCCTTTAGTGGGAGGCTTCTATGTGTTGATAAGAATCTAACCGATAATGTAAAGATGAAAATTGAACAATTTTGGAACTATCACTCTAGAGTATCACCAAATGTAAAGGATGTTTTAAAGTTACGAATTGGTAATCGAGATCACACACCACATCCTAAACATTTCTTGGAATGTAGCCAAACAATTTTTTCAAGAACATCCAAATTTGCAAATCTCACAAAGGGATTTTGAGTCTTGAAAGCCATTTTATTGTGTACCTATTAATGTTCGTAATACATGTTATAAATACCATGTTGAGTTTTCAATGTATCATGAATTATTATGCCATATTTGTTCTACTATGCATACTAAGGAAATGTTGTAGGAGTGTCATGCAATGCAACTTCCCAGGTCATCCAGGGACTTGTTAGATTCATTTTTATGCATTAGAGGTGATGGTTTCTTATTTTATAGAAATAATTGTTTAAATGAAATGTATTACAATGTGGTGGTTTATCAAAGTTTTTAACATTCTTTCATGAGGGCAAAAATCATGAATTTGATAACAAGATTGTTGAGAAAAAAGGTTGGAGACAGTCAAATACACATTGAAGAGTGGAGGTGAAGGTTCTAGATGTGAGTTGGTTGCAAGAGAGGTAAGTATTGCTGATTTTATTTCTGATTTTAAGAAAAATATTTTTTATAAGTATGCAAGGCATAACCACAAGTCGCAGTGGTTGTATTGACAATTCAAGATGTGTAAGGACTCTTTCTCGATTGGAACTATTGTATCAATAGTTGATTTTGCTGAAAATTACACACTGTAACTGCAAAATGAAGTATAATCACAATATTATAATTCTATTCAAATTTATATTTTTGTCCACATAACATATAGAAATGCTCATGATAGTACATAAGAGGATAGGAAGATAATCAAGCAATACCATTTTTACATGAGTGATGATAAATATCATTCATCTAATTATATACAACATTGTTTTGAAAAAGTTTTTGAGTTCTTGCAGGAAAAAGGTATTGCAATGGGTCAACATCTCATTTGGTCAAATAACTACATAGGGCAATTCAAGAATGCTTACATGTTTTATTGGTTGAGCAAGATGCATATAGAGAGGGGTGTACCACATATTTGGAGGTTTTTGAAGCTGGGCATGGAAAATGCGAGTATGATTTCACAGGTGTATGTGTAAAGAGATATTTGGTTAAGGAACAAATGAAGATCAGAGGTGGTGCAACATTTAGTGATGCATGTTCTATTGTTGATTGGTATATACTTATGCATTATCACAAGGAGAGACATTTTATTCACAACTGTGCAGGTTCTTTTGGTTGGTTGAGGAGGGAACAATGGGAGAAAAATTGGAATGTCAAACAATTAGAGATTCCTCAAAGATGCATTCATTTTGAAGCTTAGATGTGGGTGCATGGACCATATGGACATGAGAATCGGCTTATTTTTGTCAAAATTGTATTTAGTGTGATTGGGATCAATGCAAGTAAAGTAAGTGGGTACATACATGGATTACACAGTACCTAACCTCTTTATCTATAACACAATCCTCTTTAGAAGTTGAAATGGAAAGTTCACTTGACTATGAACATCTTTTAGATCTTGTATTGGTAGGACATGTCTATGCAGTTGTAGCACCGCAGGGGAATGAAGAGGGATCAAACTATTGGTTGGCACAATGTGTACAGGGAAAGAAAAAGCTAACACAATTGATGGAAAATGATGATGGGTTCATGTATCCTATAGGTTCAGTTGTTGTTTCTAGAACTTGGTTGCATTACCATTTCATCATCATTTAGGTTTTTATAATAATATAGATTTGTTATTCTAAGCATCTTTTCTAGTTTACATTACCATCTCATCATCATTTGGGTTGTTTAGAATAATATAGATTTATTATTCTAAGTATATTTAGTTGTAGATAAAAAACTTATGATCATAAGGTTCAGTTGTTGTTTCTGAAACTTGGTTGTGAACATATATGATTGAAAAGAATGACATACCTATATTTGAAGACAATGAGAAACACAAAACCATTCTCATATATTGGCACCTTGTTATAGTGACAAATGTAAAGTTATTTAGACATAATGCTAGACCAAAAATAAATGAGCTATGGATAATTAGTAGTGCTGATCATGAAGCATTACTCGATACTTTGAAGGTAAGAGATGACCCTTTAGGCACACTTGAGTAGCAGATCATTTGTTGTATTGGACAAGTATGATATTATTCATCACATTTTTATATTATTTATCTGCTAAGGTTCATTATTTAGGTTGTTTAGAATAATATAGATTTGTTATTCTAAGTATCTTTTCTAGTTTTCATTACTGTTTCATCATCATTTAGGTTGTTTAGAATAATATACATTTGTTATTCTATGCATCTTTTCAATTGTGATCATATAGATTTGTCATTCAAAGTATATTATGATGTTTGTGGCATAATGGACCATGGAGTTGCTGCAACAATAGCTAGCTCTAATCCTTTGGTAGAGGTATGTGATAGATCAGTAAATTTGACATTATATTTGCTCATCTATGGTCTATTATTGAATTTTTTCATGATGCTTGTATGTAGTTTAACTACTACCTTGATGGTTTCTACCAGTGCTTGTCACTCTAGAATGTCGTGTTATTGTTGTGGAAGAGTGTGATGATTATTTGTTTGCGATTTTTTTTTATGTCATTCCACAATTTTCAATTTATATATATTAACATATATACTTCTTATTCTATTAGTTGTGAACCATGGATTTTTGACACCCTAGTCCCTTTTAGCACTTTAAGGGTTTTTCACCTAAAAGGAGAAAGTAGGGCTAAAATTCTAGCTAGGTTCACTAAAAATATGCAATGTATGATGTTATTTGAAATAAATGGAATGATCTAAGTGCAATTATATGAATTAATTGATTGATTATGTATGCAAAACCTATGATTTATGCAATGTTGGAAACCACAGTGATGTTTGCAAACAACAAACTAAGAATGAACAAATGAAAAACAAAACAGAAAGGGGTTGAATCAGAGTGCACCTAGGTAGAAATTGATAATCTAGAATCTTCTGAATGTTTTCTAAAATCACAGAAAATCACTAGTGGAACTCATTCGCCATTGATGGCGAATCAGTCCTACTTCTGGTTAAAACTGTTAGAAATAGGTTTTTGAGTGTTAGGATATAGAATCTGACAAAACCTAGATTTCCATCCTTAAGGTGGGACTCATTCGCCACTGATGTAAAATTAGTCCTCTCTAAATTCTAAGAAATTAGGGGACAATTCAGTAGCACCAGATTTGATATTGTCTACTTGTTGGGTTGTCGAAGTCAAATCTGCAGAAAATGGATAGAAGGTCTTCTCCAAGCTTGAAATAAGATGTTGTTGACTTGAAACACTTTGTTGGATTTTTATCCACTTTCCAACACCTAAATGCTTGTCAAATCTGCATACACAAGTTTACAAACACACATGCAAAAGGGGAAAAATGGTTTAGGGTTAGGATATAGGGATTTTCCTTGGTCAAATCCCACTTTGGTAATCAAACCCTTAATGAAATAATGAAATGAAGGAAAATGATAAACAAATAACATGCAAATGCTATCAACTTACCAAACCCTTATTGAAGAAAATTTGAAGATATGTCAATGGCTGCTCTTGAATGCTTCATTGATACTTGATTCAATGATGCAAAGTGCTTGAATGCTTGAATAAATGTGTGAATGAATGAACCTGATGAATGGGGGTTAAAATGGATATAAAAAAACTTATTTATACACACTTGTGCCTTAGTAACCCATTGATACCTCATCACAGGCCGAAATCAAGTAATTTTGAATAAAAACCTGATAGAAAATTTAAAATATTTTGAATTTAGAGCCAAGAGGGACTCATTTGCCACCCATGGTGAATGGGTCCCACCTTAGGCTTGAAAGTGGGTGTTAGGAATTAAGTCACATTTAATGTTATTTGTCAGGTTTACATTCAAAAATATACTTAATTAAGCCTAATAAGGGCATAAAGGGGTCAAATAAAGCATAAGAAAGGTGTAAATAGTGAAATTATGCCTAGAAAAGCATGAAATCTTGTTACAAGACTTTACAACACTTCAAAATAGGACTTGATAAGTGATAAAACGGTGATTTTTAGGTGAATTGTAATGAATAGAGTCTAGAAATGTGTAGAAATATTTTACAACACCTTCACAAGACATCATAATTTAAATTTTAAGGACTAAAATGTGCATGTTCAAGCCATATTACATCAATAAATCAAAGAAAAATGGACTAAGCATCGTGAAGAAAGGCCTAAAGGACCATGAAAATGACAAGGAGCCATTTTTCTATGGCACATTTAGCCCCTACCTTAGTGAGAGGATGAACTTGCTTCACTCAAGTAGCCATGCATATCTAGAGGAAGGAACCAATACACTTATGTTTTTGATAAAGGAAAACGAGTTTTATGTAGGGACCCAAAACCACAAAGTTTACAACAAAATATAGGAAAAGACAAAAAATTCCTCCGAATTAAACAAGCTACAAAGAAAGAAAAACACTGAAAAAACAATAGCCAGCCAAAAAAAGCCAGAAAGGACCACCAAAAATCCAACTGAGGCGCAGGCGAAAAAACCAGCAGCAACTAATCCAAAGTCTTCAGAACTTTCTCAGTCTCGGCCTCCAGATCCTGCATATCCTGGACACCCTTCTTGAAAGTTTGAATCATCTGTGGCATAGGGGGAACCTTCCTTTTCAGATTAGCCCTGGTTCTCTTCAAAATCCCTATGTGATCTTCCTAGTTTTTATCTTTAACTTCTTCCAAATCAACAACCAAGGACCCTTGTTGAGCTTTATCTAGTTTTTTAGTCATTGCGTTGATAATGATAGAATTACAAATGAGATGAAAGTTCCATTCAATTATTCTGTTAAGTGATTATCTTCACCACATTTTTTATTTTTTCAACGTCAATTTCTATCCTTTTGTCCTTCCTTGCATTGTCCTAGATCTCCTTACTAGTAGTGTTCTCATTACGCTCTTCATCCTTCTTGCACAATGTGGAAACCTTAGCTTCCACTTCTTCCAATTTACTCTGGAGGGCCCATAATTTTATTTTTAGGTCATTAATTTCATGAAAGACCCATTTAGACATTCTGAAGTGGTCCACGACATTATTCCTAGCTATGCACAGAAAATTAGTTGTAGGTTCCCTATCAAGATTGAGGCCATTTTTAGCAATGTCAGAGGTTCCAGGGGACCCTGTTCTATCACCTCTCTCCGTCGACAAGACAGGAGAGGAGGAGTTGTTATTTGCACCGGGTTCCTCATAATCAAAAGTTTCTTTAGAGTAAGGAACTAGGTTTTTAACAGGGGATTTCTTTCCGACGCCTTGGGCTTTGGGAGTAGAACTTCTAGGCTCAGAAGTAGGGTAGACTTTAACAAATTGGGGATTATAGACTTGTGTTTTCTTGCCAATATGGACAATGGGAGGGTCCAAAACCATCCTTATCGGACTCAAATTAGGTTTATTCCTCGAACAACTAGGTTCAGTGTCATCATTCTCAAAAGCCAAAGAGGCATCAGGGTTAGCAAGAACTGACAATTTTTGGAAATGTTCAAAAATTAATCTTATCAGACCAGTATGTAATATAGGATATCTTTTAGGGTTTTTCTTATGGTCTTCCAGACTATTTCTTAAGGAACAAAGTAAGTAGTAGGGGAGAGAAACACTGACATTATAGCGAAAATGATTGAGCAAGGAAAAATGATAGTCGTAGACCCTAGTAAACCATCCACCCAAGGTGATATACTCCATAATGATGCAAAGAACTTTTCTCTGGAGAGCTTTAATGGAGTCGGCCTCGAAGAAACTATTTGAAACTATCACAAGTTTCAATTTTTCCTTGTCTTTCTTCGGAAATCTAACCACCGCTTCATCAGAGAATTTCTTGTCCTAGAAAAATTTATGTCCTTTTGTGGGCATACTAGTCACTTCAGCGATGAGATTTCCATCAAGCTTAACTTTCCTGCCAAAAAGGGTTATTTCACCATTGTTCCAATTCTTCTAAAAAAACTTTGTAGCTTCTTGATTAGACCCATGGAGTTTCTCCAGAAAAGGGAGTAAACCCCCACTTTTAACTTTGTTCCACACTTTAGTGTTTTTTGTGTGCATCTCGAAGCTTTCCGGCTCAACTCTTTTTCTTTCTCCTCCCATTTTAGCAAGCACAGTAATGTAATCTTGGTGCAAAATGGTCCCGCTAAGCCTGTGAACCCACTAAGCATGCCGAGAAAACTTACAAGACAAGCTAATTAGCTCAGCTCCATGCAATCTAATGATAGTGATGTACTTACCCCATTCTATCATAATGATTGAGGTGACACACATAATTCCCATGTGAATCATCATAGTTCAATAAGGCTCGGACATCAACACCTAAATCACTGATATTCAACCAAGTGCGCTATCCTTTACTTTTGACCCCTTCATTTGCAAAAAAAATTTCCACATCATTGGCTTCTCTATAGGCATGGGATATCTTTATATTATCAAACTTAGCTAAGGTCAAAATAGCATCATCAATCCAAGACTTTATGGTCCATGAGGGGGGGGGGACCTACCAAGAAGACTTTCAATAATAATTTTAGAATCCCCTTCAAGCCAAAGGTTTTTAAAATTCAGACTATGAGCCAAATTTATTACATGAAAAGCTCTGACAACCTCAGCCAAATGATTGGTTTGTGAGCCAAGAGGGGTAGCAATCACACCTAGAAAACTGCCAAAAGAATCCCTTATAACTCCACCACATCCCACCACTCCAGGATTTCCTTTTGCCGCCCCATCAAAGCTGGCTTTGATCCAACCATTAGGTGGAAAAGACCAGCAAACACCCTACTTGTCCTTCTTAGGATGTTTAGGAGCATAGGAAGTATCAATTTTCCATTCCTTAGCAATCATTAGATCATAGGAAGAACAAGCCACTTTCTCGATATTACAATCCTTTTGGGGGATTGCATTGAAGTTTTATTTCATTAATCTGATTATTTTATCAAACACTATAACTTCCAAAGATTCCTTCTCCCTGTAAATTTTGTTGTTTTGTTCTTTCCAAAGTCCCCAAGCAACATGAGGGAAGGAAAATTCCCACCACTTACGTAGTGCTAGGTTGTGAGTAGGGTCTTTCCATTGGATGAAAAAGTCTTCAATTGACAAGGGGAACACCTAAGAGAATTGCCAACAACAAAGAGGATTTTCCCAAATCGAGGCAGCAAACGGACAATGAAGAAACAAATGACAAACAAACTCTGCCTCCATCTTACAAATATAACATCTATTGGGTATTTGAAAGCCTCGCCTGCAGATATTATCAACCATGAGCACTTTCTTTTGAAGAAGGATCTAGAAGAAGATGTTAACTTTAGGTAAGAGGTGTTTGATCCAAGCATTTGAACATAAAGGGGGGGAACCTGGGCATAAGACAACCTAAAAAATGCTGATGAAATAGACTAGTTACTCGAGGGTTCATCTTTCCAAATGAGACAGTCTTCCATCTGACCATGGCAAAGTCTGATAGCCAGCAGGGAGGATTAAACAGGGGCAAGAACCTGACTAACTTGACAAAAATCCACCCCTTTTCCATTCTTCCAATAATCTTTAACATTCAAGCCAAAAATAGCTTTGCAAATCTTAGCCCACTCACTAAAAGGTTCAATTTTGGCAAAGGGCTCCTTGAACAACCATCTATCATCCCAAAATCTTGTTTGATTTCCACTCTTGACTTGCCAACCCACTCCTATTTCTATCACCTTTCTACCAGCAATCAAGTTATTCCAATAGGTTGAACCTCTGGGTAGAAGATGGGTTTCCATCATGACCATAAGAGATTTGTTATTCTCCATATATTTACTTATCAGAATTTCAGTCCATTCCCCTGAAGACGAAAATAGTCTCCAAATTTGTTTTGCAAGAAGAGTCTTGTTAATCATTCTGATTTTTCTAAGACCAATACACTTATGTTAGCGATATGGAATAACAATAATCAAGAGAGATGACCAAGCCCCTAGGATGAATATCCCATGGAAAACTAAACATAAGAACAAAGGAACACACAAGTGAAAGGGAAATTGAATTGAGCTTTGATCGTTTGTCCAACTAGTTGTGGATTAGATCTAGGTTGATTGTTTGAAAAAGAGAATGCATACTCACTCTGGGGCAACAAAAATCATGGCGGTTTGCCAAGTGAGAAGACCCACAAAGTGAAGTACATAGGCTAGTTGGTATGCACTCACAAACACAAAGGTGATTGTGGGGAAATTCGTGCCGCTAAATGGGCTTCCCACTTAACCATATCAAAGTTATACCTCCTTATAACTTTAACAATGCACCACAAAGGAAAATGTCAGTTCGTGCTTCATGAGACAAGAAAAGATTTGTATTCTTAGAACTAATGAACAAATGCAAGGTACCATAGGCATGCAAGTTGGGTTATGCAAGGTGGAAAAAAGTCCAAAGTGTATAATGGAAAGGATGTTCAAAGGAGTCTTGTTAGGTTTATGCAAGGTCTATCACTTAGGGAACATTGTGTCTAATGTCTCAAAGAGAGGACCAATCAAAGAATAAAATATTCACAACTTAGGGGATGTAGTGCATCGCATCAGGACACCAAGAGGGATTTCATATGCTAAGATAGATCACACTTATGAAGGACATCATACCCAATGTCATCCACAAAGTGACGAACACATCATATGAAACAACATGGTTGCACTAAGAATGAAATATGGTAATGTGTCCCCCCCACTTTAAAGGAATTGTTGCACATCATTCTATGAGCAATTACTTTAAAGTAGTGAAGGAAAGAAAATACAAAAAGGAAAACAAGAAATTAGAACCAACTCAGAAAGCCCTATGCCAAGTCATATGTTTCCAAGGTAGGTTGCTTCATGTAAACAAAAAATAAATGAAAGAAAATGGAGTTGCCCCCTAGAGAAGAGAACACCAAACACATAAGGGATCGATGAATTTGGGGTTAGTATGTTTGTTGCTTCAATGTTTTTATGAAAGAGCTTGAAACTATCATCATTCCCCAAAGCACATAGAATTGGAAGAATGACACAAAGAGAGTGAAAAAAAAAGAAAAAAAAGTCCATTTTGGGTCAACATGGAAGAGACATTGCGGTCTCAACGCTTTACATCATCCCCAAAATAAAAACACAAGAAAAAAAAAATGAAAAGGAAAAAGAAAAGGAAAAATATTTTGGGTCAACATGAAGGAGATATCTTGGTCTCAATGCTTTGCACCATCCCAAAAATGAAAACACAAAACAAAAATGAAAAAAAGGGAAAAGAATCTTTTGGGACAACATGGAAGAGACATAGGGCGTCTCAATGCTCTGTGTCATCCCCAAAAGGAAAAACACAAAAAAAATGAAAAAGGGGGAAAAGGATCTTTGGTCAACATGGAAGAGACATAGGGCGTTCAATGCTTTGTGTCATCCCCAAAAAGGAAAACACACAAAAGGGGAAAAGGATCTTTTGGGTCAACATGGAAGAGACATAGGGCATCTCAACACTTTGCGTCATCCCCAAAAGGAGAACATAAAACAAAAGAAAAAAATGCAATGCATGACATATAGAAGAATAGAGGTACAAATAGAAGAAGTGGACAATGAGAGAGAAAACATCAAATGCACGATACGGGGGAACACGATACACACATACAAGAAAAACAGAAAGGGGATAGTAATGCAAGTGTAAGTCAACAATTAACTAAGTTATTGGTTTCTCAAGCTTAGGTAGTTAAGAGGAAAATGAATAACATAGTTAAGAGACAAAGACAAATTCATTACAAGGACAAGGCCAACAACTTCTTTCCCCCCACAAAGTTAAAAGCAAGAATGAGCCGAAGTGGATGCAATAGTGAGAATAGAAAATTCTACAACTATGGAATGATAAAAGGAGTTTTTTTTTTAAGAAATAATGGGAAAGCACTCAGTATCAGTGAAGTGATACTTGTTCAATATGTCATCCAATGTTCGACATTCTTCGGTTCGATGTCCAAGAACATGATGATATTTGAAAAATGGTATGCTTGAATCTCTAGGAAGAATAACCAACCTATTCATAGGTGGTAAAAGTATAAGACCTTTGTTTAAAAGCAATTGAAGTATTCTTTCACATTCAGGTGGAGGATGTGTAGGAAACTTGAGTTTCTTCAATTTGTAAGGTCATTTTCGTTTACTAGACTCTCCTTTTTTGTGAATGGAAGGAGGAAGAGGACCTGTGGGGATCCTAGCATCCTTGTCATGAGAATCAGGTAATGGTTGTTCACGTGGAAAGAGAATTTTTAAGTTAGGAGGAGAATCAAAGATCACTATACCATCATCTCGAAGTCTCCAATATTCAAAAGGAGCTCTATCAGGATGAGAAGGATCTTGATATCCTAAGCTTGTGGTGTTTTCTTCTGTTGGTTTTCGATCAAGAAGTTGATGAATGTCATGTTTATGTGTGTGTCACAACCTTGTTTACTTAGGATAGTAAAGCGTTTACCGTATGCTTCTTCAAGGTTTATGGGAGTGTTTGTAACTTTGTGATCATAAAATGGGTGAGGATGTGTTGGTTGAGAGGAACTAGGTCCACTTGATGGAGGAACTTTATGTCCATTGATTTTGGGATGTAAATAGGAAAAATGATTAGGAGGTGCAAGAGTAGGAAGATCTTGTGGCTTCATTGATGGGTAAAATGTTGCATTGGATTCTAAGTTATCAAGGTAGTCATTGTAGAACTTGTTCATGCTATCATCATCTTCTCCAATGATGTCTACATCATGAGGAGGAAAATCATGAGGAGTTGAAGGAGCATGAGGTAGCTCAAGGTCATTAGCGTCACAGCCAAAGACACAATTGGACATGTCTACCAAGGATTTTAATGAATTTCAAAACTTATTAAAAGAAAATTCCATAATGAAAGTAAATTAAGATTCAAGAAAGGAATAAAAATAGAGATTTTAGAAACTAAAGCAGAAAATACCCAGAAAATGTTTGAAAATGTTGTGTAGAATGTGCAGGTGGACTGATTCGCCCAGCATGGCGAATGAGTCCCAATATAAGATTTTTTGTGTTTTTCAAAAAAATTAATGTGATTCTAATTCTTTTCAGATACCAATTAAGAATGCAGATGCATATTTTCATTTTTTTCAATGATATGTAATGCAAAAATGAAATCTAAACGAGTCTTTCACTAATGCAAGTTAAGAAACCATAGGATGCAAGAAAAAAATAGTACCCTAATTGAATGTTGATGCAAATGAAGTATAGGTGGCAAGATGCAATTGAAATTAGAAATGTAAAGTGTTCAAAATGTAGGTTCACCAAAATGAACTATGGATTTTTGGCACCCTAGTCCCTTCTAGCACTTCTAGGGTTTTTCACCTAAAAGGAGAAAGTAGGGCCAAAAGTCTAGCTAGGTTCACTCAAATTATGAAATTTATGATGTTATTTGAACTAAATGGAATGATCTAAGTGCAGTTAAATGAATGAATTGATTGATTATGTATGCAAAGCCTATCATTTATGCAATGTTGGAAAACATGGTGATGTTTGCAAATAATGAACTAAGAATGAACAAATGCAAAACAAAATAGAAAAGGGTTGAATCAGAGTGCACCTAGGAAGAAATTGGAGAATATGGTATCTTTTGAATGTTATATAAAATCACAGAAAATCACCATTGGGAGTCATTCACCATTGATAGCAAATCAATCCTGCTTTTGATGAAAACTTTTGAAAACATGTTTCTGAGTGTCGAGATCCAGAATTTAAAAAAAACTAGATTTCCATCCTTAAGTTGGGATTCATTTGCCACTAATGGTGAATTAGTCCTCTCCCAAAATTATAAGAAATCGAGGGACAATTTTGTAGCACTAGATCTAAGATTGTCTGCTTGTCGAGTTGTTGAAGTCAAATCTACAGAAAACAGACATAATGTCTTCTCCAAGCTTGAAATAAGATGTTGTTGTCTTGAAACACTTTTTTGGCTTCTTATCCACTTTTCAACACCTAAATACTTGTCAAATCTGCATACAAAAGTCTACAAACACACATGCAAAAGGGGAAAAATGGTTAAGGGCTAGGATATAGGGACTTTCCTTGGTCAAATCCAACTTTGGTAATCAAACCCTTAATGAAATAATGAAAAGAACTTGGAGAATGATAAAAAAATAACATGCACATTCTATCAACTTACCAAACCATTGTTGAAGAAAATCTAAAGATATTTCAATGGCTGCTCTTGAATGCTTGATTGATACTTTATTCAATCATGCAAAGTGCTTGAATGCTTGAATGAATGTGTGAGTAAATGAACTTGATGAATGGGGGTTAAAATGGATGTAAAAACACTTATTTATACACACTTGTGCCTTAGTAACCCATTGATACCTCATCATAGGCTGACATCAAGTAATTTTGAATAAAAACCTGAAAGAAAATTTGAAATATTTTGAATTTAGAACCAAGAGGGACTCATTCGCTACCCATGGTGAATGGGTCCCACCTTAGGCTTGAAAGTGGGAGTCAGGAATTAAGTCACATTTAATGTTATTTTTTGGGTTTACATTCAAAAATATACTTAATTAAGCCTTATAAGGGCATAATGGGGTCAAATAAAGCATAAGAAAGGTGTAAATAGTGAAATTATGCCTAGAAAAGCATGAAATCTTGTTACAAGACTTTACAACATTTCAAAATAGGACTTGATAAGTGATGAAAAGGTGATTTTTAGGTGAATTGTAATGAATAGAGTCTAGAAAAGTGTAGAACACCTTCACAAGATGTCATCATTTAAATTTTAAGGACTTAAATGTGTATGTTCAAACTATATTACATTAATAAATTAGAGCAAAATGGACCACGCATTGTGAAGAAAGGCCTAAAGGACCATGAAAATGACAAGGGGCCATTTTTCTATGGCACAAGTTACATCTCCAGATGAGTGAAGAGAGGAGGACTAGTGGGCACATTCAAAAGACAAAAGAATTAAGAGAAACTCTATCCAGCCAATTGCGAAGGCAATGCACGATCTATTTCCTTCCCCTACTAAGAATTGACTATGTATTAGGGTTGTTTTTGTATGCCTACATGGAATTTTGTAAATCCTATATTTGATAGCAATTCTTGAATAATGATATCATGCATATTGTGTATACTTTATGTGTATTCAAGTGTATACTTTATAACTTATGTGTATACATTATGACTTATGAGTATTCCAATGTATACTTTACAACCTATGTGCTTTCATGCACATACTTTGTATTCATGTGTGTAGTTCATGACTTAAGTGTATTTGAGTAAATGATTCAATTATTCACGAGGAGCAGAATGAACCCTAAACCACTTTGCACCTCTACACTGCCTCCATCTGACCCTTTTTCCATCAACTAAAAACTCAGCACCACAGGAAAATGCCTTAGAGATATCAAAAACTGAGAGAGGTTATTGTAGAGGGGCTCTACATGATCTTGTAGCCTTAGGAAGATTGTTTCTAGGTGAAATGGTTTTCGAGTAATAGGTCGTCAAATATTGCAGCCATTTTGTACTTTATACTCTTAAGGGAAATTGTTGGTCCAATGTAGCTCAGAGTAAATCAGAATTTTTGGGTGCAAAAAAGGACCATGCCTAGTGTAAACATACCCATCCGGACGTGTTGAAATAGGTTGTTTGGTCATACGAGTTATAGAATGAATGTTGCACCACTTTGCAACTTTACACTATTTGCATTTGACAACTTTTTCCTCAACTAAAAAGTTGTCACCATGAGAAAACACATCCGAGCGAGGTTATTGTAGAGGGTCCCAACATGATCTTGTAGCCTCAAACAAAGAGTTTTTAAGAATCACATTTTTTGAGTAATAGTCTATCAAAAATTGTTGTAAAAGAGGACCATTTCTAGCGTAAACATACCCATCTGGATGTGTTGGAACAATTTGTTTAATCGTATGAGTTGCAGAATGAAATTTGCACCACTTTGCACCTTTACACTGCATGCATTTGACAACTTTTTCCTCAACTGAAAAGTCGTCACCATAGGAAAAAACCTATGAGATAGCAAAAAATGAGATAGGTTATTATAGAGGGTCCCAACATGATCCTAGAGCTTTAGATAGAGAGTTTTTAAGAATCATGGTTTTTGAGTAATAGACGTTCAAAGATTGATACATTTTTGCACTTTGGACTCTAAAGGGATTGAGTCGGTTGAATGTAGCTCAGAGTGATTCAGCGTGCTTGGGTGCAAAAGAGGACCATGCCTAGCATAAACGTACCCATTTGGACATGTTGGAACCGTCAATTTGGTTGTATGAGTTGCAGAATGAAAGTTGCACCACTTTGCAACTTTACACTACTTGCATTTGACAATTTTTTCCTCAACTGAAAAGTCATCACCATGGAAAAATGCATCCAAGATAGAAAAAATTGAAGTAGGTTATTGTAGAGGGTTCCAACGTGATCTCGTAGCCTCAGGTGGAGAGTTTGTAAGCATCACAGTTTCTGAGTAATAGCACGTCAAAGATTGCTGCCCTTTTTCACTTTAAACTCTTAAGGGATCAAGCCAGTTGAATGTAGCTCAGAGTGATTAGGCATGTTTTGCTGCAAAATAGGACCATTCCTAGTGTAAATGTACCATCCAAATGTGTTGGAACAATCCATTTGGTCGTACGAGTTGTAGAACAAAAGTTGCACCACTTTGTAACTTTACACTGCATGCATTTGACAACTTTTTCCTCAATTGAAAAGTTATCACCATGGGAAAACATCTTCGAGATAGAAAAAATTGAGAAATTTTATTGTAGAGGATCTCAACATGATCCCATAGTCTCAGACAAAGAGTTTTAAAGTGTTACGGTTTCTAAGTAATAACTTGTCAAAGATTACAACCATTTTTCACTTTGGACTCTTAAGAGATCGAGCCAGTTGAATGTAGCTCAGAGTGATTTGACGTGTTTGGGTGTGAAACATTACCATTCATAGTGTAACATACCTATCTAGACGTGTTGGAATAAATAGTTTGGTCGTACAAGTTGTAGAACGAAAGTTGCACCACTTTACAAGTTTACACTACTTGCATTTGACAACTTTTTCCTCAACTAAAAACTCTTCACCATGGGAAAATGCCTCTGAGATAGCAAAAATTGAGAGAGGTTATTATAGAAGGTCCCAACATAATTTTGTAGCCTTAGATGAAGAGTTTGAAGTATCACAATTTCCAAGTAATAGCCCATCAAAGATTGTTACCTTTTCGCACTTTGGACTCTTAAGGGATATCGCCAGTCCACGGTATCAGGACATAATAACCCGGCCAAAATAACCCTGGACAGAATAACCCGACCAAAATAACCCAAGGACAAAATAACCCAGGGTCATAATAACCCATGGACAAAATAACCCATGGTCAAAATAACCCATGGATAGAATAACCCATGGTCATTTTAGATCAAGCTACTAAACTAGAAATGACATAAAATAAATTATAAATATGATTGAGGCACCATAGAGGCTATTTAGGTCATTTTTAGACCATATATATATTATATACCTCTAAAATAGCCTTAAAACACCTTTAATATGCTTAAATAACCTCTAAAATGGTAAATAATTATAAAAATAAAGGAAATTTTGTGGGAATAAGTTGATTAAGAGTTATTATGAAAAGATATAAATGAAAAGGCATTAAGAAGATATATAAAATGGTAGAATTAAGAGAAGTAAAGAAAGGAAGAAGGGGAGAAGAAGTAAGAGTGTGTAGAGTGATAAGAAGAGAAGAAATCCAAATTCATAGAAGGAGATATTTTGTAATATATTTTTTTGAACATTATTTTAAATTTTCCTAGGGTTTTCTAAAAGAGTACAAAAAATCAATATACTTTTTAGGGAACCAACACATTCTTCATAATTTTTAATATATACAATGCCTCTTCAGTTTTTAACAAGTCAAAAAAATAAGAATTTACTTATTGTAGATGGTTACACATTTGTGTTTCATCGACAAGGCATCAATAAAATGATATGGCGTTGTGTCGAATATTTTACAAATAAATGTTTAAGTTGATGCTATACTACGTGACACAAAAAATTTGGTGATGTGATCCTGGGTTTAGTGAATTGCTTCAAGCATCGCACAGCTCAGTCTGGAAATTTATCAAAGCAGTGAAAAAAGAACAAAGTCTCCAAGAGAATAGAATAGAGAAATATATGGTTGGATACTCTAGGCAACCAAGTAGGAAAAAATACTGTGAACTCAAAGAAAGACTAAAAAGATTGGTTGATGGTTATGACAACCATAACATTTTAGATTATATAAGAGGCATCACTCATAATTTGACACTTTAATTGAAAATTTGAATAATAAAGTTTTTTTAGCAACATACATGTAATTTATAAATTTTGTTTTCCTTTCTCTATATTCTTATGGGGATATTTTGTCCACGGGTTATTCTGACCACGGGTTATTTTGGCTTGGGTTATTATGACCTTGGGTTATTTTGTCCCTGGGTTATTATGACCGGGTTATTTTGTCCAGGGTTATTTTGGTCGGGTTATTATGTCCCGTAACCCCAGTCCATTGTAGCTCAAACTGTTTTGACATGTTTGGGTTCAAAAAAGGACCATGCCTAGCCTAAACATACCCATCCAGACACGTTGGAACTATTTTTAGAGTAGACTAACCTCCTTTTTATTGACGATAAAATCCTCTTCTTATCTTTTCATTCCTTTTCTAAGTGGTTAATTTTAGTCTTTAGTTGTTTTGCTTCATTTTCAACACTGAGCACAACAAGATCCCTTTGTTGGATAGAGTTTTCAACACTTAGGACAAAAATTTCATTTTTTTCAAATCCACCTTAAGCATCATCTCTCACTTTCTTTACCTGCACAAATTCTTACCAAATACAAAACCTCAATTGCATTAGGTTGAATGGAATATATGTCAACAATTGCGATATAGCAACTTTAGAGTGGGAAAGGTTGATTGACATATTTTACAATATCATATGAGTGTTATTGATTTTGTGTGAAGTGTGTATTATAACTAGTGTGCATCAAGCCCATATAGTATGCCTAGTTTTCTTATTCATGCATTATGGTTAGCAACATTCATTGGTGTACATTATGATAATACAAATTGCATGTGGAAGGTCAAATAACATGCATGTCATGGAGTTGTATTTGGTTTGTTTAATGGTTGCATCATGGTTGAGTGATGTCTTAATTCTTGATCATGATTATTGTATAGATTTCACATGACCAATCTAATGAACATATATCTTGTTTAGTTGTAAGGAATTTGTTTGAAGGTTGCATCAAACCCCTATGGTTGAAAGATAGTGATTCTTATTCAAGATGATTTTATACCTTTCACATGTATGTTATTAAACTTGAATGAACATTGCGTGACATTGATTTTTATCAAGATGATTATATTACTTTTGAATGAACACTATAATGACATATATTTCATTAAGTCGTATCCATTTGTTTGAAGTTTTTAATAAATCAAAAGAGTCAATGCCATAAGACTATCATAAGCTACTATTTTCATCTTTTTTGTCTTGTCTATGAGACCACAATTCTTTGAGGCATATTTTCAAATAGTTCTTCTAAAAAAATATCATACAGTGCTTCTCATACCATTTTTCATTAATTTTAACTTCTTTTGAAATAAAAATCAGCCACACACTCCATTATAGGAGTTCAAAAAATAAATAATGTCAAATGTAAATTTATTCAAGAGAGCTTGAAATCATGTGTATTCTCAAATTGAGTGTTAGATAAAAATGCTTTGGTAGACATGTATAAAAAATGTGGTACAATAGAAAAGGAAGTGAATTGTTTGAAAAAACTTCTCAAATAAATGTGGTCTCATGGAATGTAATGTATGTGAACCTTAATATGAATGACCTCTAACATAGATGGATTACCAATTTTAATTCATAAGTTCTATTAAAATACAATTTCCTTAATCTATAACATTTTATTGATCATAGCTTTAAACCGTTCTAAGATAATTATACATTCCATTTTCAAGATTGAAAGTAGAAAGACATGCACACAAGGAACAAATTAGATCGAATATCAATTCTTATATATCAAAATGTAGAATAATTGTGTTTGTGGATATACAAATTTGGCATATATGCCTATTTAGAACAAGTTTTACAAGTTTAACAAATTGTGGCATATATGCCATCTCAAGATCTATCAAACCCTAAATACATATCAATCAATATCAAATCCTAATCCTATGCTAGACCATCAAAATAAAACCTCCCGAAAGAACTTAGTTGCTCTGAAGCTTCCTGCACAATAATAATTCAAACCACAAATTAGATTAATTATGTGAATGGTTGACAAGATAGACTAGTAAATAGAAACTTATATAGTATCATTTATAAATTATGAATTTAATATCAAAATCACTATACATGTACTATATTATATCAATAATGCAATTCTTGTTTACCTCAAGTCTTGCTCTCTTTTCTACAAGACAGTGACCTGCATATGATTGTTCCTTAGGATGATCAAGAGTCCTCGTATAAAGAAATGGTCCCACACTCATCACAGTGCTGAGTCGAGCAAAGGACTATAGTAGGTAAAATAAAAATGATATGAAATAACATATAATTTTTGAAAAATAATCATATTTACTAAACATATATCTACTCCTATCTAAATGTAAATATCTGCAATATAAAATAAACACATACCTGTTGTGATGCTTCTATATTAGATGGGCTCATGGTGGATGAAGCAACTAAGATGGTTTCCTATATGAAAAATGACAAGAATGTAACACAATTTAAATGCACATGCACATATAATCATAATGCCGAGAATATAAAAAATACATATACCTGTTGTATAGCTTCTTTTAATGGGTCAGGCTCAATCAACATAAAAAGACAAGATTACATTAGACTATCAATGTATGTAGTACATGTATTTAAACATAAAAAGACAAGATTACATTAGACTATCAATGTATGTAGTACATGTATTTAAACATAATGGATTTCAAAAATTAACATCTAAATAAAAATTTAAATGATATTGTATACTAAGTCCCTAGGCCAAATGAAATGGTTGATTGTGTAGCCTCTTGTACTTGGGAAATCTAGTTGTCTGTCAGCAACTGTTAAAGATTCCAGCACATTAACATATATTTGTACAAATATCTCTTATAAAATATGAAAGAATTTAGATAAAACACACTATGAAATTATTTTAAGTCTTATTGGTGCTCCCACATCGTCCCTGTCAGCCGATGTCTCTCTTGCAAATGGTCCACTTTGTGCTCTATCAACTCCTACATCCGACATATCCTGCACCTCATAGTCTAGTGTGTCCATAGGAGCCTTAGTGGACCATCGAAGAGGACCCAAACATAAAATTTTGCATGTCATGTAGTAATAGGGCACACAAATATGTGCCAAAGAGGATGGTGTACTAGTCAAAGTTGATGCAGAAAGTGCATCACCATCGTGCTAGCATGTATCAGGTGCATCACAATCATGATGGGATGCACCGTCATGTGGTTGTACAACATGATGGCTCTGCATTACCAAATGATCACTCAATGAATGTAAGGAAAAAATGCTCTAACTCCCTACATCTAAAGCAATCTTGGGGTAAGGCATTGGAGATGGGGTAACAATAGGCAGAGCATGAGGAACTGGGGTGACTCGGTGTGCTCTAGGTCTATCCTGTGGCATCCCTCTGCCAACACCCTAGAAATATTACATGTCAAAGTAATTGACATGCATCCCTAGGACAAACTTGACATATAATTTTTGTAGAAAATATTAAGGGACATCAAGATTGTTGTTGGGTGGTCTATCAAAAACCATCCACCAATGTCTCCATAAATTAGCTAATATGCCTCTATGTGTGCACCATTTAATTGAAAATTCCACACATTTATGGGCTATCTTGTTTTGTGATCAATAAATAATTGAGCTAATTGGGCTTTATGAATATCAAGTTCCCTCACCTCATCATATGATAACCCATTGGTATAAAATTTCCTTTGTTCTTCTTGCCATTGTGCAAACCTATTGTGCTAAGTTGCCAAAGATTCAACATTTGAAATCATTGTTTCTAAAGTGTTTTCCATATCTAATAGCTCAGGGAGTGTTTCATAAATTCGACATACATTTCTCGGTTGATCTAAATTTCTATGAATAGCTTCATGTAATGTTGGAACGTTTTAGTTTGGAAACAATGGTCGCGGTGAAGGAGGATTTGGAGGGTTTTCATCTTGAGTGGGGTTAGGGTTTTCATGTTGAGCGGGATTAGGTTTTTCCTTTTGAGCAGGGTTTGGATCAACCATTTTAAGCTTGTTAATTGATAAAAAAAAATAAATTAACAAACATTTTAATGCAACAAAAAACCTATTAAAAATCCTTGCATTTTTTACTAAAATTCACAAAAAAAAATTCAAAACTAATATAAATTGAAGAAAATAAAATAAAATTTGTAAATACCTTTGAAATGTGATTGATTTGAGAAAAAAAATTGGCTCCCAATAGATATCTGAGTAGTTGATTACAAAACACACGTGCAACTATTTAGGAGAAATGAACATTCAGGTTTCTTTTTTGATATTATAGAACGGGAAATGGATATCCATTTCATAATGGATGGATATTTGTTTCCTTTGTGTAGATTTTTTAGTAAATAGTCGGGTTCAAGACCCGACCACTATACATATGCAGTTTTTTTGGTAATAATATATTATAAAATAAAATTATATTATATAGTATATTATATATATATTATATTATAATATAATATATTATATAGTATATTATATATATATTATATTATATTATAATATATTATATAGTATATTATATATATTATATTATAATATAATATATTATATAATATAATTTTATATTATCATATAATATATATATATAATATAATATAATATATATATATCTAATATAATATAATATTATTATTATATAATATATTTAATACTATATACGTATTATAATATAATATTGTAGACGTTCAAATTATCCTAATTGATATCATGTACTCGATCCTAATTCACAAGTATCAATTCTTTCTGAATCACTTCTAACCAATTAATTGAATAATCCTTATTTAATTAATTCATCATAATTCCTCTTTGATTAAATAAATCAACTTTATTTGATTAAATCATAATTCCTCTTTGATTAAATAAATCAATTTTATTTGATTAAATCCTAGTGTTCCTCTTTTGATTAAATAAATCAGTTTATTTAATTAAATCCTAGTCATCTCTTTTAATCAAATAAATTAAACTTTATTTGATTATATCTAATATTCTTCATTTAATTGAATAAATCAAACTTTTTAATTAAATTACTAATGTTCAATATTCCTCTCATTTGATTTAAATAAATCTAAAAATCTAAATCAAATGTCATATCAACTAATTCCATCTAAAGTTAATTAAATCCTAATTAACTCTAACTCTAATACTAAAATCCTCTAGCTTTTGCAACTTGCACATATAAATCAATTTATTTGATTTATTAATTCTTCTATTTCCATTCAAATATGTCATCTCTTTGGAATATTCCACCAATTTGAAATCTCCCTCCCAAAAGGACTTGTCCTCCAACATGGCATTTATAGCTCTTACATGTCCTTTTTCTTGAGCCAAGTGGCATTAACTTATCTTTCAAATCTTCCTCCACAAGTCATCTTTTGAATTTCAAATTCCACCTAATTGCATTAATTGGCACATTGATCAAAATGTGCTCCACCTCTCTTCAATAGCATGTTGACAAGTGACATAATGCCATTGGTCATCTTTCATCCCACATCCTTCCTATTTCTCATTTCTCCATCCTTCTTTCCTATAAATAGAGGACTTCTCTACTGATTTGGGATCCACAACTTTATGCAAGATTACTATCTACATATTTGAGCAAGTTCATCCACCATTTTCATCCAAGTTTTCATAGTTTCTCATCAATCTTAGCTAGGTTATTGAAAATTTTCATCAAGGAGCACACAATCATCATCAAGATCAACAAATTTTTGCAAGGAATTGGGAATGTGCTTCTTTCCACATCAAAGAAGCACCAATTCCCCCATGGGATGTTCGTTTGAATGTTTTGAATAATATTTCTTAGCTTTCAATAGATTTTAGTTGATATTCTATCTTGTTGTCTTGTTCATTGTATTTGAATGAATTGCATGGGGAATGTTTGCTATAGATTTGTTTATTGACTAATATTGTATTGTTTGATCATGTTTGAGTAGTTCTAGACCAAGCATTCACATTTTGGCACTAGAAGGATGACACACCTTTCAAAATTAACACATTTTTTGGTCAAATTCTATTATTTTTTCAAAATTTTGTGTCATTAGGAAAGAGCGACACTAGGAGGGAAAAACAACAATGCTATTTGCACTCCAAAAAGCAACGCTAAAGTAATTCTTTTGAGGCCAAACCAACTGTCAAACTCCAAAGTGTGATGCTGAGTGAAAATAAAAACACAATCACAATCTCTATTTTTCCATAGAGCGACGCTAACCTCACTAGGGCGATGCTGACTTCTCCAAACAACGATGCCTCCATGGATTGTGATCTTGGAGTTGGGTAAAAGGTCACTTTTCAGTTTTATTTTAACAGGTGCTTTTTATATTAATCACCTTTCATTTTTAACCTCTCTTGGGGCTTTGTTTTCTATAGGCTAATCAAATTATGTAGGTTGAGGTGATCAAGAAGGGAAGGAGGAAACAAGGAGAAGATTCCTTATGACATTATCTCATGATTGTAGCAAGTGTTAATAAACACTTTGGGAACATTTATAACCCAATTTTTTTAGGATGTTGTTATCTTCAGTTTTATGACTCAAATAAATTTTGTTTGGGCTTTAAAAAGAACAATCAAAGGGTTAAAAAGAAAATTAGTAACTTATTAGAGTTGGTTTTTTATTTTAAGAATTGAACAAGCAACTCCAAACATTTCATCTTGGTGATATAAAAAGAATCCATTACTACTTTTGAGGTCTAAAATGAACATGTTTCTTCTTCGTTTTGTAATATTTTTTACAAACTAATATCATTTAGAAGGTGTATGCACTTCTCTCGTGCTTCATGGTGATCTTGAGAATCAAAAGTCTTTTGGTGATATTAGTTTGTCTAAAATATTACCTCCACACTTCAATTTGCGATTTTAAAAATTGAACAAATCTTGCTAGTGTGAGTTAAGTATATCACGTGTGTTCTCTCTTTGTTCATACAAACAAAGATTGATCAAACTACAGATGTGCTTGCTCACTATTGTTCGCCTTTAGATGGGCCTACCTAAGACCAATTTGAAGGTGACTCCAACCAATTTTTCACTTGGGCCGATATACAAATGGATAAGACTAAACTGTCAAGTCCTCATGGTATGTAGGCCTTAGTCGTACAATGTATTTCATAATGGGGTACTACTATAAAAAGTATAAGAGCCCCTAGTAGGATTGATTAAATCCTTTACTGGCTTGTTGGATGCTTGCAAGGTGCCATGTCCTTGATCACCCTGACTAAGAACCAATTTGTATAGAGGCCAAAATCCTTACTATTTGTTGGTGCAAGAACGATCGTTCTGAAGCCGTCCCAAATTTTTGTGGTTCTTAGTAGAGATGTGAAGTCTATCATGGGAGATTCATGAGAACTGAAGCTTGGATGACCCAATAAGTGTGTGTCATGGAGGGGAGCTAATGTGGTCAAGCTTCTAATCATTCGCTAAGAATAGGCGTAGCTGGATTTATCCAAGTGGGAATTCAACAAATATTGTCTCTTTCCATCCTAAGGTTGTGCATCATCTTGGAATCAAAACACTTTGATTGGATCTAAAACATTGGAAAATAAATATTGAACCAAATAATCAAAATTTCAAACCCTTTAGGAGGAGAAAATACTAAACAAGAAAGTGTTTGTGGTAAAAAGGACTCATTAAGCAAAGATAAAGGACAAATTGAATCTCACATGTGTTTTTTCAAATGATTTCCCGCACTTGATCAGAATATGAAAACCAAAGTCTAAAAGTCTTAGTCCAAGAGCTCTCAAGAAACGTCTTTCAACACTTTACGAATTTAGAGAGAGAGATTGGTCTTTAACTTTTACAAACGTGCTTCAAAGAACAGTCCCAATTTTTATTCATTTTACTATTGTCAAAATCAAAATCTATTTCAAAGGTTTGAGTTTCTCACATAGGAAGTATAGCATGTTCTTCATTACCGAGGTCTTGTAAACAAAAGTCTCTCTAGGTTCACTTAGGATCAAAATCAACACTCTCATCCATCCCCCAAACATCAATCAAAACCCATCTCACAAACAACTCTTGAAATCTTGGAAAAATCCTTCATACTAAACTTTTGGAAAATCAAATGAAAACCATCTTGTTTGACTAAGTGTGTGTGGATGCATCCTTCTTCATACACTTAGTTAAATTGTCACCTTATGGACAAATTTATTCCAAGACAACATCTAACCTCTTGGAGTTTATGAGTTCATTATTAAATCTAAAATCAAATCCAAACCAAAATCTAAATCTAAATCTAAAATCAAATCCAAGATCAAAAATCCAAAATTCCTAAAGTCTAGTATCTCCTTCAAGGCTCTTAAGAGTTCAATCATTCACAATCTTCCCTCTTACATCTTCTCATCACCATCCTTTGATCCTTAACATTTTAGAATTTATTTTTTGTACCTAAAGTTTAGATTAATCTAAGGAGTTAGAGGTTCACCTCCCACATTCTTGAAAATTAATACTTATTTTATAGTCCAAACTAGATCTCAAGACAAGAAGAACATGGAAACAAACAAAGAAACATCCACTTCAAGTGACTTGATTCAAACTACACACGAAATCAATCCCATCGGATCTAGCAATCCCCCACTCAATCTTCCACAACTTCCACAAGATCCTCAAGAGGAAGGTTGCCAAGTGGAGGATATTACCAACAATGTCCTAGGAATGACTCAAGATGAAATCATAGAAATGGTCCAAAATCCTAAGACTCACAAAATTGTCAATGCCATGATGAGACTTAATCCTTCACAATATATGTTGGAATTGGCTAAAGAAGGGGCTAAACTCCCTTCTGATTATGATGTAAGCACTATTGTGGAGAAACCACTTGGGATTATGCCACCAATCTCATTTACACCCTCCTTTCAAAACATCATTCAACCCATCCCACAACCCACATCATCCCTTGCTCCAACTAAACTCATAGTTAGTAAGGGGAGTTAATTGCTTCATGCTCTTCAAACACATCTCCTTGTAAACAACCAAGACTTGGATGCAAACACCATCTTGGGTCAATCTATCCCTCAAGATCTGAAACACCCATACATTCCACTCGTCTTTCATGACACCAATAGTCTGTCACTTTTGCTGCAAAACTGACATATTCTCTAAATGCACAAGTCTCTCTCCCAATGGTACCACAAGGACAAGTGGGTCTATTTTAACAAGGGGGAATCTTTGGGGCCTCATCTTCACTTGCTCAAGGAAATCTAGCACCACTTCCACCACCAATCCCACCGCCAATTCATCTGCCACTACCTCCTCTACCACCAACATCTATATCAATCATTGGTTTAGGGAAACCCCCTCTACCTGACATACCGATCCCAATGCAATCAAACAAAAACATTCCTCCAATCATGCCACCAATAGCACAACAACAGGTGACATCCATCCAAGCAACACCATTAGTCATCACAACACATCAAAATGTGGTCTCCCAAGGACCCAACATATTAATCACACAATCTACCACAATCACTCAAACCACATCTCAACAACCACCTCAACAAAATCTCATCACCCCATCTCACACAATTCTAAATCCTCCACTACCACCTCCAAATCCAAACATGGTGAACCAATACAGCATAACACTGCAAGCAGCTCAACAAGCCTATATAAAAAGTCACTCCAGCAATATCAAAGTCAACAAGCTGCACAACAAGCGCAGGCACAACAAGCCACCTAGGCACAAGCCCAAGCTTTATTGCAACAACAAAAATCCATGCAAGCTGCTCAAGTAGCACAAGTTGCACAAGCTGCATAGGCTACCCAAGCTTCCCAACAAGCTCAAACGCAAGCTCAAGCACAATATCAAGCCCAACAAGCTCAAACACAAGCTCAAGCACAATACCAAGCACAACAACAAGCAGCTCAACAATAAGCGTACCAGAAAGCATTGCAACAATATCAAGCAATACAAGAAGCATCCCAACTATTAGCCCAACAACAAGCATTTTTGGCACAACAACAACAAGACCAACAAAAAGCATTGTTGGCACAACAACAACAAGACCAACAACAAGCATTGTTGGAACAACAATTGTAGGCATACCAATAAGCATTGTTGGCACAACAAAAATTTCAACCACCTCCCACAAATACACAAAGCAATCCACCCATCACTCAAACAATCAAACCACCTCAAAACACATTTATCCCACCTCTCAATCTACAAAATGATGTGATGGAAAAAATCAAATTTCTCTCACAACAAGTGTTGGACCTCCAATCTGGGAAATCAACAAAAACACCAAGCAATTTGTGCCCCTATCCATTCGACAGAAGCCTTGCAATGGTGCCTTTCCCAAAAGGGTTTGAAATCCCTAAATTTGACAAATAGTGTGGGATGGGTAATCTTGAAGATCACATCAGGAAATTCCAAGTACACTGTATGGAAGTTGCATACGATGACACATCTAATGCGACTATTCCCTCGAAGTTTGGTTGGGCCAGCAATGGAATGGTTCTCTCACCTTTCTCCTGGAATCAAAAAGTTCCAAGAAATTGTGGATGCATTTATACAGAACTATGCATTCAACATAGGCATGGATGTGAGTTTAGAGGAACTATCTGCTCTCAAACAAGCTAAGGGGGGAAAATTTGCATCCTTCCTACAACGATGGCAATCCAAGGCCAACACGAGCAAGTGGACCATGCCAAAAGAACAACAAATCTGCACTATCATTTCCAATCTCAAAAAAACCTTGTCCTTCCATCTAAAAATGCAATGCATTACCACATATGACCATTTGATCCCTAAAGCGCTGAACATGGAAAGAGACCTTATTGCATGAGGGACACCCACATATCAAGAATATCAAGACAACTACCCATCAACTAGTTACAATGAAAAACCTTGCACATGGGCCAAAAAAAAAATGTCACTAATGATGGTGTGGTTGATGCCAAGGTCATAATCAGTGCTCCAAAACAAAACACACAATCATACCAACAATTGCAAGGAAACAATCAAAACAACACACAAGACAATGTAGTATCACAACAACCCAATAGTCAAACGATCAATAATCTAAATAATCAAGGGGGACCATCCCCATGAAAAAAAATCCCCCCAAACAAAAATACACAGCCCTTGGGGAATCAATCAAATCTATCATGAAGAAACTAGTACAAGAGAATCTCACTAAAATCCCCATCTATGAGAATTATCAAGAGCCCCAAGTGAAACCACCATGGTACAATGAAAAGCACCTTTGTGATTTTCATAAAATCAAGGGGCACATAACGACCAGTTGCATGAGATTGAAAAATTTGATCGAAGACCTTATTGATGACAAAATCATAAATGTTGAACAACTTGCATGAAATCAAGACCTAAAGATATACACAAATCTTATGCCAGATCATAATAAAGGAATAACCATGGAAAGACAAAATATGACAATGTAAACCATGTTTATGATCATGTTGTCGCATCCCTAGATGAATGGGTCACTATTGTTAACGTCAAGGGAGCCAAAGCCGATTGTGGAGTCACCACACATGATGACAAGGTTACCATTTCTGGACCATTCCAACAATCCAAGGCATCAGCCTCTAATATAATATCCATTCCCAATGGTTATAATGTCTTGGACTAGCTGAAAAGAACCCCTACTTAGATCTCCATCATGGAGTTACTGAAGATCTCACCTGCACATAGGAAAATCCTAGAAGAAGTGTTGGCTTCATCCACTATCCATGCAAATCTCGATGTTGTCCAATTCCAAGCTATGGTCAGACACATCACCACCCTACATCTCCTAACATTTTTTGATTAGGACTTCCCCACACAACCATCTCATAACCGCACACTCCATCTCAAGGTATTGATTCATAAAAATAAAGTCAAAAAGGTCTTGGTGGATGGGGGTGCAAGTCTAAATATTTGTTCACTCAAGCTAATAAATAATCTTGGATTCTCCAAGGATGCCATTGAAAAAGGTAAAGGTATTACAATTAGGGCATAAGATGATCAAGAGAGTTTCTCAAGGCACTATTCAACTCCCTATTCAAGTAGGGCCAACCATCATGGCAACCACATGCCAGGTCCTTGATCTTGATTTACCTTATAATATCCTCCTAGGGAATCCATGGATCCATGGGATGCAAGTTGTCGCATCTACCTTCTATCAATGTGTCAAGTTTCCCTATCAAAATCAAGAGGTCACAGTCCATGGTGATCTTGAGCCCTTTTATTATTACAAGAACCTAGAAGCCAAGTGATACAAAATCCCTCAAGTCCCAAAGAATGATGAAGGCCCTAAAACTCCATATGTAGACCCAGCTACCTTAGCCTCCACTTCTGAGACAAAGACACCGCCATTCCTAACATCTATAATATCAAAGTCATTATCCAAGAAAATGGGTGTGGGGATTACAAAATGAATAAAAGTGCCTTCGTAATAGGAGAGTTACCTCAATCTCCTAGGTCTTGCGGGCAGCCTCAACCGATTGAAACATCATCCCAAACCTTTAAAGTAGACTCCTCCAGATTCAGATGTTGAGGAGACCTAAGTCAAGAAGAGGTAGATGAAAAAGACATCAATTCTACTATACCAAGATGAAAGGTTTGTGCCTAATATTCTCATGGATGATAGCAACAAAGGACTAGAAATGATGCTTGGTATGGGCTATAATAGAAACAAGAAACTTGGGAAGAATGACAATGGTCTTCTAGTACCTATCATTCCTGAGAAGTGTATAAGGAATCTTGGCCTTGGATGTACTCCTCCAAAACTAACAATACTTGAAAAAAGTGCCTCGGTTAGAAAGGTCAAAGCTCCCCCTTAGTTGTTGGTATCCACACGTTTTCCCCTAGACAACTATACCTTTGACATAACTGATGTGTGTGATGAGGACCCGATAGCTGGCTTACCCATGCTATTCGAGGATTCCTCCCTTCTCATGATTAGTACGCTATCTTTTGAGTCAAACAACCAAATCCATGAGCTAAACTTAGTTTATCCCCAACTTATCGATTACAACCAACAAGGACCACCAATTCTAGACACATTCAAAAATGATGAGGCTCTCTCAAAATTCATGGGATTGTGGGATACTGTACCGTGTGGAGATCACAAAGTTGGGTTTGACATCGTGCTGGAAAAAACATGCCTATTATGGGGAAACGATTGAATCCCTCAATCGAAAAAGTGACAATTGAAGAATAATATCTAGGTCTTTGAGTGAAAACCACACTGTGGCACTCTCTGACCTAAAAATAGTAAAAATAAAGGACACATCCAATGGTGAAAACCTCTCTGAGGCGCTAGAGGATGAGGGATTCAATCTTCCCCTTAGTACTATTCATCAGGAGAAGTCAGTAGTCTTAGTAGATAAGTGCAATCCAGTCAACTTGGGGACAAAAGAAATGCCACATATCACCTTCTATGTAGAATCACTTTTGACAGAAGAAAAAGAACCTCTAGCTTCATTCCCAAGGGAAAGAAAGGTAAACTTTGCATGGACCTACACTGACATGCCTATTCTTGATCCAGAGTGGGTTTCAAATCTTGTACCTGTTTCAAATCCCATTGGAGGCATCCACATCTGCACAGACTTCAGAGACCTTAACAAAGCATGTCCCAAGGATGATTTCCGTCTCCCAAACATAGATATGATTGTGGATATGATAGTAGGTCATGAAATGTTGTCATTAATGGATGAATTCTTAGGGTACAATCAGATCATGATAGCTAAGGATGACCAACACAAAATGACTTTCACTTGTCCATGGGGGATGTATTGCTAGAATATGATGCTATTTGGGTTGAAAACCACAGGAGCTACCTATCAAAGGGCCATGACACTAATCTTCCATGATATGATTCACAAAATTGTGGAAGATTATGTGGATGACATATTTTCCAAGTCAAAGAAATGTTGAGATCACATAGCGGCATTAGGCTCCATCTTCGACAGGATAGAAGAATACAAGGTTAGATTCAATCCAAAAAAGTGTGTCTTTGGGGTACAATCAGGAAAGTTACTAGGATAAATTGTATCTATGAGAGGAATTGAGATAGACCCTGCAAAAGCCAAAGCAATCCTTGAGATGGAGGCACCAAGAACCTTGAAGCCATTGAGGGGTTTGTAGGGAAGGCTCCAATCCATCCATTGATTCATAGTGCAACTAGCAAACAAGGCTATCCCATATTCTCATCTACTCCACAAGGGGGTAGCATACAAATGGGATGAGAAATGTCACTAGGCTTTCAATAAGATCAAGGAGTACTTACACCACCAGTTCTCATGCCAACAATTCCAGGCAAACCCTTGATCCTATATATATTAGCAACAATAGTAGCCCTCGATGCTATTGTTGTCAAACAAATTGCACCCGAATGCTTGAATGACTAAATTCAACAATCTGTTGAAACATGGAAACTATCTTCAGGCTGTGGGTATTCCTATGGAAAAGAGACCTCTAGATTCTAGGCTAGTTCCTATATGATTCTCAAATTGATAATTGGGTAACTTGTGCTAAAAAAGGGATAGAAGTATGTAATAGATGGACGTAAAACTGTAAATTGACGGCGATACACCTAATTAATAGACCTGCAACTATAATGGACAATGAACTTCAAAAAAACTATCCACACAAGTCAATTCAACAGTTTGACCACAAAAATAATTCTAAGGTTTGAATAAACTACTTTTGAAGGAAAACAGAGTTTTCTTAGCAAAAAGTGAATAGATTATTCTGTTACACAACCCTAGACCTATGATTTTCACTATTTTGAATGCATGTAAATATAATTGAGACAATAATTTTAAAGGTTTTGATATTAAACAAGTAAAACTTCATCAAATCATTCATAAAAACATCATAATGACAAGGTAGACTTTTGATTTCATTGAAATTGAAGGAATCTTTACAATTTATGACACAAATTAAACCTGTAAACCTGCTATTGTATTAATTTCTGAAAGCTGAGTTACATGATATTTCTCTTTGCAGAATGCAAAGGCTGAAAAACAAGAACTAGAGGAAAAAGACTAACTTTTTCCACTATATGCAAAAGGCATGCACAAAGTAGCCAAAAGTTGAACTGAATGAGAACTGAAGTGAAAACATCTCCAATGTGAAATCCGAGCAAAAGAGAAAATCCTTATAAAAATAGCTCAAACTCATGCAAAAATGAGTGAACTCAGGCTCAAAATCACAATCACAATGTGTACAACTGAAAAGTAACTCGAATTGGCTCCAGAATGCATGAAAATAGCAGTGAAATTGAACTGAAGTTGAAAAATATCTTTGAAGTTGTCATCTCACGAGAAAAAGCAAAAAGCCTCGAAAAACAGATTTAGAACTCGAGCTAGTTGCACTCTCACTGTCTCAAAATGGTCATGCATGTATGTTGACCCAACAAGTCTCCAAAAATTACTCCTCCAACTGAAGATGTAACTCAAAAACGCCTCATGAATGGGAGTCTCAAATCCACTTGTTTAATTCATTTCGCATGTGCATGAGCGATTTTTTTTTTGAAATGTAAACCCCCTTTTTGATAATAGTTGTTTCAAACACTATTAACAACAAATAATATTATTTTAATAATATTTGAAAAACAACTTTACAAAGCATAAATTTAAAGGGGCATAAGTAAATGTGTGCATGTCTTTGATAGAAAAAATAACCCTCTTATCACTTCATCCATGCACTTCATACTTAGCACATTTTTCCATTCTCATTATATACCAATTGATCACATCATTAGACACATTGACTTTAAAGTCATGGCCATGGAGAAGATTAATCGAAATTATTTTGATTGAAAATATATGGTAAAAAATGCCCATCATGAGATTACCTAGCAAGTCAAAAACAAACCTCGAACCCTAAACTTCACTTTCATTTCTTACTTTGCAACTTCATGAACAAGCTACTGCCGCCAAGGTGTAGGGTTTGATGCTCGACCTGGAGAAGGAATGGAGATCTGGCTTACTGGTAAACTCATTGATTTTCCTTCTTGCTGCCATATCTCTATGAAAGATTTTCTATAGAAGCTTCATTTTTGCAAAAGAATGAAAGAAATGTGCATTTTCTCTATCTTCTATTTATGAGAGCCTTCCCTATATATAACATTGTTGTGCGGCCTTTATGTTCTTTTGATATAATTCTAAAAATATTCCAAATAACAGATTCCTTTGTCTCAAACTTTCTTTGTATAAGAAATTCTTCACTATCCTATAGAGATATCTCTTTATGAACTCAACCTCCATTGATAATCTGGTCGCCATGAAATTTCTAGAACAGATCTTGTCAAGGGTTTTGTGCTATGCTTGGCCTGTCGTCTGGTAAGTGGCTCCTGCTCAGAAAAACACTATTGTATTCCCAAAAAACGTTGAGAGTTTGTGTATGAAAAGCATTGTATGCTTTAGGTTGCGGCCTCTATAGATTTTATCTAATCTCTGTACATTCCTTTCTGTGGTATCTCCTTGCTCCATCGAGGCCACCATTATGCTATGCATTTTTTTTGTGGAAAAGAGGAGAAACTCTCATATTTTGGGTTTGTTTCAAGATAGGGTTAGAAAACTCATAGCCTTCTCAAAAGCTTAATTATATTGAAGCTGAGGCCGTTTGTCACTGTCTCTTCTGTGACTGTACTCCATTGTTGAATTATATAGCTGATATTTTGTTCACTACTCCTCATTTGTTGCATTATCTGGAAGAGGGTTTTGACTCTTCTGCAGGCCGCCATGGAATTTCTAGGTATTTTCATTTGAGAACTTTGTATACATGCTTTTTCCATCATCCCTATAGACCCGTTCCATTTTTGTGGTATTTATGGACAGTCACTATATATAAGGTTAATGACTATAGGTCTTTGCAAAAATCACTGTACATTGTCCCAAAATCAAGCATTGTTCCTTAATATAATGACAATGAAGAAATTTTTCCTGAATGATGAGACAAAAGCAATGAGGCTTATTTGATATTGTTCTTGACAACATTAAAATGCACTCAGTGATTGCCTACTATTTGACACATTGCACAGTCATTATCCTTCATCCATGTATGTGTTGATTTTGTGCAATTGACTCATAGCAATAGCTATCATGTCAATTTCCATTGATTTGCAAACTATCCTTTTGTTATTTTTGTCACTAAATAGTTGTATTCTTTACTTCCAAGAAACTATGTTGAGCTTTGAATATGGACTTCAAGAAATGTTCTCTTGACTGTGCTCATCTATGATGAAATTGTTATCACTTAGCATGATTGCCCTATCATTATGTAACTGCAACTTTTGATATTTCATTGGCACGAGATATGATATGATGACTGCACCTTTCTTGTTTGATAACTCACTTATGCATGACTATACTGTGACTGTGTTGAACTTTGAATATGGATTTTAGCAATGTTATCTTGTGATCACTTACATGTTGCCATGATCTGCTCATAAAAAGATTGATTATTTGTCGTCTTTCCAAGATCATTAAACTCTCCAGATGAATTGGTGACTATCCTTAATCATTCTAAACTAATCGTGCTAACAAAAGCATTTGGGAATGGAAAATAGTAATGGCAGCCATACCCCTTGATATATTGGTGATGTTTCTTAATGTTTTTATGTAACCATGCTCTTATTACAGCCATGTAGACTATCCTTCATGTTGTCACTGTCCCTCCTGAGTCTCTTGATGAACTATGTATGTGCTTTGAAGTTATAAGAAACAATTTAATTGCTTGAGTGCTCTGTTTTCCCTTTAGTATAAAGGGGCTCCATACTTTATGTGAATACAATGTGAATAAAATAGAGCTGAAATTGAGCTAATGCATGCAGTTGATTATACTCCTTCAAACATTTTTTGATTGTTCCTTTGAATGATGAGCGAAAGGATGATTTTCTAAATATTTTTTTGTCATAATGAATCAAAGGTTGCTCTTGTGAATTTATCTTATTACAATAGTCCTTTCTTGATGACTGTAATTGAATCTCTGATTATTTGATGACTCTCATGTATGAATGTTGAATGAGATGACGCTTTTTTTATATGCCAGGCTCAACCCTTGTGGGATCCCGTTTTTCTCCACATATCTAATGAAATAGATCACGAACATAATGAACCTATTCCTGCACATTAAAACAAACATGTTAGTAAAATAAATGAAGCTGAAAGCTTCCATTGAATTCTGTTTTCTTTTGAACAATGAAATCATCTGATGGATTCCTGATCGAATGTATGTTATATTTATGCTGGTAGTGTAGGCATAGGATAGGATATGATTTGTCATTTCTTAGAGACCATCTCTAATACCACATTTCATCATAGTTGTAGATGCTTGTGGAGCCTAGAGCTGGATCAATTTGAAAGAACAACAACTAAAGACTTCAAGTGTAATGATGATTTGTGATTCCAGGCAATGACAAATCACCTTCTATCTTATGTTTACATTATTTTCAGTTGTATGATATACACTTCCTTTTTTTATTCATCATTTGATTATAAATATCAAATTGGCTACCCCCACGGCTTGTGTGGGACCTTGATCTTTACAATATGAATAAAACAACATTTGTTATGCAAATGTCTAATTTTTTGTTACAAGTACTTGCATAATAAACTGAAAATCATCTGTAATCTGATCTTTACATGATGACACATACTTAGTAGCAAAACTTGAAATTCTATGTACCTCTCAATGATGAATTTAATTAAGCTCTACCTATTTGAGCTTGTAGTGAAAAATAGATAACAACTCTCTTACTGCAACATGATGAAAATGGGAAAGAGAGAGTTATTTACTACATCAATAGAACCATGGTGGGACATGAGCTGAATTACACATCCATTGAGAAGGCTTGCTTAGCAGTCGTGTTTGCCACACAAAAATTTAGATACTATATGCTAGCATATCGGATAAAAATCATTGCAAAGATAGACCCTCTCAAGTATCTACTTTTTAAAGCAATGCTCACAAGGAAAACAACTAAATGGGTTATGATGTTGACAGAACACGACATTAAGTATGTAGAACAAAAGGCCATTAAAGGACAAGCAATTGCAGATTAGCTGGCAGAAGCACCGATATATTCAGAGAATCCACTTGCATTAGAGTTCCTCAATGAGTCTATCTTTAACCTAAGTGTGGTAGATCACTGGAAAATTTACTTTGATGGATCCTACACACAACACGGGTCAAGAGCGGGAGTCTTCTTCATTACACCACAAGGGGATTGCATACCCAAATCATATAAGTTGTCTTTTCCTTGCATAAATAATATTACAGAATATGAGGCCTTTTTCATAGGACTCAAAATTGTAGTATAGTGGCAGATCATGGCACTCAAAGTCTACAGAGATTCACAACTTATCATCAACTAGGTAAATGATGAATAACAAATGAAGGACGACAAGTTGACCCCATACAAGAAACTAGTGGAAAGCCTCAAGGAGTCCTTCATTGATGTCATGTTTGAGCAGATACCAAAGGAAAATAATAGAGTGGTGGATGCTATGGCAACATTTGAATAACTACTGGATATCCAACATAATGTCCCTAAGCAAGAATTCCTTGTAGAGCAGCTTCTCGTACCAACATTTGAGGTAGCAGATTTTGAATTTGTGTGTGAAATTGTTGGTCTCGGTGATCCCTGGTATCATGATATATACACCTACTTGAGAATAGGAGTCCTCCCCTCTAATATAACCCTGAACCTTAAAAGAACATTTGTCAAGAAGTCATCATGCTTTATTATCTTAGGAGACACCCTATACCATAGGAGTATTAAAGGAACCCTCTTACGGCCTAAACACTGAGGAAGCTTTGACTGATTTAATCGAGGTACACAATGGAATTTGTGGCTCACATTCGAGTGGTATGACCTTGGCTAAGAAACTACTGAGGACTGAGTACTATTGGCCTACGATGGAGAGGGAAGCTCACGACTATGTCCAAAGGTGCTTGCAGTATCAACAACATGGGGATTTCATTTGGATACACTAGCTCAGGAGCTCCACCCAATCATTACACCATGGCCCTTTTCACAATGGGGTTTTGATCTCATTGGAAAAATCACCCCACCTCATTCAGTGGACATAAGTTCATCACTATCGCCACAAAGTACTTCATCAAGTGTGTAGAGGCCATTCCCATGACCTATATCATAGGAAAGTAGATTTCCAAGTTCATCCTGAACTACCTAATTTGTCACTATGATGTCCCTCAAGCCATTATCTCAGATAATGAAACACCTTTCAAAAAACTAGGATGTTGAAGACCTATGCCAAAAGTTCAATATCCAACATCTCTTCCAATCCTTACTACCCCTAGGGTAACGACCAAGCAAAAAATACCAATAAGACCATCTTGAAAATCCTAAAGAAAATAGTCAATGACACTAGTCGTGACTGCACTTACAGTTGAATCTCCCCTTATGGGCCTATCGAATGAGTATCTGCATGCAAACAAGTGCAACCTCTTTCTCCTTGGTCTACAGATCAAAAGTCATCCTCCCCATTGAGATTGAACTCCCCTCCTTGAGAATATCATTACAAAATCTCATCATTGCTGAAGAATAACGGGTATCACGATTGAACGAGCTGGAACTACTGGATGAACAATGCATGGAGGCCTTAAACCATTTGCAAGTCTACCAAAACCCTCTCAAGCAGAGCTACAACAAAAAAATCAGGAGTCAAAACTTTCAAGTCAGAGAGCTTGTACTAAAGGAGAATTGGAAAATGTACCAAATCTAGATAGTAAGGGAAAATTTGAACCCAACTGGTTAGGACCCTTCATCATCACAACGAGCTACAAATCAAAAGCATATCAGTTATCCACACTAAAAGGGGAGCCTTTATAGGAGCCTATGAATAGCTCCCATCTCAAAAAGTTTTATGCCTAAATTTGCAAGGTATAAATTATCCAAAAATACAAAATATAAAATTAAAAAAAAAAAAAATCCAAAAAAAATTAGAAAAAGGATTGAAAGCAGTAAAGAAAAAAATCATCCTCTAGTAAAAACCAATTCAGTGGCACTTTAGGCAAGTATCTTGGTGAAAACCTAGAAAATAGACACCTTGTGTAAATAAGCACTTTCCATCCACCATGATGCCTGTGGCTTGTTCTGCATCATCCATCCATCACACTTTCGTATCTCCATCCATCACTCATCTGTGTTCGCATTATAGCTAGATCTTGTGTTCATATCATGATCCCTCCTAGTACTACTCGGCCCATTCCTAAGGTCAGTTTGTCCTGCCTATATTGGAGTAGTCTATCACACCACGTTGGGGGCATGTTCTTCTACCCATATTGGATTGGATTCATGTATATTCTTGCAATCTTTCTAAAAATAAAAAAATCCAAAAACATTCATAAAATCATGTGAAAGTCCAAAAACATTCAAAACATGTTAAAATCCAAAAAATAGGTTAAAAAGTCAGTCAAAAACTCAAAAACAGTCTTCTGGTCGAACTACAGGTCTCTAAACTCTGAATGTAGGCAAGGTTGATCTTTGATCATCCCCTGAAACACTTAAGTCGGTCCTTTAGGAGTCATCAATAACGAGTCTGTGACAATCGAACTACGTGGTCTCTACATGTATAATGTAGTAAAGGATAATCTTTGATCAGCTCCCAAGGCCCCTAGGATAGGTCTTTAGGTTAAGTTCTTGGTCAAAATCTTAAAAAACCCAAAAACATTGGAAATTTTGAAAATCAAAACATTTGCAAAACATCTTGAAAATACCAAAAATAGCCTCAAGACATATCAAAACATCAAAAACATCCAAATATTTGAAAAAAATCCATCCATTTCATTTCACCTTCACCCACAATAAACATCCACTCATAATAAACAGTTGTCATATTGAACCTTTGGCAACACAATTGAAAATAAGTCTAGCAGATGAAAAGTGAAAACTCAAATGTCAAAAGTCTCAAGTCTAGGTCAGTAGGTAAACAATTTGGTCAACTCTTGGTATTAATAGCCCATCATCCAATCAATCCCAAATCATCTGATAACATCATGTCCTCGGATGCATCCTTCCTACAATGGACATCAACATCAAGTGTGTCACCGTAGTTTAGTCTTGGCTAGCGGTATGAAGAACATTAGTTTGTTTACTTGATCTTTGTCTTTTTGACTTATCTTATTGTGCTCACTTCAATGACGATCATTATATTTTGTCTGTTGTCCTTGTTGGATATTCTTGTAATATAACTTTGGTCATGCTTACTTTGTTTGGTCTGTAGGGAGGGTATTTTGGGCATCTTTTTGACCACATAGGAAGGCTTTCCTTTCTATGTTTTGGTATAAGATGTTTGAAATATCTAAATTGCATTCTAAATAGGGTTCCATATGCCAGGTGTGAACAAGGATACTCCTATCTGATTGTCGAGTCAAAGTCCATCACACTAGGTACAACACCATATTGGTTTTGTATACCTTGATGCATTGTGCCTATGTGTGTTATCAAACATAAGGTAAGTAAGATTTTTTAAAATCCCAATTCTTGATAAGCAATACATCATCATCATCATCCTCATCTCTAATAAAGTCTCACAGATCATGGACTTGTTGGATCCTCTTGTCATTATCATTTATTCTTTCTTCTCTTCGCACTAACATGGTACCATGAAAATGAATCAAAACATCACCAATGCATCCATCCTACATCCACAAACCGTCAACATGTTGCATATTACATTGAATATCATATAGGAAACATTGATCATCTCACATACATTGCATTTCCATCATTTACAACATAATATAGATTCGTTATTCTAAGCATCTCATAAACTATACATTTGCATCCATTGCATAATCATATAGGCATCATCATAACATCCATATATGCATCATCATATCATACATGAAAAAGATACTAAAAAAAATAGAGCATGTCATAACATCTCATACATCTCATAATCATAACATATAAACATCATCCATTGGGGGTATAATATAGATATGTTAGTCTAAGCATATTAAAATTATTGGCATATCATAAACATCTGCATCCATACATCCATACTCCATACATCGTCATCACAAAAGTACATAGAAAATACAAAAAAAAAAATGCATCCATGACATCCATAAACATCTGCATAATCATGCATTGCATCATATCATATAGAATCACATCACATATAGAATAGCAGATACATCCATCCATAATGCATAAATAAAGTAGACACATCACATAATAAATCGATCATATCATATATATATCAAAAAATATAACTGTCATGGTACAAATTAGAATCATGTGTATGTGTATCAATCAATGTACAATGCCCATAGGGCTATAAAAAATGGAGCCTGTGGATCTCAAAAGGAATAAAGTGTCGATCAGAACTGTATGTGGTAGCTAGCCCTGGTAGCTGCTCCCCTTGCCTTCTTATCTCTCAGCTCAATCATTTGTTTGTCTCATCCCTATTTGTTGAGAGTATTCTGATACCCAAGCTGCCGCAGGTACAACCTGCCAATAATGGAGCCTATAGTACTCGACCTCTCGCACAACCTCACAGTACATCTGTGCAGGAACTATCCTACCCTGAGATCAAGTAGCCATTTTATCCAACTATTGTCTCTTGTCGACCTCCTGGGCTAGCTGCAACTCTACCACTTGCCTCTATTGGCACTCTTGATCTCTCTATTGTGAAGGATTGGACCTGTTATTTGGCCTGGTCCCTCTCTGTCGTAATCACCTATATATGAGCATATAGCCCTTGAATCTGCCCTTGAAGCTATTGTATATGGGCATCTCATGGACCTAGTTGTGGTGGTTGAGGTGGCCGTGGTGGCTGTTGATCCCCCAACTAGTCTCTTTGCTAGAGGGAATCCCTCTTATCCCTCTGATCTCTTTGTTGATCTGTTTGTTAGGGAGGTGGCCCACCTCCTCCTCTAGGTGCTCCTAGGACCTATCTTGCTTGTCCCCTCCTAGTTTTCCTGCCTCAGGGTCTCCTTTAAAGAAGCACTACCCTTGGAGCTGTAAGTCATAGTGGGGGCCTAAACAAATCATCATAGGAACGTGTGGTGCCCGGATCTACCTGTCCCTACGTGTAGGCCCATGGCCTAGCCACTAGCTGCCTAAAGTTCTTGACTGCATCAGACGTGGGGATTGTTTGTCCCCATGTGGTCTCTTTGGATGTATGCGCAAAAATAGCCACATACTAATCATCAGGGATATCTTGAACGTCCCTGAACTGTCGGGCTACTCAGTCTGGCAGGTAGCACTCAATCATGGTGTGCTCGCACCCATACATTAGTTGATCCTGTCTGACATAAAATAGTTGTTGCACATCATTGTACCAGTCAAGCATATGTAACCAAGGTCTTCAAGTAAACACTATCATCTCATTGAGAACTCTTTGCCAGTGCAGTAGGACCAACCGTCCTATATGTCTCAAGGTGATGTTGCCTCAGTACCTCCAAACTGTCAGGTCATTAGGCTCAACATCAACCACCGTAACCATCGTTCAGAGCACAACAATGTGCTCCCAGGCCTAGATGTGTAATAATGTAATGTTGGTACCAATTGCTCAATTTTCATAGTAGGAAAACTTGTGCAGATTATGATATAGTGAGGCCAGCATCACTGGTCCCCAGGAAAATAGTGTCCTTTCCCGAAGCATCCACTCCCAAGCCAAGCCCCATCCCAAGCTGAAATATCTGCCCTATCGGTCTAGAGCCAGCAACCCTGATATGATCGTAGCAATGATCAACCTAAAAATTGGCTCTTGGTGTTTGTAGTAGTCTAGGTCAAGCTAGCCCTCAAAAAGTGTGAGCTCCTCCACCTCCAGGACCTTAAAGCATGCATCACCACTGGCATCAGTATCATAAATAACTCGCTCACCATGAATCGTCAACCGCAAGATACGCCAAACGTCCTCTAGTGTAACAGTGGCCTCATCGGTGGGACGGTGAAAGGACGAGGTCTCATTATGCCACCTCTCAGCTACTACAATCATCATCGCCAGGGGGTCCTAACAGTAGGTGCATAGACAATGTACCAGAGGCTAATCTAGCCTAGGTTCTCCTCTCGCAACTCATGTAAACTGCTTAATCTACTTAACACCGAGGGTTGATGCTCGCATGAAAGCATTGACTCTCTGTCCTCCTGCACTCATAACGTCACAACATCAAAATTCGTAAAAAAAAAATTGACCTCGTTTGGAGTTTTTGACACAAGAACAATGATTGTGTCGCTATTTGCAATGGAATCACCCTTTGGAAACTCCAAACAACGACTCTAGACCTCTTAAAATGCAAATCAGGCCGCTACATTGCTATTTGCATACACAGGTCTCTTTGACCTGAAAGCCCTAAACCTAAATTGAATCACAGCGTCGTCATTCACAATGGCGTCGCCATTTGTAGTTTGATACCCTAAAGCTAAATTTTGACATGGCATCACAATTTATAGTAGCGACAATTTTTGATCCTTAGCGTTGTCGATTATCCACTTTTAGCATCGCCATATAGCGATGTTGGAGAGTTTGACCTTTCAAAACGTAATAAATGCACTAAAAATTTGAAACTCAAGGTCAAGTAAGGATCACATATCGTTGGTCTTGCACCTAAAGGTCTCTGGTACACTTGAACTCGCTTGAAAATGTGTTGGGGAAGCACTCTTTGCACCATTTTGTAAGAGGGTCAAAGCTGAAAACGATGAAATTCTCAAGGTGTGAATGCAAAAATGAATGGAAACTGACCCCTCCAAAGCTATTTAAGCATGAAAATTAGGGTTTTTTTCCTATTTTTAGCCGTCAAGCTAGGGTTTTGCACTCTCGACCCTATTTTTTCCCAATCAAAGCTCATTTCAAGTCTTTTTCTCACGTTTGGGCATATTTTTAGCATTGGGGCATCCAAAAAAATAAAAATAAAAATTGAATTTTGATCTCGACAAGGTTATTCTTTGAAACAATGTAGTAGGTACATTGCTTCAAAGAGGGGAAAAATGTAGACGTTCAAATTATCCTAATTGATATTATGCACTCGATCCTGATTCACTAACATCAATTCTTCCTAAATCACTTCTAACCAATTAATTGAATAATCCTTATTTAATCAATTTATCATAATTCCTCTTTGATTAAATAAATAAATTTTATTTGATTAAATCCTAATGTTCCTCTTTTGATTAAATAAATCATTTTATTTAATTAAATCCTAAAGTCATCTCTTTTAATCGAATAAATTAACCTTTATTTAATTATATATAATGTTCTTCATTTAATTAAAGAAATCAAACTTTATTTAATTAAATTACTAATGTTCAATATTCCTCTCATTTGATTTAAATAAATCTAAAAATATAAATCAAATTTCATATGAACTAATTCCATCTAAAGTTAATTAAATCCTAATTAACTCTAACTCTAATCCTAAAATCCTCTAGCTTTTGCAACTTGCACATATAAATCAATTTATTTGATTTATTATTTCTTCTATTTCCATTCAAATATGGCATCTCTTTGGAATATTCCATCAATTTGAAATCTCCCTCCCAAAAGAACTTGTCCTCCAACATGGCATTTATAGCTCTTACATGTCATTTTTCTTGAGCCAAGTGGCATTAACTCATCTTTCAACTCTTCCTCCACAAGCCATCTTTTGAATTTCAAATTCCACCTAATTGCATTAATTGGCACATTGATCAAAATGTGCTCCACCTCTCTTCAATAGCATGTTGACAAGTGGCACAATGCCATTGGTCTCTCTTTCATCCCACATCCTTCCTATTTCTCATTTCTCCATCCTTCTTTCCTATAAATAGAGGACTTCTCTATTGATTTGGGATCCACAACTTTATGCAAGACTACTATCTATATCTATTTGAGCAAGTTCATCCACCATTTTCATCCAAGTTTTCATAGTTTCTCATCAATCTTAGCTAGGTTATTGACAATTTTCATCAAGGAGCACACAATCATCATCAAGATCATCAAAGCTTTGCAAGGAATTGGGAAAGGGCTTCTTTCCACATCAAAGAAGCACCAATTCCCCCACGGGATGCTAGTTTGAATGTTTTGAATAAGATTCTTAGCTTTCAATAGATTTCATTTGATATTCTATCTTGTTGTCTTGTTCATTGTATTTGAATAAATTGCATGGGGAATGTTTGCTATAGATTTGTTTATTGACTAACATTGTATTGTTTGATCATGTTTGAGCGGGTCTAGACCAAGCATTCACAAATATAATATTATAATATATTATTATATAATATTAAACTAAAATACATTATAATAATATATTAAATTTAATATGCACATGTTATATTTGAACATTATTAAAATTATATTAAAAGATTAATATAATATATTAAATTAAATGTCTATCCCAGACCTGACCAAATTAAAAAAAAATGACCTAAACATAACGGATATATGTTTCAAACAGACATCTATTTCATTTAGGTGTTTGCTATGACACCATGTACTTTCTACCTGAGCCTAGAAAAAATCAAAAAGGAATTTCACATTTTTGAGCGAGTTAAAAATGCCTTTTTTTCACATTGCCACTTTTTGGACCCCCATAATCTTGCATAGACCCAAATTAAGAGTTATTAAAAAATATGAAAACCTGAAATTTCAAGTTTTCGACCATTTTCCTCATAAATTAATTAAAAAATAGAAAAAAATCCAATCATAAAAATTTACATATTTGAAAACTAGACATTGTCATCTATAATGTGTTTTAATTTCATAAACAATTTTGAAAAAAACCTCATCAACTATATTACCAAAGTTAGTCTTTTCTCTTAAAATTACCATGACCTTGTACTTGTTGGTCCAAGGCTATGTGTTGGGTTACTGTGCCTTTTCGAAGCCTAAATCCAACTGAAAAACATGTATTATGAGTTCTAAAATTTTTGGAACGACAACCAACTTTAAAATGGGTACCTATTTTAAAGTTGAAAAATGACACTTCCCTTGAATGTGGACCCAACTTCTTACACTTACCCATATAGAGAGAGATAAAGATAAAGAGAGGGAGAGATAGATAGATATAGAGGAAGAGGAAGAGGAAGAGGGAGAGAAGAGGGGAGAGAGAAGAGGAAGAAGAGATGGAGATAAATAGGTAGAGGATGGAGAGAGAGAAGAGGGGAGAGATGGAGAGATAAGTAGAGAGAGAGAGAGAGATTAAAGGGTTGAGAGAGGGATATATAGCTTAATATGTAGAGATGAAGATAGGGAGGTAGATAGGGGGAGATATAGATAGAGGGCAATATAGAGAGATAGAGAGGGATAGGGAAAGAGACAGGGAGAGAGATCTAGAGAGATAGGGAGATATAGGTAGAGAAAGATATGGATAGAAAAAGATAGAGAGAGGAGTGAGATAAATTGGTAGGCCATTTAGAAAGGGAGAAGTGATAACTTCAAAATTTAGGGATTGAAATATTACTAAAATAAAACCTTTGAATTCATTACCAATAGGCTCACGTGTTGCTCAATAGATAGAGGGATATATAGAGAGATAGAGAGGGATAGGGAGAGATCTATATAGAGATATAGGGAGATAGAGGTAGAGAGATATGGATAGAAGAAGATAGAGAGAGGAGCAAGAGGAAGATAGAGAGAAATAAAGAGGTGGAGATATAAAGTAGGAGATATGGAGTGAATAAGAGAGATAGAAGTAGATATAATGAGGTATAGAAAGAGGGAGTGATAGGGAGAGAGAGGGATGGATAGGGATAGAAAGAGGAAGAGGTGGGGATAAAAAAGAGAGATAGAGAGATAAATATAACTTGGGAAAGATAGAGGGGGTGAGAGAGGGAGAGATAAATATATAGAGAGGGAGAGATGGAAGGAGAGAGGAAGAGGGAGAAGGAGAAAAAGAGATGGAAAGAGGGAGACAATGAGAGAGGGAGAAGGAGGGATAGAAAGATAGAGGAACTGATATATAAATTGGTAGAGAGAGGTGTATATATATATATATATATATATATATATATATGTAGGGAGATATAGAGTGAATAAGAGAGATAGAGATAATGTGACATAGATAGAGAGGGAGAGATAGATATGAGAATATAGAGATAGCAGGGGCAATAGTGAGAGATAAAGGAGGTGATAGAGACATGTAATAGAAATAGAGATAGAGATATGTAGGCAAAAAAATGAAGTGTATGTGTGTGTGTGTGAGAGAGATATAGAGATAAAGAAAGGGATGGAGAGACATAGAGAGAGGATGGATTAGAAGTAGATAGATATATAAATAGGGAGTGATAGGAAGAGAGGAAGAGAGGGATAGATAGAGAAAGAGATATAGTACGAAAGATAGAGGGTGAGAGATGGAGAGAGATGTGGGGAGTGGTGAGGAGATAGAGATAGGGGAGATATAGAGAATAAGATAGAGAGGGAGAGGGAGAGAGAAAGAGAGAAGGGAAAGATAGAGAGATAGAGATGTAAATATAGATACAGGGAGGGAGAAACATGAATTGTTATATATATATATATAGAGAGAGAGAGAGAGAGAGCGGTGGGGGGGGCAATATAGACATATGTTAGAAGTCATGTAATAATCAATAGTATAATTTTTTTTTTTGGTTTGATTTTAAATATGTAATTTAAGTCATAGAGGCAAGAGGTACTTTTCCTATAAATTTGAATTTCATCAAAAAATAAATTAAAAGTTCAAGAATTCCATGAAACTTGTATAGAATGGTGTAGACGATAAATTGACACAACCTTTATCTCATATATATATAAAACAAATGGAATAACTATACACACCCTTGAAATTTGTCAACATACAACTGACTAGGAATTTCTTTTTATACAATGTTTGTTAAACTATTATGACATATAGATTTATCTTTGTCATTAATACATTGCCCTAAAATTTCAATTTATCTTATTTTGTACATAAGTTGACACAATGATGAAGTTTATCATCCATCACCCTACCGTAGCCCTTAATGGGTTGGACCAACCCTCACAGTTATCATTATTAACATTTCGATTAGATAGTGGGTACATATTTTTTCCTTAGATGGAATCATGTCCATGACTGTATCATCTTAGTTCAAACATTTTTCCTACCATCTTGACCTTTTCCTTTTAGATATTCTAAGTATTACCTATCAACTTGTACACAATATATTGAATTTAGTGTACTCTAGATGCAAGGCTCGAACATGTGGATTAGAAAAGGAGTAGGAATACTAGAATTTGTATTAAAATATTTGAATTTGAAGTTCATGTTAGAGTAAAGTAATTAATTAACTTTACTCTCCTCTTAAGATTTCAGTTTATGCATATATTAGTTATTTAATAATTAATATTTAATTATTAAATGCTCTCACCTTAGGGTTACGTTTTCCTTTCGGTGTTGATCTCCTTTATAAGGATTGATCTTTTGTATTGTATACACTTCTTGATTCATTTTTTCCTCTGATAATAAATCTTTTCACTTTGTCAGAGCCAAAACCCTTGTCTTCATTCTCTCTCTTTCTCTGTGACATGTTTCTTGCATGCAGGTTTCTTTGGGTTCTGTGGATTTGTATTTCTCAAATCCTACATGGTATAAGAGCCAGATCTGCTGCAGCCTGTTCAGTCTTTTGAAAGATTTTGAGATCCAGGTTTTGGTTGCATCAGATCTGTGTTTTGTCTTCTAGTTTTATTTTGGAATAGGGGGTACTTTTGTTTGGTGCACTTTGAGCCCAAACGGACCTCACCGTTGAGCTCGCAGCGCCCAAAAACCCCTATTTTCATATAAAATATGTTCGATTCGGACACAATTGCTCCAGAAGGCAAAAAAAATTTGCCCCGAGGCCATACGGCCCCAAGGCATGCAGTTCAAGGCAAGAAAAATATAAAAAAATCAAAGTTTTTTTGCAAATTTGGGCCACCACTCGCCGGCCACCGCGCGGCCACCAGGCGGCCACCCGCTAGCCGCTCCGGCCAACGGAGCCACCGCTCGGCCACCACCGCCGGCGGCCACCAGCGGTAACCCCCATGGTCACTGCCAGCGGTTAACCGCACGCCAACCACCAGCAGCCCGTGCGCTGACCGCCAGCCGCCCGCGCGCCGCCAGTCCGAGCGGTGCCACCAGGGCGCCACTAGGGCGCCACCAGTTCCTTGCCTATTTATTTTTTTTTACCTCTTTCGATAAATCGGGCATAAATCGGGCGTCCGATCTCCGTTTTTCAAAAACGAATAGGCGTTGGAAAGCTGGCTCCGAGCCCGTTCTAATGGTGTAGGAATTTTTTTAGAATTTTCCAGTTTGATTGCATTTTTTCGCAGTCAAAGTCCGATGAGCCTTTTGCACTCCGAGGGGCATAACTTGCTCGTTTTTGCTCCATTTTTTGAAAGCGAATAGGCGTCGGAAAGGTGGTTCTGTGCTCTTTCCAGATCTATAGTATATTTCCTCAGTAATTTTTTCAGGTACTCAGAAATTTGTCTCAACTAGTTACTGCTCTTTCTTGCTTTCTGGCTTTCAGTATTGTACTGGGGATTGGATTTTGCATTGTGGGGGGGTGTTGTTATTTCTTGATTTCTGTTATTTACATCAAAAAACCAGAATCTTCAAACACTAAAACAAAACAAACAAACCCCTTCTGCATCTTTTGTCTAGTTCTGAAAGACCACTTAATAATAATTAAAAAAATTAAGAGTAGTTGAGGCACAGTTCACAGGATGGCCGACAGACCTATTGAACCTCTCACACCGCATAATTACCACACTTGGAAGGGTCGCATGATGACTCTTCTCAAGTCTCGAGGGTTATGGTCCTGTTTGGATGAGGTTCAGCCTCAATTGACACGTGCCTTTGAGGTTATGCAGCACAGGAACAATATGGATCAGGCTATGGGATTGATGGCTTTACACATTTCTGACAGTCTCCTATTTCATCTTGAGGGTTGTCTCACTCCTTGAGCCATTTGGACCAAGTTTGATGGTCTTTTTGGTACTGTCAACGAGTTCAGAGTTTTGCATCTTGAGGCAGAGTTAACTTCCTTGGTACCTGATTCATTTCCCTCTATTGAGGACTTTCTGATGAAGTTCAAACATCAAAGATCTATCTTACAGGGTTGTGGTAAGACTAAGACTGATACAGAGTGCATTTTCCTGATCCTCTCCAAGCTTCGGGGTCCATTTCAGATCTTCTCTTCGACCTTCTATTCCACCATGGATGCCTTGGGTGCTCGCCATGTCATGCCTTCTTTTGAGGTCTTTTGTGATCGTCTGACTCGTGAGCAAGCTAAGCTTAAGTAGTTGGATTCACTTTCAGGTTCATAGAACCAAGCATTGGTAGCCCAGTCCTCCAAAGGAAAACAAAAGCAGAAACTGAAGCCTAAGAAATATTCAGGGGCTAGTGAGAATCCCTCCAAGCCTCCACCTAAGTCTGATTCAAAACCACAATTCAATTCTAAACAGGGCAAATCTTCGAAGTTTGGTGAGTCTTCCTCCAAGACTAAGAAGAAATCTGGTGATCCTTGTAGTTTTTGTGGCAAGGAAGGACATCCCGTTTCTAGGTGTTGGAAATGTTTAGAGGCTTTGGAGGAAGCCATGCAGCAGCATAATATCAGTGCACCACAACCTCCTTCATAGCCCATAGGGAAAGGTCATGCTCTTTTTGCACAAGCATTGTCCTCGGCATCCACTTGGATTCTAGATTCTGGTGCCTCTCACCATATGACACACACAGAGGATTTGGTCACCGCTCTTGCCCCTACAAGCATTAGACATATTGTAGTTGGTGACTCACCACAACTTTTAGTTCAGGGTTCTGGTACTGTTTCATTGGATGGTGGTTGTCTACAGGATGTGCTTTTGGTTCCTGACATTTCGACAAACCTTCTATCCGTTTATCAGATTTGCCACTCTGGCTCTGGTAAGACAGTTGAGTTCTCACCACATGATGTGGTTATTCGAGATCTTCATGATCCTAACTTGGTTGTGGCTACTGGGAGTGTGGATTCTGCATCTCGCTTATACATATTTGATGGCTTTGAGAGTTCAGACACTGTTGGTTCCTCTCTTATAGCACATGCAGATTCAGTGAGTAGGCTTTGGCATGAGCGTTTTGGCCATGTCAAATTACAGATATCTACAACAGATGAGTACACAGGCACTTGTGATTGGGCTTCCACCGATTTCTTGTACTGATGGTGTATGTCGTGGTTGTGTCCTTGGCAAACATCATCAAGATCCTTTTCCTAAGGGTCGAGCCACTCGTGCTAGGGCAGCCCTAGAGTTGGTACACAGTGATCTTATGTCCTTTCCGACTCCTTCCTTTTCAGGGGCTCATTATGTGCTCACTTTTATTGATGACTTCTCCAGACGTACATGGGTGTACTTTCTAAAGTACAAGTCTGATGTCTTTGACTCATTCAAGACTTTTAAGACATTTGTGGAGAAGCAATCTGGACTTTCTATCAAAAGGACACGCACAGATAATGGGGGGGAGTATGTTAATCAGGCTTTCAGAGATTTTTGCACTGAGCATGGTTTATAGCATCAGTTTATAGTTCCTTTCACCCCTCAGCAGAATGGTATTGCTGAGAGAAAGAACAAAACCTTACGGGAGATGGCAAATTGTATGATACAGTCTCAAGCTATGAGTTCTTCATTTTGGGCTGAGGCAGTCAATTGTGCCAATTATATTCAGAATCGGATGCATCATAAGGCATTGCGACATATGACTCCTGAGGAGGCTTGGACCCATGTCAAGCCTGATGTTTCTACATTCCGAGTTTTTGGCAGTGAGGCTTGGGCGACATTGCGATGCTGTGGAAAGCCATGAGAGAAGAAGTGACCACTCATATTTGTTGGCTGCACGAGGATGTTAAGGCGATGCAGGTTGTTTTGATCTAATTCCGGAGAGATCTTGTTTTGGCGGAATGTCCGGTTTGATGGCCTTATCCTCGGATGGATTCTCATGCAACCTCCCCTCATTACCTACCCTTCCTCTTCATCTCTTGAGGATTACTTATCTCTCGGGGATGATGTAGATGATGATCCACCATATCCACCACCACGGTTATCTCTCTTTTGCCTAGGTGGGCGTGTTCTGGTCATTTTCAGTTCTTTGTGGTGATCCTTGGATACCATTAAAATTACTGGAGTACTTTCAGACTTATCTGGTTTCCCAGTCTTTTGAGTCATGCACCATTTGGGATGATCCTCAAAAGTTTTAGAAATGACAAGGTCACCTTGAGTGGGATAGGGCCATGGATGAGGAGTATTCTTCTTTGATGAAGAATCATACTTGGGATCTTTGTCCTCTTCCTAAGGGAAGAAAGTTGGTTCAGTGCAAGTGGGTGTATCGTACCAAGTATGCTGCAGATGGTTCAATTGATAAGTATAAGGCACGTCTTGTTGCAAAGGGGTTTTCTCAGGTAGAGGGTATTGACTACTCCGAGACCTTTGCTCCTGTCGCCAAGATGAATTCTATACGCCTGGTACTTTCACTTGCAGCTTCACAGGGATGGACAGTGTTTCAGATGGATGTGAAGAGTGCTTTCTTGCATGGAGACCTACATGAGGAGATCTATATGGAGTAGCCTCAGGGAGTTGTGCAGGACACTTCTTTGGTTTGCAGACTTCGACATTCATTGTATGGTCTCAAACAAGCCCCTCGGGCTTGGTATGAGAAGATGGACTCTTTCTTGCTTTCCTCTCACTTCACACGTTGTCATTCTGATCACACAGCGTATATTCAACATCAAGAGGGTGATTTTTTGATTCTTGTGCTATATGTAGATGATCTCATCCTCCATGATTCAGAGTGTTCAAAGAGCTTTGATGGAGCAGTTTGAGATGACAGATCTTGGTCTCTTGCACTTCTTTCTGGGTCTTCAAGTTATTCAGTCTTCGGATGGGATTTCCATATTTCAGGAGAAGTATGCTCTTGATATGCTTAGAGTGGTTTGTAGCGGTGCAGAATGCCTTACTCCCATTCGGTCGGTGTTGTTTTGTATTTCCCTTGCTCTACTCTGATGGAGCCCACTTTACTCTGGCGGGTTGGTTGCGGTTTATTTGCGACACATTCCTCATAAATCTTTTCTTTGGGTTGCTTGCCATGTCACCGGTTCTCCCGCAGTCCTCATAGAGCCATTGTGGCAATGAAAAACATTTGAGGTACATTGAGACTTTCATTATGGCATTCACTACGCCGGGATCCCCTCACATCGCCGGCTTCGCCGACTCAGGTGGGCTAGTGATGTCGATGATCGGAAGTCTACCGGCTTTGTTTTACCTTGGTTACAGGTCCTATCACGTGGTCTTGCAAGGCGATCACGCTATTCCATTTATCATCTATGAGAATGGGTACAGCAGTGTTAGCCTTGATCGAGGAGGTTTTATGGCCGGCAGGTTGATGGCGAGTTTGGGTTTCCTCCAGTTGCCCCACTATTCTTTGCGGTGGCGACAATCGGAGTGCCATTCACATTTCACTTAACCGAGTGGAGCATCGGTGGACAAAGCACGGCAGAAATCCACATGCACTTCATCAGGCAGTTGATTCAAGATGGTTCTCTCATCTTGGAGTACATTCCTACAAAGGAGCAGGTTGCAGACATCTTCACTAAACCTTTGGCATCTCCGCGCTATCTTTAGTTGCGCTCCATGCTTGGGGTGAAGGAAGTTGTCCTTGGGGGGTCTCAGTGAGGCTTTCCTTCCTTCATGTTTTCTTTTCAGCATGATTCTTTCCCTCTTTTTGGAGAGGAGTTTTTTCCCACTGGGTTTTCTCCTTTACTCTGCTTTATAGAGATTTTCTTGTATTCGGGTACCTGATCAGGCCATGTTGCTGGGAACCTCTATTACATTGTAGTTCCTTTGCTTTCTTCTGCATTGTTTGTAGCTGCATTGTAGCTCATCTTAAGGGGGGTGTTAGAGTAAAATAATTAATTAACTTTACTCTCCTCTTAAGATTTCACTTTATGCATATATTAGTCATTTAATAATTAATATTTAATTATTAAATGCTCTCACCTTAGGGTTAGGTTTTCCTTTCGGTGTTGATCTCCTTTATAAGGATTGATCTTTTGTATTGTATACACTTCTTGATTCATTTTTTCCTCTGATAATAAATCTTTTCACTTTCTCAGAGCCAAAACCCTTGTCTTCGTTCTCTCTCTTTCTCTGTGACAGGTTTCTTGCATGCAGGTTTCTTTGGGTTCTGTGGATTTGTATTTCTCAAATCCTACAGTTCATTCGTGTAGGTCATCGGATTAATCTTGAGTGGAAAAAATATGAACCTAGGAAAAGAATAAACAATATTAAGGTACGTAGCAAATGTATTGCAGTAAGTGTGAATTACTAAATGAGAGGTAAATAACAAATTCATAGAAATGAGTGTAAGTTGGAGGAAATATAAGTAGACAAGAATTAGGGCATGGAGTAAACTTAGAACAAGAGTATGCCACTTGTCGACTCAATATGTAATTGCATTAAAGCCATTTCATTGAAGTGAATACAAAGCTAAATGTAAAATGACACCATTATGTAAATTTCACCATTACAATAATTTAAATATAATTAAGATTGTATTTTAGTTCTCTAACAATAATCTTACCTAATATATTTAATCTTGTAGTATTATTAGCCAATAGGCTATATATATGTAGACATTCATATTAAGAATTAAGACAAAAAAAATTCTCTTGCCACTTTTTTCAGTCGCCTAATTATATCATGTATGGTTATATATGTATGGTGCCTCATAAATTTTACCTCAAAATCAAATTTTAAAATGCCAAAATTTTACATATATTGAAGAGTTTAAGAACACAACTTTGTTTAATAGAAAGAAGAATTTAAATAAATATAATTATTATATTATAATTATATAGTTATAATGTTAATTAAAATAAATATAATTATTATATATATTATTTTATAATATATAATAGAAATATTATAATTATTAATATATTAATTTTATAATAAATATATTATATATAATACTAATTAATAATAAAATTACCAATAATATATAATTGTAATATATATAATATTATGAACTATAAGTATGTTATTACTAATATATATTATATTAATAGTATAGCTATTAAGGATAAAATTATATAAATTAATATTATAATTATTAACAATAAAATTACATAAATTAATATTATAGATATTAATAATATATACATAAATTAATATTATAGATATTAATAATATATAATTTTAATTGAGTCAGTCCATCAATTAAACCTGGAGTGGGAGTGAAACTTAAAATCTATGACGACCAAACCCAAGATCCAAACCAACTCTGCTACCCTTGAAAGCTCATGAATAAACTATAAATATATAATATTTATCTATTTATAATTATTAATTATATTTAATAAATAATAAATTAATAATATTGCTATTTAATAATAATATTATATATAAATATGAAATCGTAAATATTAAAACTTTAAAGTATTAAAATTTAAAATTTAAATCATTAAACAAAACAAGTTCTAAAAATTAAAATATATAATTTTGGAACTTCTAAACTAAGGTTTTAAAAAAAATTCTTAATCTTCTAAATATTAGATAAATACAAAATATTTAATTTCAAAAAAAAACAAGAGTTTTCTGAAGTTGAAAAATGAAAAAAATGGTAAAATAAAAAAGTTGAAAACCTCCCGACTCCCGTGTCCTTCAATTGCCCTCCGCGCGACCTGAAATCATTCTGCCTTTGTCGCGTTTTGTTTTCCCCTGGTCGTGTTTTCTCTGTCGTCTCATTTACTCTGCCCTAGATGCGTTTCCTTCGCCAGATTAAACAACCAATAATTTTGTCGGGTTTTTTTCCCTTTCGTGTTTTCTTTTTTCGGGTTTCAAAAATCCATATGCAATCCCTGGAACGCCACGTCAGCAACCGAATCGTTCGGAACCGTCTTTGCAAACATGGGTTTGCTTCTTGACGCAAAATTTCATTTCGTGCGAATCCACAGACAATTCGTACCCGAATCCGACCGAATCCGATTTTGAAACGTTTCGTATTCAAATACGATCCCAATCCGATTCCGAGCGTTTCGTACCCGAATCCGATTCGGGAACGTTTCGTTCCCGGAATCGGTAGATAATAACCTACGATTCGACTGCTTAACAAATAATGAAATTGGAAAAAGTTCTAGATCATACTTGTCACCAAACCTCTCACGATATAATTCCAAGAGGATTCACTATATTTCCATGCATAGATCCCCTCAAAATCTCTGCCAGAAATTCTCCTGTAAATTACAAACCCTAAAAGAAATGTATTCATGGATGTAAAAACACTGGGAAACTTCTAGACAAAGCAGAATTTGAATAGTGGGTCTGAATTTGATTCACAAAAATCTTCTGCATTAACAGAACTGCCCTCAATAGCTTGGTAAATTTCGATTTTTAGCATAAACTTTGAACTAGTTGCCACAGCCAATGTGTATGTCTTCTGGCATTCAAAACTGGGGCTCTGTTACGGATGCCCTGATTAATTGCAATTTTTAAATTTAAACCTTTGGCTCAGCTCTGGAAGTCCTGATGTTTATACCACTTGAGCTCATCCCATTTAACAAAAATGCTAGGGTAAGCATTAGGGTTGATCTCGTAGACACCATGAGGATGATTTTAGTTATTTAATATGCTTACACTCAACCCCTGCAAGTTAAAACTAAAAATTTTCAATACTTGAAACACAAAATTTAATTTCAATTGAAATCTACTTATTTTGAATCAAATTTCCAAGCAAACGCTTAAATAAAAGCCAAACTTGAATGCTTCACATAATGGGTTTGGAAATGATCGCTGGCATTTATCTGTTTCCCAGTTCAGCACCACGTGACCTGAGGGCTCGCTATTTTCTCTTCTGTGAGTCTCTTGCGTGGCCGGCTAGCAGTCGTATTTGGGATCAGGTTTAAATTTGACCGTCGACCCTGTCTGTTAAGCAATTTTTTTGTGACGGTCATTTATTTGAAGTTGTCTTTCAAATATTAAAGATTATCTATTTTAAGAAAAATATATGTAGATTGAAAAAACATATATAGGAATAATTACATAGAAATTTTGACAGTTAAACTAAAATTTTGCCTTTCAAGTGATACAGTCTTCCTAAAATTTTAATTGTATTTTACAGCTAAAATGACTAAATACGGCCATACAGCCATCAAATTTAAGTTCTGTTGGGGATGGTCTTCTGCTTTGGAAAGAGTGGCATAGGTGTTGCGTATTAAAGAGACATTTATGTGTTATTGTTCTTAGCCAATGTGCGTGAAATGTTGTGTGTGTTGTATTGTTGAACAAGAACCCGTTAACTTGGTGAAATGGCCATTGAGCGCCCATGGAGTCCTTCAAACCCTAGAGTTTTAAAATTTGTGGAAGTATTTTTTCTTGATAATCTTGTGTGCATTCTTACCTTTGACGAGCTTTCCATTTCCCTTGATCGTGTATTGATACAGAGCTTTTTCCTTACCCTCGTCATTCTCGCGACTCAAACGTGTGCTCTTACGAAGCCAAAACAGTATTCTAAAGCTTTCTAACAGAAACCAGTCGTTCAACTCTCATTTCATACATTCTCTCGTAAACTTTGACACAATTCTTCTTATAAACATATCCCAGATGAATTATATACAATTCTAGTATAGTTTTTCTGAATTAATTCTAAAAGTCTCATGATTGAAATACTATTAAGATAAAGATTGATACCTTAGAAGGTTTCTCAATAGAAGGCTTGAATTAATCAAGGTTGTAGAAGAATGACATAGGATGTAATCTAATGGGTTATGTTACCCTTGATCAAATGAGAAAGATAATATTTTTTATAAAATTCCAACTCAAGGCTTATGTATTAACAAGATGCCATATATCTTATAAAGATAATCATTTTTATAAAATTCCAACTCAAGGCTTATGTATATTTGCTTGAGGGATTAGATTCCTTGATACTAGGAAAGAAGAGAGCAAGGTGCTTATTTGTAATGATATATTAAACCAAATGAAGAGATAAAAACCACTTCATCAAACAACAAGAATCTTGATGATAATTCATGATTGTAATTAAGCCCTTCAAGCTTGTGAGGAACATACTAATGACATATAAAAATAAACTAAATTGAGTTACATTATTTGGGGATGAAGAAAGTAATTCACATCTAGGAATCACCTTTACAAAAAGGTCAACTTTCAAAGAGCTATACAATCTCCAAGAACAAATTGATAGGTAGATGATTTCACATGAAAAATTCTACCTAACAAGTTATAAATATTATAATGGATTGACCTTTGCTAATCACAACCAATGTTATTCTAATTATACTTTCAATATTTACACACATATATATCTTATTTTGTTCAACTTCAAGTCCTTGCTACACGTTGCTTATTTATTCATTTAGAACTCCTACCACATAGAACATGAATCTATTAAACATTGATTCTATAGATATTTATACTAAGATTAAAATTTGATCATAGTGCCTTCTAGGATTTTAATATATAAAAAAATACAAAAGCCGAAAAATGCATGCTTTTTTGAAAGTAAAGTCAAATGGTACTTTTCATTAACCTATCAATAGTGAAGTATAATAAAGAAAATATACATATTTTAAACTAGAAAATAATATGCACAAATAATAATAGATCATAGTATTTTACCGTAAGAAAACCGTTTTAGAAAAATCTAACCTCCAAATCTTGAACCAATTATTTTCTAAACAAATTTAGTGCTTATAATACAATGACAAGCTCAAACCTTCAAATAAGGTATAGTGTAGAAAAATTTACACCTTTACATTTTCACACTATGCTTACATCCCCTTAATTAATTGGACTTAATTAAGCTTCTAATTACCTGAACTATGGATTCCAAAGCTTTATTATTCATATTTTTTGAAAGGGAAACTTATATTAAACAATTGCCAACATTAATTTAAACACCTTGGAAATTATGTGTCCTGGACTTAGGTCCTAAGACCCATTCACTTGAGGGAAAATGAGTCCCCTTTAAATGTCAAAACCCAATTTTTAATATGTTTTTGGTGGTATTTTGAAGTCTCAAATTCAAGTTTCAAATGTCGGCTATCGGGATCTAATAATCATAAAATTAGAGAAAAAGCTTATAAAACCTAGTCTTGTAACCATTTCAAACTATATTTGCAAGAGATCAAGTTCAGAGATCAAGGAGAAAATGAGAACTTTTGGAGAACATTCAAGCAAGAAAATTTAAAGTCTTAGAGCAGCAATTTTTTTGTATTTACAAGTCTTCAAGCTCATTTTGTCAAAGACTTGATCAAGCATAGTGCATGATTGAAGGTTGATGCCTATGGCGGATCATGATGGATTCTAGGTTTAGGAGATGCATTTGGCCATTCTCCTTAACCTAGTGAATTGTTGCCTAATGATCCCATCTTTTATCTTCATTCTACTAGCAACGTATAGCAAGGTATTACCATATTTCAGATCTATTAGGGTGTTTTGAGTTCTCCCTAGTTGGATCTTTATCATTTATCATTTTCATATAGGAATCATGCTCTAATGTAATTGAGTAGGGTTTCTTTGCATATTAGCTCATAACAACCTTAGATGCACTTAAGGTTAGGGCTTGCACACACTACCATTTATTAGATCTATATCATTTATCAATGTTTAATTACCAAATAGGGATTTAATAGAGGAAAACCCCTATACACATGAAACAACATTTTATTTTGTAGATTTGTTGTAATTCCACATTAGAAAGTCAAGATTTGTGGGTATAGGAGTGAAGTGCAGACAGAGGGCTACAAATTCAAATTTTGAAGTTTCAAAAAAGGACATAGGGACCCATTCGCCCTTGGGTGAATGAGTCCAGCTATAGAGTGCAAAACCAAGTTTTTAGGCTAGATGCACACCATCTCACCTTTCTCAAATCTTCCTAAAATTTATTGTTTTTATTTCTTCTATCATAATACTCTACATTTCAAGTATTACCTGACATATAATTGAGCTTTTAATGCATTTAAATTTATCTTTCAAAATGGCCAATTAGTCATTTTTGTCATAAGAAAACAATAGACCTTCCTAATAAGGTTGACTCACCTCAAGGTTGAAAGTCAATCTTATCCTTGGGAGATCTCTTTTTCTAATGAAATTAGGGAAAAGAGGGAGTGTGTTAGGTCATTTCATTAAGCCTCATCTTTCACATCATTTTGCCATTTAAATTCTTCAATTCATATTGGCGAACCCGACATTCTTACACTATAAGCTTTCTGATTTGGTAGTCCTTCAAACCCTAGATCTAGAATTTGCATTTGTTTGCATTTCAGATAGGGTTTTAAAATTACATTTTGCATCCTTAAAAATCACAAAAATCTAAAAATATTGCATATATATTGCATTCATCTTACATAGTAGTTTGCATATTTGTGTTTTTCAATAATTGTTATCAGAAAATTCAAACAAAATTGCATCTAAAAAAATTGCCATTTTTCTTGTCATTTTCCATCAAATTGCATTTACATCTAAACATAAAAATAGAAATTTGTAACTAAAATGATCAATTTGCAAGCTGAAACAAAGACCTTCATCATCAACTTAGAAACTCATACTTTAGTTTTTTCAACCCCTATGCAAAGACCCATTCGATCTAAGGCAAATCTATCCTTGTATAAGTCCATTTCCAAATTCTTGGCATCAATCTGTCTTTGTTTGCTTTATTCCTTGTTGTTTGCAGATATTAGTTTCAATTTCTGAAATTGTAGTTTTTTGTAGTTGTTTGCATTCACATCAATTGGTCAAAATAAGTGCATTGTTTAAACTAAAAAATTACATTCGAAAGATATCATTTTTAGGTTCTTATCATTTTCAGATTTGAAAATTACATTTATAGTCATCATGGATGTGTTTTGGCAACATATGGATGTCCTTAAAAGACATGGTTGATGTTTCAAGTTGTATATTTGGAGATGATCCTAATGCAATTGATAACACTCATGAATCTTTGCCTCCTAATGAATTTCCTCATGAGGTGGACATCTTAGGGGGTAAATCCACAAAAGTGGTTTACAATTTGAGTGAGGAAGGAAAACTGGCAAAAATTGACCCCATACAAAAAAAATAGCGGATTATCAAAAACAAAATTTGAAAAATATGAGGCACCAAATATTGAAGTCCTTGATCCAAGAAAAAAAGAATTTTGATACATACAAAAAGGTTACTGCTATATGGTCCCCTATGTCCGAATTGTAATTGGTTTGACTAAACTTGATTAAAGAAAAAATATTCAATAAAAATGCCTAACCAAGTGGAAGCACTAGATATTGGAGTTACAAATATAAATTCGAAAGAATTAGAATTTTATCCTTCATGAAAAAAAATTGTGTTATATGGTGAGTGTCACTCCTTAAAAATGTTGTTTTCTGGAAAAAGCTAGTTTTCGAAGGAGATGGAAAAATAAGTGCAATCTGATTCCAAAAATTTTGAAAAAAAATATTTAGAATTTATAGAAAAAATGTCACGAAACTCTAGTTTGCATCATCTTCAAATTCCTCACGGTTTAGCGGCTATGGGTGCCCGAAAGTGAAGATTCAGTTAGAAAAAAATATTTCAGTGTCCAATTTGGCCAAAAATTGTAAATCAGTATTGTGGGATCACCCTAGGCCAAGATGAAGATAGCATGCAACAATTCATACAATACTCCTTACATAACCTTGAGAACAATGCATCATTTTATCCATCCATGCAACAACCAACAAGTCTCATATCATCCCATCACTTGATATGTTCAACTTTCTATGTCCCAAAATTGAAACACAAAACAAGCCTCCTTTTGCTACCTCTCCTACTAGGAAAGTTATTCTATTTCACAAAATTATTTCAAAACACCAATTATTGTCTCATAAGCATGATATGGTCACCTTAGATCCTCCACCTTCACCTCAACAAGTTTCCCAATCAACTAAGAAACCTAAACCCTACAAACTCAAGAAGTTACCATTTTTGCATACCATAATAGAAACTAAATGAAAAATGGATCAACTTCTCCATCTAGGATTGCTTATATTGTCACCTATTCGAGAGAACAAAAAAGGAAGAAGTACAAACATGAATTATTGTGTATTTCATAGAACCCTTGGACATATTATCAATGAATGTTATGCTTTAAAGATTATATTGGAAAAATTTGATCCTCCTGCAAGACAACTTGATTGTATAATAGATTAACAATTGCTCATTTTGCTCCTTTCCATGTGTTACTTGCAAAATCATAGCATACTCTCTATTACATGTATTACATTTCATGCAAACCATTTCTATATTGCGAGGAGCACATTCTCATCACCTATCTCAACTCATCCTTGTCCTACATTTGGGGGGAAAGGGGTTAGATAGCCTTGTCCTAGTATGACACTCATTGTTGCCCCTTTGGCTAGTGATCCACCTTTAGTATATGATGAACAAGATTGAGATGCAAACGACTTGCTTTAGGTTGGCTCTCATGTGTCATGTACTATCTTTATGTCTATTTATGTTCTCTGTGTGATTGCATGTGCATAATGAGATCCCCATACTGCGTTGCTTGGCATGTCTTTATGTTTGTGAGCCTTCTTTGGATGACCCTTGTCACTCCAATGGTGCAAAGCTACAAAGGAAGCAAATCTATTGTGACATTCTTCTATTTGTATCTACATTCTTCTATTTTTCGTAAACATTATCCTTGTCTTGTGTCTTCCTTTTGGGGATGATGCAAAGCATTGAGACATTTAGGTCTCTTTCATGTTGACCCAAAAGGCTTATCCTTTGTTTTCTCTCTCTATGTGTCATTCTTCCTTTGTGCTTTTTGTTCCATGAGTTATTTTGGAAATGATGACAGCTCTAAGATTGATTATATAACTATAGCAAACACATACGTTGACCCCAAATTCATGGATCCCTTATGTGTTATCTTAGGATTGCATATGGGAGAAACCTCCCTTCCATGATGTTTCTTTATTTCGAAACATATCATTGGCATAGGGCTTTCCAAATAAACTCTCATGTCTCTTTTATCAATTGGAATTTATCAACTTCTACTTTAAAGTAATTTATCACAGCACATGGTGTTTAGAAATTTTTTTAAAGAGGGCGGAATTATGCCTCCTGCTTGTTGCTTGCTTAATGGAATGACCTTTATTTAATGTGTGGTCTTCTCAATTCATGTGATGTGTCTTCTTGGTGGTGACATTGGGTTTGATGTCATTCAAGAGTGTGACTTTTCTTGGCATATGATATTCCTCTTAGTGGAAATTCTATGGCTTGCATTCCCTAAGGTGTGAATCTTTTATCCCTTGACTAGTCCTCTCTTGATGGTGATATCGAGTGTGATGTTCCTAAAGTGAGACCCTGCATGAACTAAGCAAAATCCCTTTGACTATCCTAAACTAAAATCTTGGCCAGCAAGCATAATACAACTTGCTTGCTAGTGGTTCATTATTTCATGAGTGTCTAGCATAATACAACTTGCTAGCCTTGTGAAACCTATGATCATCTTGTTTGGCACCTTATCAAAGTTATTAGGGAGTATAACTTTTTGTATGGTTGACATATGGGAGCCTATAGACCTGGCATGACTTGCCCATCTGCCACCTTTTTATGGGTACACACCTAGTGTATATTAGACTACACTAGACCATTATGTGTTTCTCATACTGCCTTGGGGCTCACCTAGTGTATATCAGACTGCACTAGCCTTTGTTAGCATATGTTTGGAAAAATGGCCTAGGCATTATCCATACCTTTTGGAAAAGAAGTCGAAGCTTGATCCACCCCTTCTTCATCTTTACATAAATTTTGACATTGTATGATGTGTCTTGTGTCACTAAGCTATATATGTGTCTCTTTATGCCTTTGTCGATTTTCCATGGTATCTTTGATCCCAGGGGCTTGATCATCCTCCTTCATCCTTGTCATCTCATCTTTCTAACAATTGTGCAATTAGACCTCTTTACTTATTTTTCTACTTTAGTGTGAGCTTGGGTGTGCGCTCATGCTCTCACTAAAGTGGGGGCTAAATGTACTATAGAAAAATGTACATCTTTACATAAATTCACACTATGTTTGTATCTCCTGAATTAATTACACTTAATTAAGCTTCTAATTACCTAAATTATGCATTCCAAAGTGTTATTATTCCCTTTTTTCGAAAGGGAAACTTATATTAAACAATTTCCAACATTAATTTAAATGCCTTGGAAATTATGTGTCTTGGACTTAAGTCTTAAGACCCATTCGCCCAAGGGCGAACGACTGCTCCTTAAGTGCCAAGACCCAATTTTTAATATGTTTTTGGTGGTATTTTAAAGTCTCAAATTCAAGTTTCAAATGTCAGCTACCAGAATCTAATAATCAATAAATTAGAGAAGAAGCCTATAAAACCTAGTCTTTTCACCATTTCAAACTAGATTTGCAAGAGATCAAGGAGAAAAGGATAACTTTTGGAGAACATTCAAGCAAACAAATTTGAAGTTTTGGAGCAACATTTTTTTTTTGTATTTGTAGGTCTTCAAGCTCATTTTTTCAAAGATTTGATCAAGCATTGTCCATGATTGAAGGTTGATGCCTATGGTGGATCATGATGGATTCTAGGTTTGGGAGATGCATTTGGCTATTCTCCTTAACCTAATGACTTATTTCCTAGTGATCTCATCTTCTATCTTAATTCTACTAGAAACCTAGACAACAAGGTATTATCATATTTTAAATCTATTAGGGTGTTTTGAGTTCTCCCTAGTTGGATCTTTATCATTTATCATTGTCATATAGGAATCGTGCTCTAATGCAATTGAGTAGGGTTTCTTTGCATGTTAGATCATAACAACCTTAGATGCATTTGAGGTTAGGGCTTGCACACATTGTCATTTATTAGATCTATATCATTTATCAAGGTTTAATTACCAAATTGAGGTTTGATTGAGGTAAGCCCCTATACACACAAAATAACATTTTCTTTCACAAATTTGCTATAGTTCTAGATTCGAAAGTCAAGGTTTGTAGGTACAAGAGTGAAGTACATAAAGAGGGCTACATATTCAACTTTTGAAGTTTCAGAAAAAGACATAAGGACCCATTCACGATGAATGAGTCTTGCTACATAGTGTAAAACCTAATTTTTAGGCCAGGTACACACCATCCTACCCTTCTCAGATCTGCCTGAAAGTTATTGTTTCCATTTCTACTATCATAATAATCTATATTTCAAGTATTAGGTCATATAATTGAGTTTGCTAATGCATTTAAATTTATCTTTCAAAATGGCTAATCAGTTATTTTTGTCATAAAAAAACAACAAACCTTCCTAATAGGGTTGACTCACCTCAAGGTTGAAATTCAATCTTATCCTTAGGAGATATCTTTTTCTATTGAAATTAGGGGAAATAGGGGGTGTGTTAGGTCATTTCATTAAACCCCATCTTTCACATCATTCCCCCATTTTTCTTCATTTCATAAGGTTATACAAATTAACAGTTTTGGAGATATCATAGCAATAAAATGGTGCTTACAATACAATATCATAGTACCTCCAACCTAAGTACTCAATATATAGGAAAATTTTAAAACTAAAAACCATGTGCTAGAAATTATGGGTTGAACTAGGTAGCCAAATCCATACAAGATTCATGTTGCGTCTTGAAACCACTGCTTCAAAATCCTAGAACATAATCTTACACTCAAGGTTAACAAGTGTCATCAAGAAGGAAAAATAGGGGTTCATCAACATAATGAGGAGGTTTAAAGGTGTAGTGAAGGAAATTAAACTTTACTATTAAAGAAAGGAAAACTTTTTTGGTGTAGTGTAGAAAAATTTATCCCTTTACATAATTTTCACAATTGTTTGGGTCCTCCTAATTAAAATGGACTTAATAATACCTTAATTTAGTGTTGAAAAATGTATCTGTTTACATTTTCACACTTGTTTGGGCCCTCTTAATTAAATTGAGCTTAATTAGGCCTCAATAATCCCTTTTATTCATTTACAAGTCTAATAAGTTATATTTTCTGAAGGGGAAGCCCGACAATAATTAATGAAAATACATAATAATTTACCTTGAGCAATGTGTGTTCCAGGAATAGGGACCTGGGACCCATCCAACAATAATTAATGACAATGCATAATCCTTTACCTTGAGCCATGTGTGTTCTAGGAATAGGGACTTGTGACCCATTCACCCATGGGTGAATGGGTCCTCCCTAAGCCTTTGAACCTAAATTTAAAATATGCTTTTGGAGGCATTTTAAGGTCCCCAGATCCAGATTTCAATGTCAACTTGCAATATTTGAATTTCGGGAAATTAAGGATACATAACTATAAATACAAGGTTATTTTCTAAGTTTCACCTAGATTTACAAAAGAAATTCTATGAGATTTCAAGAGCAATTTCATAAGAGAAAATTTGATGCTCAAGAGCATTCAAGAGTAGATATATCAAAGATTTATTGCAACATTCAAGATCTATTCATCATGCCAAATTCTTCTTCGATCATGCATGTTTTTGGAGCTAACATTGTGATGTAGGTTTCAACATCAAGTCAAGCATTCAAAGAATTATTCAAGTATGAAGATCCACATCCATTGAATCCATTTCATGCAAGTTGCAGACCTTCCAAAATCTCCATTATCAAGGTTCATTCAAGGGTTTGTTGAGTGGTAGCATAGCTTTGTTCATTCCTCATTCCCTCTTTCATGCATTATTTCAATTCAAGGTTTGATTACCAAAGCAGGGTTTGACCAAGGCAAACCCCGATTCACCAAAAACAAATATTTTTTCTCTCTTACATGTGTGTGTTGCAGATTTAGGTTGAAGAAGGATTGGAGACCTCTTGAAGTGCAAGATTGAAAAAGTTGTCAAAGTTTTCAAATCATGAAATCTAACCTACAATTCTGATTTTTGACTTTCTAACATTGAAACCTAACAAATCATAAGTTGTAAATCAGCATTAGAGGCTCTCGAAAGTTGTAGAAAAATCCTAACAAAAGACCCATTCATCCATGGGTGAATGATTCCTAATTTTCCTTTAGAAACTAACTTTTGGTGACTCGTAAACATCTTTTTTCCCTTCTCAAACCCATAATCTTTTTTCCCTTCTCAAACCCATAATCTTTTTTCTAGTTTTGATAAAATTGAGTTTCATATTGTTGTTTCAAGTTTGAATTAGCATAATTAGGTTGATTTTCTATTTTTAGTTTTTCTCCCAAAAGAGTTGTTTGACGTTGACCGTCATCCTCAAAGTATAAGGATGAATATTTTCACATTGAGTTGATTCACCTAAGGGTTGATAGTCAATTATTTGTGGGGATCGAGCATTTCTTAATGAAATAGTGAGAAATAGGTCCATCATAACCCCCTTGTTATCATTCCATATTGATTGGTGAACCTTATTTTTTAGTGTTTCATTTTGGTGAACTCAACTTTTGAGCATCATAACTTTCTAATTTTAGAGTCCATTTTCATCCCTAGATCTAGGATTTACATTACTTTGCATTGCATTGCAATGGTTTTTATCTCATTTAGGGTTGTTCACTTGCATTAATTTGCATCTCATTTAGAGTTTTAGGTTTTCATTTTTGCATTCTTTAAAATCTAGAAAATTCAAGAATCTTAGACATTTTGCATAGTGTTTACATAACATTGCATGTTTAATCATTTAAATTAGAAAATTGAATCAAAATTGCATCTGAAATTTCCTTCATTTACAAACTTGTGTACTTCCCTTCGTGATTACCAAAATTTAGTTAGTAGTCGGGAAGTGAAGATTCCCCCTAATCATCCTAAAAAATATGAATGTATGCTTCAAAACAACTATCAACCATTCAAGAAACAACATAAGGGATTTTTACAAGTTAATCCCCCTCAACAAATTCAACATATTGACACCAATGTGACTTCTATAAAGATGAAAAATCCATACACATTTGGAGATAGAAATAGGAAATGTACCCCTCAACCTGATACCATTTATAACACCATGTTATAGCTCGTAAACAAGAAATTAATTTCCTTACCTCTTGATCCTACTAGACCTTTACCTCCAAACTATAGAAAAAGTTCCTTTTGCCATTTTCATCGACAAAATGGGTGTGATACAAAACATTGAAAGAATCTTAAAAATATTGTGCAAGACCTCATTGCTTATAATCATATTAAAACTGGCGGTGTTAATGTTCAAGGTAATAATTATTTAGCCCCTCCTAACCAAAATTTGCAAATCTTTGTAACTAATCCTATGCCAAATCATAACATCTCCTTTGTCAAAGCTAGTGAAACAAAGAATGATGTTATGAATGTTAACACAAGTGATGATAACACAAAAAACATGGAAAATATAATTGGACTTGAATTTAAGTTCAATCTCATAAGGTCCTAACTAAAATTCCCTTTGAAATTGCTTTCTCACAACTGTAGTGTAGCAAAATTGGTGCAGGAGCACCTGATGGATTATATGCCTCCATGAGGCCATTTTATAAATATTTGTATTAGGTGGCATTTTGATTATGTAATAAGGTCTAATAGACCATTTTAAGTTATTTTGAGTCATATGAGGTCATGTTTAGGTCATATGTCAAATATTGCAAATAATTGCCAAATATTGTAAAAGTGTCATATTGTGAAAGTACAAAAGTGGGAAGTTGAAGAGACAAGGTTGTAAAAGGTAGTTGGAGAAGTTAGAGAGGTAGCAATAATTATAAATATTCCTCCCATGAGTCATTTTTATGGAGGAGGTAGTTGGTTGAAGATGGGTTGAGGGTTTTGATGTTAAACAATTAATAAAATCATTGTTTTTTGGTGAATTTGAACATTTTCCTTTCTTTTCTCTTGAATTTCGCGTGCCTGTATGGATCCACTTCAAACTGCAAGTGATTGGGGATGAATATCCACTGAATTAGCTTTTGTTTTCAATTGGTTTTGTCAAATTTCATTGAGTTTGGTAAGAGTTATGATCAAAATAGTGTTTGCCACTTTCAGATTTTTCCTATTATAGTTCTTATTGCAACAAATAGTACATATGATATATTCCATATATTGATATAAAACCAATTTTTATTGAAATATATGTTAATCTACTTTCATTTTGTCATGGTTGCATGTAATTTTGTTGGGAAACAAGCAAGTTACAACCATTTTTCTAAAAGCTACCTGAAACCCTCCCTTACGGTACCTAGTGAGTTTGAAAATTGGGTTTCTCTAATTGGACCAATGGAAAAACCTAAGAGTTGGTAAAATGATGCATTTTTGTGTATATTTTCACGTGGAAAATTTTTAGGGATCAAAGACATGGTATTGGGTAGATTTAATGATGCCCTAGGTCTGAAAATTGAGGAAAAAATATGAAAATCACAGTAAGCAGAGGAGTTTTAAGTGATTTGCTTGAGTAATGCATATATTTCTTGGGTAGGATTATTTTAAAAGGTTTTAATGGTGTATTTTGAGACCTTTTTAGATAAATCTTGGTAAAACTAAAAGATTTTGTGACTAATTAATTGTTGTCCTATGCAAGGCAATGCAAGGCAAACTTATGACTATCATATTTTGAGTAAAAAATGGAGGTTCAATATATGAGTTGGATGGAATAACATAAAATAAGCATGGGGGATGATTTATTTAGTGTGTGTAGATGTATTTGAACCTATTAGGAGCTTTGACAAAGTCATTGAGGAATTTGTCCAACTCTGATTGCATGTTTGAGTATTTGAAATAAGGGTTTTTTTGAAGGAAAATGTGTACTTGTGATGAGTGTTCAAACAAGGAATGTTTTGAATTTTGAGAAATGGGATTGAGGAAGTGGATTTTATTCCTATATCATTGCATCAAAGTGGTATCATAGCACAAAAGGTGTTGGGTAGAGAGTTTGTGTTTTGTGGTTTTGTGTGCAAGTTAAGAAGAACTTTATTGCTGCCAAGAAAAGGCAAAGAAAGTTGAGGGAAGTTGTGAAGCAAGGAGAGACTTGCTTGTGAAGATGGATTTGCTAAGAATATGTTTGTAGGCAGAGGAAGAAAGAGAAAAGAGAAAGAGGCAAGAGAAGTTAGACAAAGAGATACTAACATTGAAGCAAGAGATGAGAAGATTGGAGGTAGAGTTCAATGATTTTTATGTAGAGTCCATGATGAATATGGAACAGTGGATCAGACAAGAAACAAGTTGGAATTTGACAGTGAAGAAGAGAGTTGTGTGGCCCATTAAAAGGATTATTCAAAGAAGGAAAATACAAGAAAGGGCAACAACAAATGAGGAAGAGGTAAAGTTTGTTAAAAAAAGTAAGTTACAAGTTGAGATGCATGATATTCCAATTGTGTTTGAAGATGAACAAACCTCTTTGTTTGTTGATGAACATATTGATGTTGAGATTAATGATATTGTTTTTGTTGGTAATCAAGTATTTGATGAAATTTTTGCTGATGAACAAGTAGAGAAGGTTGTTGATGTTGCTGATAAACTTGGTATTGATACTCAAGATGTTGTTGATAATTGGAATGTTAATAAAGATGTTGCAGATTTGTTTGCTAATGAGGTGTATGTATATTTGCAAGAATATGATGCAGGTTGTGGTTATGGTGATTTTTTTTTTTATATGGTACTCTAATGATGAGAATGAAGATATAGATGATGTTACTGAGGTATATACACAAGAAATGGACTTTTGGAACATGAAAATTGAGAAGTTGCTAGAGAAGAGATGGTATAAGAAGAAGAAGAAGGACCTAGGGATAGTTTCCAATATGAAAAAAAATTGCAAAAGAATTGGAAGACCAGGAAGAAGGAGTAGACCAGCGTTCAAGAGGACTTGATGGTGCAGGAGCACCTAGGAAATCTTAGGCATTTAGGAAGTCTAGGATGCTTTCCTTTTGTTTTGTTGTTTATCAAGAAGGTCATGTTGACCATTGAGTTGAGGATATAGTTAATGGATGTAGTTGGTCTCTAGAATGGAAGTTGAGGAAGGGAGAATGAGTTACAAACTCATTTTTACTTAGTTTTCTGACTTTTGGCAAAAGTTGAAAAACATAATGCGTTTTACAACTTTGCCATCTTTATCACTTACATAACCAACCAAATGAGCCTAACTATTTTAGAGGCCATATTTAAAGGGAACCTCGACATGGAATTGAGGTTGGAATCATTTGAGTTTGTAATTAGTTTTGAAATCAAGAAAAAAATGATATTTGAGTGTGCATTTCCTGTTTTGTTCCTGTTTTTGAATTAGTGGGTTAATGGATTGATCATGGTATTTTGTATAGATTAGAATGTAGGGGAAAAGTATTTCAAGCATTGTTTGGAACAGTAGATAGAAGGTTATTCGTTTTCAAGTTATCTTGTGAATACTTTGTTCTTTCTTTAATTGTTGTTCTGACTGGTAGATTGTGGAAGATGGGGTTTTAGCTTACATTACCACTGTACCTAGAGTACAGGGTTGTTGGGAATGTGGCTAAGCTCCATGTCTGTAAATAGGTTAGGGTTAGGAGTCTGTAGGAGTCGAGTGATCATGAGGAAAGTCTCTTCCTAGGCGAGCTTGGCAATGCCCAGCTAGGAAAGATAGTGAAAAACAAGCACTAAAGTTGCAGGGGTGGCAATCCCATGGAAAACCAAGGTGTGTGGTGGATGTAGGAGGCCTTGTAGAGGCTTGGAAAGAAGGATGGGGCCCTGATAGACCACGTGGAGGAAGAATCAACTGACTGTTCACAAACAAAAGGTTAGAAATTGGCTTAAAACAAGCCTAAAAGTGCTAAGTTCATGGCTAGGGCAGGGTACAGACAGTACAGGCTCCAAACCCCAAAAATATTCAAGGTGTGGCCATAGGAAACACAAACCCCAAGAAAATATCCTAGGTCATTTAGAGGTTTTTGGAGTGGTTTCCATTTTTCTCGGGTTAGGAGACCTAATTGGGGCTCAAGGGCTAGTAGCCTTTTTAACCCCAGAAGAGGGTTTGGTGAGAGCGATGGAAAATTGGAGATTGGTGGATGATCAAGAACCCTAGGGGGATGGTCTTGAAGCCATGGGAGACATCACACACCCCTGCATCGAATTAGTGAAGGTTGGAGATTTAGCTAGCCTTTAGGAAGATTAAGGGCTAAGGAGAGAATGGCAGAGAGAGCACCAATATTGGCTTGGTTAGGGAAATGGAGATGATAGTAGGGTTGGCCAGGAGAACCAGGGGTGCCTAACAAGCATTAGGGCCTATAGGTTAAGGTGGTGGAGAGTGACACCAAAGGGGTTCGCCAAGGTGAGACCTAGAGCATGGAATAGTGAGTGTTCCATCCAACCCTACCCTATCAGATTGGTATCAGAGCAAGCAAAATATTTGGGAAGAATCTTGTATGTCAGACCTTCAATCTAGTGGTTCTACCATCATGGTGACAAATGCTGAATTGGCTAAGATGGTTGAAGAACAGAGGAAGAAAATAGGCTAATGAGGGAAAGAATAGCCCAACTTGAGCAAGTAATGAGGAGCACACAGTTAGAAGGAAGGATACCAAAGGAAGAAGAGGTTGCAGAGGAAGACAAGACCCCTGAACCTGACCCTATTTTGAAAGAAGAGCCTTTCTTGAAAGCATTGAAGACTTTGAGTGGAAAAGCACTTGAAGGCATACCACTGTTTAGTTGAAAAATGGAAGCTGATTTAGTTGTGGATTGGATAGAGGGAATGGAAAACCATTTTGAGTGTGATGGGGTCACAGAAGCACAAAAGGTAAATGTGGCCAAATCAAGGTTAAGAGGTTCTGCCTTGACATGGTGGAAGTTCATTCAGACAGAGAGGGAAAAGGAAGGCAAGCAGCCTATTTCAACTTGGAAAGGAATGGTTGCTAAAGTGAGGGAAGCATACATGCCAGATGATTATGAGATTCAGTTACACAAGAAGAGATAGAGTTTGAGGCAAAGAGACCAAGATGTGAACTCTTATACTGAGGAGTTTCAAAAACTTTGCATGAGGTCTAATGTGATAGAGGATGAAAGTCTCAAGGTGGCTAGATATCTTAATAGCTTGAAGTGGAACATTCAAGAGGAAATGACTCTTCTAAGTCCCAAGACAGTACACCAATGTTACCAATTAGCTATAAAGATTGAGGAAAGAAGCAAGAGGAAACAAGAACCGACTTCTAAGAGCAGAGGTAAAGGCATAGATCAAAGAGATCAAAGAGGGCAGCGAGGTGGCTACCAAGGTAGAGGCAATGACCAAAGAAACCAAGGACAGTTTAAATCCATAGATCATGGCAATGAAACACCTTCTAGAGGAGGGTATAATAGAGGTAGAGGTTCTCAAGGAGGATCCACTAGAGGAAGAGGAGCAGGCAGGAGCAATTCATACTTTGCAAACATGAAATGCTACCATTGTGGTCAAGTTGGACACCCAACTTATAGGTGTTCGGAGAAAGCATCTTCATCAAATACTGAGAAGAGAGTGGCTTATTCACAAGAGGACACCATGAGTCCTAAGTCACATGAGGTCAGTCACATTGAATCTGAGATGGGGGGGAATCTGATGACATTTAGAAGAGTGTTGATTAGACAACCGGTCAAGGAAGAACCAAAACAAAGAAGAGCTCTATTTAGAGTGAAGTGCAAGATACTTGGTAAAGTATGCAAGGTCATTTTAGATTCAGGTTCAACAGACAATATCATCTCAGAAGAAGCAGTAATGAAACTGAAAATGAAAAAGGTACCCCACACTAACCCCTACAAGGTAACATGGCTCAACAAAGGGAAAAGTGTTCTAGTGAATGAGCAAGTAACAGTGGAGTTTTCCATTGGAGGGTATAAGGATAAGTTAGTTTGTGATGTTTTACCCATGGATGCATGCCATCTACTATTGGGTAGACCATGGTAGTATGAAAAAAGTGCCATGTATGATGGGAAAGAGAATAGAATTTCCTTCAAGAAGGATGGGAAGACTTTCAAGTTGCAGTCACTGTCAGAAGAAGAAGAGGGACATTCAAAGACACCAAGTGTCATGTTGAGTAGTGGGAAGGAGTTCCTTAACAACCTACATCAAGGGGGTGAAGGATATGTGGTTATGTTACAACCTAAAGAAGAAGACAAGGCTGAAAAGACAGTCATACCTGGAGCAATCCTAAAGTTGTTGGATCAGTTCAAGGACATTGTAAGTGATGGTGCACCTGCAAATCTACCACCAAAGAGAGCCATAAGTCATCAAATTGACTTCATACCTGGAGCCTCATTTCCTAACAAAGCAGCTTATAAGCTTACACCGGATCATAATCTAGAGGTAGCTAGGCAAGTGCAGGAGTTATTGGATCAAGGATTGATTAGGAAGAGTATCAGCCCATGTGCAGTACTAGTGGTCTTAGCAACCAAGAAGGGAGGTAAATGGAGGTTATGCACTGATTCTAGAGCAATAAATAGGATCACCATTAGGTATAGGTTCCCTATTCCTAGAATTGAAGAGTTAATGGATTGTCTTGGAGGAGCTCAATACTACACAAAGTTGGATCTCAAGAGTGGATACCATCAAATCATATTTAAGGATGGTGATGAGTGGAAGACAACATTTAAGACAAATGATGGGTTATATGAATGGAGAGTGATGCCATTTGGTCTCTCCAATGCCCCTAGCACATTCATGAGGCTCATGAATGAAGTGCTCAAAGACTTCACAGGGGTATTTGTGGTGGTATACCTTGATGACATCCTCATATTCAGCAAGACAATAGAAGAGCATTTAAAACATGTGGAGTTGGTTCTTAGAAGGTTGCAAGAGGAGAAGTTGGAAATCAATCTAGAGAAGTGTGAGTTATTTAAGAAAGAGCTTGTATATTTGGGTTTTGTAGTGTCCAAAGGATCATTGAAGATGGATCCAAGTAAGATGGAAGCTATCCTAAACTGGCCTACACCAACCACAGGGACTGAGGTAAGAAGTTTCCATGGATTGGCTCAATTCTACAAAAAATTCATAAGGAAATTTAGTGGTATATGTGCACCATTCCTAGATACAATCAAGGGTGGTTTAAAAACTAAGTTCATGTGGACTCAAGAACCTGAGAAAGGGTTTGAGAAACTGAAACAAGAGGTGGCAACTCGACCTATTCTCTTATTACCCAGTTTTGACAAATTGTTCATTGTTGAATGTGATGCAAGTGGAGTGGCAGTAGGAGGAGTGCTAAGTCAAGAGGGTAGGCCTATAGCCTTCTTTACTGAGAAGCTCAATGAAGCAAAGAAGAGGTATTCAACTTATGACTTAGAACTTTATGCTTTGGTTCAGTCACTTAGGAAGTGGAGGCATTACCTTCTACCCAAGGAATTTGTGGTCTTTACCGACAATCAGGCACTTAGCTATTGGAATACCCAAGAGAAGTTGAGCAATAGACACTTGAAATGGATGGAATACATCCAAGCTTTTACCTTCACCATCAAGCACAAGAAGGGACAGCTAAACAAAGTAGCAGATGCATTGAGCAGGAGGTTGTTAACAGTGCAAGAGATACAAGTGAAGAGCATAGGGATTGATAGTTTTAAAGATCTCTATGGGGAAGATGAAGACTTTTCAGAGGTCTATAAGGTATGTTCTAACTTTGAGAACCATTTCCATAGCCAATACTCAAAGTATACATTGCAAAGTGGGCTATTGTTTAAAGGAAATTAGTTATGTGTTCCAAGAGGGTCAATGAGGGAAAATATCATTCAGGAAAAACATAATGGAAGTCTTAGTGGACATTTTGGCATCAACAAGACTTTAGAACTAGTGCAAAGATTCTATTATTGGACTAAGTTGGCAAGAGATGTTAGAAAGTATGTGGAACACTTTTTTGTGTGTATGAAAGCTAAGGGAGGAGCTAGTAATGCTGGTCTATATCAACCCCTACCCATTCCTAACAGACCATGGGAGTGTGTAAGCATGGATTTTGTGGTAGGCCTTCCTAAGACCAAGACTTGTTTTGACAGTGTCTATGTAGTAGTGGACAGATTTAACAAAATGAGTAATTTTATCCCTTGCAAAACTACTCATGATGCTAGTTACATAGCTCATCTCTTCTTCAAGGAAGTTGTAAGGATCCATGGATTGCCTTTGAGCATTGTTTCAGACAGGGATGTGAAGTTCATGAGTCACTTTTGGAAGACTCTATGGAGTAGATTGGGTACCAACCTGTCATTTGGATCAGCTTACCATCCTCAGACCAATGGTCAAACAGAGGTGGTTAACAGGGTGCTAGGTAACCTTCTAAGGTGCCTAACTAAGGAGTATAGACAAACATGGGATATGGTTATCTCACAACCTGAGTATGCTTACAATGATAGTGTGAACCAGACCACAGGGAAGAGTGCTTTTGAAGTTGTGTATGGGATGCACCCAAGAGGCATATGTGAGCTCAGAGATCTTGGAGCTATGGAACATAGAAGTGGATATGCAGAGGACTTCAGTCAAACCATGAAAGAGATTCAGGAGTAGGTGAAGAAGATAGTCACTGAGGCTACACAAAAGTTGAAGGAGAAGGTAGATTTTTCAAGGAAGGATGTGTAATTTGCAGTAGGAGACTATGTCATGGTCCACCTTAACAAGTCAAGGTTGCAGAAGGGAATTTCAACCAAGTTGCAACTGAAAAGAGTAGGACCATGCAAGATATTAGCCAAGTATGGTAAAAATGCATACAAGTTAGAGTTACCTACCGGTTTAGGAATCTCACCAGTTTTCAATGTAGTTGATTTGATCAAGTACAAGGGATTAATCAAGGATTTGGATCAGAACAATAGGGAAATATTCAAGGATGTAAGCAACATACCACTACCTCAAGGTTGTAGAAGGGAATGTCAACCAAGTTGCAAATGAAAAGAGTAGGACCATGCAAGATATTAGCCAAGTATGGTAAAAATGCATACAAGTTAGAGTTACCTACCGGTTTAGGAATCTCACCAGTTTTCAATGTAGCTGATTTGATGAAGTACAAGGGATCAGTCAAGGATTTGGATCAAAACAACAGGGAAATCTTCAAGGATGTAAGCAACATACCCCTACCTACTCCAGACAAGCAATAAGTAGAATGAATCCTGGAGTCAAGAGTGCAAAAGTCTACAAGGCATAAGGTGTACATGGAGCACCTTATCAAGTGGAAGAACAAGCGTGAATCAAAAGCCACATGGGTACAAGAAGATCAGTTCAAGAAGTTTGGTATTGACATATCATTGATCTCTCCTTCCATTCCTTAGTGTTTGGGCAGAGAGGGGGAGAATGGTGCAGGAGCACCTAGGAAATCTTAGGCATTTAGGAAGTCTAGGATGCTTTCCTTTTGTTTTGTTGTTTATCAAGAAGGTCATGTTGACCATTGAGTTGAGGATATAGTTAATGGATGTAGTTGGTCTCTAGAATGGAAGTTGAGGAAGGGAGAATGAGTTACAAACTCATTTTTACTTAGTTTTCTGACTTTTGGCAAAAGTTGAAAAACACAGTGTGTTTTACAACTTTTCTATCTTTATCACTTACATAACTGACCAAATGAGCCTAATTGTTTTAGAGGCCATATTTAAAGGGAACCTCGACATGAATTGAGGTTGGAATCATTTGAGTTTGTAATTAGTTTTGAAATCAAGAAAACAATGATATTTGAGTGTGCATTTCCTGTTTTGTTCCTGTTTTTGAATTAGTGGGTTAATGGATTGATCATGGTATTTTGTAGAGATTAGAATGTAGGGGAAAATTATTTCAAGGATTTTTTGGAACAATAGATATCAGGTTATTCATTTTCAAGTTATCTTGTGAATACTTCAAGTTCTTTCTTTAATTGCTGTTCTGACTGGTAGACTGTGGAAGATGGGGTTTTAGCTTACATTACCACTATACCTAGAGTACGAGCTTGTTGGGAATGTGGCTAAGCTCCATGTATGTAAATAGGTTAGGGTTAGGAGTCTGTAGGAGTCGAGTGATCATGAGGAAAGTCTCTTCCTAGGTGAGCTTGGCAATGCCCGACTAGGAAAGATAGTGAAAAACAAGCACTAAAGTTGTAAGGGTGTCAATCCCATGGAAAACCAAGGTGTGTGGTGGATCTAGGAGGCCTTGCAGAGGCTTGGAAAGAAGGATGGGGCCTTGAAAGACCATGTGGAGGAAGAATCAACTGACTGCTCACAAAAAAAAGGTCAGAAATTGGCTTAAAACAAGCCTAAAAGTGCTAAGTTTGTGGCTAGGGCAGGGTACGGATAGTATAGGCTCCAAACCCCAAAAATATTCAAGGTGTGGGCATAGGAAACACAAACCCCAAGAAAATATCCTAGGTCATTTAGAGGTTTTTGGAGTGGTTTCCACTTTTCTTGGGTTAGGAGACCTAATTGGGGCTCAAGGGCTAGTAGCCTTTTTAACCCTAGAAGAGGGTTTGGTGAGAGCGATGGAAAATTGGAGATTGGTGGATGATCAAGAACCCTAGGGGGATGGTCTTGAAGCCATGGGAGACATCACACACCCCTGCATCGAATTAGTGAAGGTTGGAGATTTATCTAGCCTTTAGGAAGATTAAGGGCTAAGGAGAGAATGGCAGAGAGAGCACCAAGATTGGCTTGGTTAGGGAAATGGACATGATAGTAGGGTTGGCCAGGAGAACTAGGGGTGCCTAACAAGCATTAGGGACTATAGGTTAAGGTGGTGGAGAGTGACACCAAAGGGGTTTACCAAGGTGAGACCCAGAGCATGGAACAGTGAGTGTTCCATC
>VDFB02000015.1:323397412-323461516 GCA_007258455.2 Sequoia sempervirens | reverse complement strand
TCAATGTATGTAGTACATGTATTTAAACATAATGGATTTCAAAAATTAACATCTAAATAAAAATTTAAATGATATTGTATACTAAGTCCCTAGGCCAAATGAAATGGTTGATTGTGTAGCCTCTTGTACTTGGGAAATCTAGTTGTCTGTCAGCAACTGTTAAAGATTCCAGCACATTAACATATATTTGTACAAATATCTCTTATAAAATATGAAAGAATTTAGATAAAACACACTATGAAATTATTTTAAGTCTTATTGGTGCTCCCACATCGTCCCTGTCAGCCGATGTCTCTCTTGCAAATGGTCCACTTTGTGCTCTATCAACTCCTACATCCGACATATCCTGCACCTCATAGTCTAGTGTGTCCATAGGAGCCTTAGTGGACCATCGAAGAGGACCCAAACATAAAATTTTGCATGTCATGTAGTAATAGGGCACACAAATATGTGCCAAAGAGGATGGTGTACTAGTCAAAGTTGATGCAGAAAGTGCATCACCATCGTGCTAGCATGTATCAGGTGCATCACAATCATGATGGGATGCACCGTCATGTGGTTGTACAACATGATGGCTCTGCATTACCAAATGATCACTCAATGAATGTAAGGAAAAAATGCTCTAACTCCCTACATCTAAAGCAATCTTGGGGTAAGGCATTGGAGATGGGGTAACAATAGGCAGAGCATGAGGAACTGGGGTGACTCGGTGTGCTCTAGGTCTATCCTGTGGCATCCCTCTGCCAACACCCTAGAAATATTACATGTCAAAGTAATTGACATGCATCCCTAGGACAAACTTGACATATAATTTTTGTAGAAAATATTAAGGGACATCAAGATTGTTGTTGGGTGGTCTATCAAAAACCATCCACCAATGTCTCCATAAATTAGCTAATATGCCTCTATGTGTGCACCATTTAATTGAAAATTCCACACATTTATGGGCTATCTTGTTTTGTGATCAATAAATAATTGAGCTAATTGGGCTTTATGAATATCAAGTTCCCTCACCTCATCATATGATAACCCATTGGTATAAAATTTCCTTTGTTCTTCTTGCCATTGTGCAAACCTATTGTGCTAAGTTGCCAAAGATTCAACATTTGAAATCATTGTTTCTAAAGTGTTTTCCATATCTAATAGCTCAGGGAGTGTTTCATAAATTCGACATACATTTCTCGGTTGATCTAAATTTCTATGAATAGCTTCATGTAATGTTGGAACGTTTTAGTTTGGAAACAATGGTCGCGGTGAAGGAGGATTTGGAGGGTTTTCATCTTGAGTGGGGTTAGGGTTTTCATGTTGAGCGGGATTAGGTTTTTCCTTTTGAGCAGGGTTTGGATCAACCATTTTAAGCTTGTTAATTGATAAAAAAAAATAAATTAACAAACATTTTAATGCAACAAAAAACCTATTAAAAATCCTTGCATTTTTTACTAAAATTCACAAAAAAAAATTCAAAACTAATATAAATTGAAGAAAATAAAATAAAATTTGTAAATACCTTTGAAATGTGATTGATTTGAGAAAAAAAATTGGCTCCCAATAGATATCTGAGTAGTTGATTACAAAACACACGTGCAACTATTTAGGAGAAATGAACATTCAGGTTTCTTTTTTGATATTATAGAACGGGAAATGGATATCCATTTCATAATGGATGGATATTTGTTTCCTTTGTGTAGATTTTTTAGTAAATAGTCGGGTTCAAGACCCGACCACTATACATATGCAGTTTTTTTGGTAATAATATATTATAAAATAAAATTATATTATATAGTATATTATATATATATTATATTATAATATAATATATTATATAGTATATTATATATATTATATTATAATATAATATATTATATAATATAATTTTATATTATCATATAATATATATATATAATATAATATAATATATATATATCTAATATAATATAATATTATTATTATATAATATATTTAATACTATATACGTATTATAATATAATATTGTAGACGTTCAAATTATCCTAATTGATATCATGTACTCGATCCTAATTCACAAGTATCAATTCTTTCTGAATCACTTCTAACCAATTAATTGAATAATCCTTATTTAATTAATTCATCATAATTCCTCTTTGATTAAATAAATCAACTTTATTTGATTAAATCATAATTCCTCTTTGATTAAATAAATCAATTTTATTTGATTAAATCCTAGTGTTCCTCTTTTGATTAAATAAATCAGTTTATTTAATTAAATCCTAGTCATCTCTTTTAATCAAATAAATTAAACTTTATTTGATTATATCTAATATTCTTCATTTAATTGAATAAATCAAACTTTTTAATTAAATTACTAATGTTCAATATTCCTCTCATTTGATTTAAATAAATCTAAAAATCTAAATCAAATGTCATATCAACTAATTCCATCTAAAGTTAATTAAATCCTAATTAACTCTAACTCTAATACTAAAATCCTCTAGCTTTTGCAACTTGCACATATAAATCAATTTATTTGATTTATTAATTCTTCTATTTCCATTCAAATATGTCATCTCTTTGGAATATTCCACCAATTTGAAATCTCCCTCCCAAAAGGACTTGTCCTCCAACATGGCATTTATAGCTCTTACATGTCCTTTTTCTTGAGCCAAGTGGCATTAACTTATCTTTCAAATCTTCCTCCACAAGTCATCTTTTGAATTTCAAATTCCACCTAATTGCATTAATTGGCACATTGATCAAAATGTGCTCCACCTCTCTTCAATAGCATGTTGACAAGTGACATAATGCCATTGGTCATCTTTCATCCCACATCCTTCCTATTTCTCATTTCTCCATCCTTCTTTCCTATAAATAGAGGACTTCTCTACTGATTTGGGATCCACAACTTTATGCAAGATTACTATCTACATATTTGAGCAAGTTCATCCACCATTTTCATCCAAGTTTTCATAGTTTCTCATCAATCTTAGCTAGGTTATTGAAAATTTTCATCAAGGAGCACACAATCATCATCAAGATCAACAAATTTTTGCAAGGAATTGGGAATGTGCTTCTTTCCACATCAAAGAAGCACCAATTCCCCCATGGGATGTTCGTTTGAATGTTTTGAATAATATTTCTTAGCTTTCAATAGATTTTAGTTGATATTCTATCTTGTTGTCTTGTTCATTGTATTTGAATGAATTGCATGGGGAATGTTTGCTATAGATTTGTTTATTGACTAATATTGTATTGTTTGATCATGTTTGAGTAGTTCTAGACCAAGCATTCACATTTTGGCACTAGAAGGATGACACACCTTTCAAAATTAACACATTTTTTGGTCAAATTCTATTATTTTTTCAAAATTTTGTGTCATTAGGAAAGAGCGACACTAGGAGGGAAAAACAACAATGCTATTTGCACTCCAAAAAGCAACGCTAAAGTAATTCTTTTGAGGCCAAACCAACTGTCAAACTCCAAAGTGTGATGCTGAGTGAAAATAAAAACACAATCACAATCTCTATTTTTCCATAGAGCGACGCTAACCTCACTAGGGCGATGCTGACTTCTCCAAACAACGATGCCTCCATGGATTGTGATCTTGGAGTTGGGTAAAAGGTCACTTTTCAGTTTTATTTTAACAGGTGCTTTTTATATTAATCACCTTTCATTTTTAACCTCTCTTGGGGCTTTGTTTTCTATAGGCTAATCAAATTATGTAGGTTGAGGTGATCAAGAAGGGAAGGAGGAAACAAGGAGAAGATTCCTTATGACATTATCTCATGATTGTAGCAAGTGTTAATAAACACTTTGGGAACATTTATAACCCAATTTTTTTAGGATGTTGTTATCTTCAGTTTTATGACTCAAATAAATTTTGTTTGGGCTTTAAAAAGAACAATCAAAGGGTTAAAAAGAAAATTAGTAACTTATTAGAGTTGGTTTTTTATTTTAAGAATTGAACAAGCAACTCCAAACATTTCATCTTGGTGATATAAAAAGAATCCATTACTACTTTTGAGGTCTAAAATGAACATGTTTCTTCTTCGTTTTGTAATATTTTTTACAAACTAATATCATTTAGAAGGTGTATGCACTTCTCTCGTGCTTCATGGTGATCTTGAGAATCAAAAGTCTTTTGGTGATATTAGTTTGTCTAAAATATTACCTCCACACTTCAATTTGCGATTTTAAAAATTGAACAAATCTTGCTAGTGTGAGTTAAGTATATCACGTGTGTTCTCTCTTTGTTCATACAAACAAAGATTGATCAAACTACAGATGTGCTTGCTCACTATTGTTCGCCTTTAGATGGGCCTACCTAAGACCAATTTGAAGGTGACTCCAACCAATTTTTCACTTGGGCCGATATACAAATGGATAAGACTAAACTGTCAAGTCCTCATGGTATGTAGGCCTTAGTCGTACAATGTATTTCATAATGGGGTACTACTATAAAAAGTATAAGAGCCCCTAGTAGGATTGATTAAATCCTTTACTGGCTTGTTGGATGCTTGCAAGGTGCCATGTCCTTGATCACCCTGACTAAGAACCAATTTGTATAGAGGCCAAAATCCTTACTATTTGTTGGTGCAAGAACGATCGTTCTGAAGCCGTCCCAAATTTTTGTGGTTCTTAGTAGAGATGTGAAGTCTATCATGGGAGATTCATGAGAACTGAAGCTTGGATGACCCAATAAGTGTGTGTCATGGAGGGGAGCTAATGTGGTCAAGCTTCTAATCATTCGCTAAGAATAGGCGTAGCTGGATTTATCCAAGTGGGAATTCAACAAATATTGTCTCTTTCCATCCTAAGGTTGTGCATCATCTTGGAATCAAAACACTTTGATTGGATCTAAAACATTGGAAAATAAATATTGAACCAAATAATCAAAATTTCAAACCCTTTAGGAGGAGAAAATACTAAACAAGAAAGTGTTTGTGGTAAAAAGGACTCATTAAGCAAAGATAAAGGACAAATTGAATCTCACATGTGTTTTTTCAAATGATTTCCCGCACTTGATCAGAATATGAAAACCAAAGTCTAAAAGTCTTAGTCCAAGAGCTCTCAAGAAACGTCTTTCAACACTTTACGAATTTAGAGAGAGAGATTGGTCTTTAACTTTTACAAACGTGCTTCAAAGAACAGTCCCAATTTTTATTCATTTTACTATTGTCAAAATCAAAATCTATTTCAAAGGTTTGAGTTTCTCACATAGGAAGTATAGCATGTTCTTCATTACCGAGGTCTTGTAAACAAAAGTCTCTCTAGGTTCACTTAGGATCAAAATCAACACTCTCATCCATCCCCCAAACATCAATCAAAACCCATCTCACAAACAACTCTTGAAATCTTGGAAAAATCCTTCATACTAAACTTTTGGAAAATCAAATGAAAACCATCTTGTTTGACTAAGTGTGTGTGGATGCATCCTTCTTCATACACTTAGTTAAATTGTCACCTTATGGACAAATTTATTCCAAGACAACATCTAACCTCTTGGAGTTTATGAGTTCATTATTAAATCTAAAATCAAATCCAAACCAAAATCTAAATCTAAATCTAAAATCAAATCCAAGATCAAAAATCCAAAATTCCTAAAGTCTAGTATCTCCTTCAAGGCTCTTAAGAGTTCAATCATTCACAATCTTCCCTCTTACATCTTCTCATCACCATCCTTTGATCCTTAACATTTTAGAATTTATTTTTTGTACCTAAAGTTTAGATTAATCTAAGGAGTTAGAGGTTCACCTCCCACATTCTTGAAAATTAATACTTATTTTATAGTCCAAACTAGATCTCAAGACAAGAAGAACATGGAAACAAACAAAGAAACATCCACTTCAAGTGACTTGATTCAAACTACACACGAAATCAATCCCATCGGATCTAGCAATCCCCCACTCAATCTTCCACAACTTCCACAAGATCCTCAAGAGGAAGGTTGCCAAGTGGAGGATATTACCAACAATGTCCTAGGAATGACTCAAGATGAAATCATAGAAATGGTCCAAAATCCTAAGACTCACAAAATTGTCAATGCCATGATGAGACTTAATCCTTCACAATATATGTTGGAATTGGCTAAAGAAGGGGCTAAACTCCCTTCTGATTATGATGTAAGCACTATTGTGGAGAAACCACTTGGGATTATGCCACCAATCTCATTTACACCCTCCTTTCAAAACATCATTCAACCCATCCCACAACCCACATCATCCCTTGCTCCAACTAAACTCATAGTTAGTAAGGGGAGTTAATTGCTTCATGCTCTTCAAACACATCTCCTTGTAAACAACCAAGACTTGGATGCAAACACCATCTTGGGTCAATCTATCCCTCAAGATCTGAAACACCCATACATTCCACTCGTCTTTCATGACACCAATAGTCTGTCACTTTTGCTGCAAAACTGACATATTCTCTAAATGCACAAGTCTCTCTCCCAATGGTACCACAAGGACAAGTGGGTCTATTTTAACAAGGGGGAATCTTTGGGGCCTCATCTTCACTTGCTCAAGGAAATCTAGCACCACTTCCACCACCAATCCCACCGCCAATTCATCTGCCACTACCTCCTCTACCACCAACATCTATATCAATCATTGGTTTAGGGAAACCCCCTCTACCTGACATACCGATCCCAATGCAATCAAACAAAAACATTCCTCCAATCATGCCACCAATAGCACAACAACAGGTGACATCCATCCAAGCAACACCATTAGTCATCACAACACATCAAAATGTGGTCTCCCAAGGACCCAACATATTAATCACACAATCTACCACAATCACTCAAACCACATCTCAACAACCACCTCAACAAAATCTCATCACCCCATCTCACACAATTCTAAATCCTCCACTACCACCTCCAAATCCAAACATGGTGAACCAATACAGCATAACACTGCAAGCAGCTCAACAAGCCTATATAAAAAGTCACTCCAGCAATATCAAAGTCAACAAGCTGCACAACAAGCGCAGGCACAACAAGCCACCTAGGCACAAGCCCAAGCTTTATTGCAACAACAAAAATCCATGCAAGCTGCTCAAGTAGCACAAGTTGCACAAGCTGCATAGGCTACCCAAGCTTCCCAACAAGCTCAAACGCAAGCTCAAGCACAATATCAAGCCCAACAAGCTCAAACACAAGCTCAAGCACAATACCAAGCACAACAACAAGCAGCTCAACAATAAGCGTACCAGAAAGCATTGCAACAATATCAAGCAATACAAGAAGCATCCCAACTATTAGCCCAACAACAAGCATTTTTGGCACAACAACAACAAGACCAACAAAAAGCATTGTTGGCACAACAACAACAAGACCAACAACAAGCATTGTTGGAACAACAATTGTAGGCATACCAATAAGCATTGTTGGCACAACAAAAATTTCAACCACCTCCCACAAATACACAAAGCAATCCACCCATCACTCAAACAATCAAACCACCTCAAAACACATTTATCCCACCTCTCAATCTACAAAATGATGTGATGGAAAAAATCAAATTTCTCTCACAACAAGTGTTGGACCTCCAATCTGGGAAATCAACAAAAACACCAAGCAATTTGTGCCCCTATCCATTCGACAGAAGCCTTGCAATGGTGCCTTTCCCAAAAGGGTTTGAAATCCCTAAATTTGACAAATAGTGTGGGATGGGTAATCTTGAAGATCACATCAGGAAATTCCAAGTACACTGTATGGAAGTTGCATACGATGACACATCTAATGCGACTATTCCCTCGAAGTTTGGTTGGGCCAGCAATGGAATGGTTCTCTCACCTTTCTCCTGGAATCAAAAAGTTCCAAGAAATTGTGGATGCATTTATACAGAACTATGCATTCAACATAGGCATGGATGTGAGTTTAGAGGAACTATCTGCTCTCAAACAAGCTAAGGGGGGAAAATTTGCATCCTTCCTACAACGATGGCAATCCAAGGCCAACACGAGCAAGTGGACCATGCCAAAAGAACAACAAATCTGCACTATCATTTCCAATCTCAAAAAAACCTTGTCCTTCCATCTAAAAATGCAATGCATTACCACATATGACCATTTGATCCCTAAAGCGCTGAACATGGAAAGAGACCTTATTGCATGAGGGACACCCACATATCAAGAATATCAAGACAACTACCCATCAACTAGTTACAATGAAAAACCTTGCACATGGGCCAAAAAAAAAATGTCACTAATGATGGTGTGGTTGATGCCAAGGTCATAATCAGTGCTCCAAAACAAAACACACAATCATACCAACAATTGCAAGGAAACAATCAAAACAACACACAAGACAATGTAGTATCACAACAACCCAATAGTCAAACGATCAATAATCTAAATAATCAAGGGGGACCATCCCCATGAAAAAAAATCCCCCCAAACAAAAATACACAGCCCTTGGGGAATCAATCAAATCTATCATGAAGAAACTAGTACAAGAGAATCTCACTAAAATCCCCATCTATGAGAATTATCAAGAGCCCCAAGTGAAACCACCATGGTACAATGAAAAGCACCTTTGTGATTTTCATAAAATCAAGGGGCACATAACGACCAGTTGCATGAGATTGAAAAATTTGATCGAAGACCTTATTGATGACAAAATCATAAATGTTGAACAACTTGCATGAAATCAAGACCTAAAGATATACACAAATCTTATGCCAGATCATAATAAAGGAATAACCATGGAAAGACAAAATATGACAATGTAAACCATGTTTATGATCATGTTGTCGCATCCCTAGATGAATGGGTCACTATTGTTAACGTCAAGGGAGCCAAAGCCGATTGTGGAGTCACCACACATGATGACAAGGTTACCATTTCTGGACCATTCCAACAATCCAAGGCATCAGCCTCTAATATAATATCCATTCCCAATGGTTATAATGTCTTGGACTAGCTGAAAAGAACCCCTACTTAGATCTCCATCATGGAGTTACTGAAGATCTCACCTGCACATAGGAAAATCCTAGAAGAAGTGTTGGCTTCATCCACTATCCATGCAAATCTCGATGTTGTCCAATTCCAAGCTATGGTCAGACACATCACCACCCTACATCTCCTAACATTTTTTGATTAGGACTTCCCCACACAACCATCTCATAACCGCACACTCCATCTCAAGGTATTGATTCATAAAAATAAAGTCAAAAAGGTCTTGGTGGATGGGGGTGCAAGTCTAAATATTTGTTCACTCAAGCTAATAAATAATCTTGGATTCTCCAAGGATGCCATTGAAAAAGGTAAAGGTATTACAATTAGGGCATAAGATGATCAAGAGAGTTTCTCAAGGCACTATTCAACTCCCTATTCAAGTAGGGCCAACCATCATGGCAACCACATGCCAGGTCCTTGATCTTGATTTACCTTATAATATCCTCCTAGGGAATCCATGGATCCATGGGATGCAAGTTGTCGCATCTACCTTCTATCAATGTGTCAAGTTTCCCTATCAAAATCAAGAGGTCACAGTCCATGGTGATCTTGAGCCCTTTTATTATTACAAGAACCTAGAAGCCAAGTGATACAAAATCCCTCAAGTCCCAAAGAATGATGAAGGCCCTAAAACTCCATATGTAGACCCAGCTACCTTAGCCTCCACTTCTGAGACAAAGACACCGCCATTCCTAACATCTATAATATCAAAGTCATTATCCAAGAAAATGGGTGTGGGGATTACAAAATGAATAAAAGTGCCTTCGTAATAGGAGAGTTACCTCAATCTCCTAGGTCTTGCGGGCAGCCTCAACCGATTGAAACATCATCCCAAACCTTTAAAGTAGACTCCTCCAGATTCAGATGTTGAGGAGACCTAAGTCAAGAAGAGGTAGATGAAAAAGACATCAATTCTACTATACCAAGATGAAAGGTTTGTGCCTAATATTCTCATGGATGATAGCAACAAAGGACTAGAAATGATGCTTGGTATGGGCTATAATAGAAACAAGAAACTTGGGAAGAATGACAATGGTCTTCTAGTACCTATCATTCCTGAGAAGTGTATAAGGAATCTTGGCCTTGGATGTACTCCTCCAAAACTAACAATACTTGAAAAAAGTGCCTCGGTTAGAAAGGTCAAAGCTCCCCCTTAGTTGTTGGTATCCACACGTTTTCCCCTAGACAACTATACCTTTGACATAACTGATGTGTGTGATGAGGACCCGATAGCTGGCTTACCCATGCTATTCGAGGATTCCTCCCTTCTCATGATTAGTACGCTATCTTTTGAGTCAAACAACCAAATCCATGAGCTAAACTTAGTTTATCCCCAACTTATCGATTACAACCAACAAGGACCACCAATTCTAGACACATTCAAAAATGATGAGGCTCTCTCAAAATTCATGGGATTGTGGGATACTGTACCGTGTGGAGATCACAAAGTTGGGTTTGACATCGTGCTGGAAAAAACATGCCTATTATGGGGAAACGATTGAATCCCTCAATCGAAAAAGTGACAATTGAAGAATAATATCTAGGTCTTTGAGTGAAAACCACACTGTGGCACTCTCTGACCTAAAAATAGTAAAAATAAAGGACACATCCAATGGTGAAAACCTCTCTGAGGCGCTAGAGGATGAGGGATTCAATCTTCCCCTTAGTACTATTCATCAGGAGAAGTCAGTAGTCTTAGTAGATAAGTGCAATCCAGTCAACTTGGGGACAAAAGAAATGCCACATATCACCTTCTATGTAGAATCACTTTTGACAGAAGAAAAAGAACCTCTAGCTTCATTCCCAAGGGAAAGAAAGGTAAACTTTGCATGGACCTACACTGACATGCCTATTCTTGATCCAGAGTGGGTTTCAAATCTTGTACCTGTTTCAAATCCCATTGGAGGCATCCACATCTGCACAGACTTCAGAGACCTTAACAAAGCATGTCCCAAGGATGATTTCCGTCTCCCAAACATAGATATGATTGTGGATATGATAGTAGGTCATGAAATGTTGTCATTAATGGATGAATTCTTAGGGTACAATCAGATCATGATAGCTAAGGATGACCAACACAAAATGACTTTCACTTGTCCATGGGGGATGTATTGCTAGAATATGATGCTATTTGGGTTGAAAACCACAGGAGCTACCTATCAAAGGGCCATGACACTAATCTTCCATGATATGATTCACAAAATTGTGGAAGATTATGTGGATGACATATTTTCCAAGTCAAAGAAATGTTGAGATCACATAGCGGCATTAGGCTCCATCTTCGACAGGATAGAAGAATACAAGGTTAGATTCAATCCAAAAAAGTGTGTCTTTGGGGTACAATCAGGAAAGTTACTAGGATAAATTGTATCTATGAGAGGAATTGAGATAGACCCTGCAAAAGCCAAAGCAATCCTTGAGATGGAGGCACCAAGAACCTTGAAGCCATTGAGGGGTTTGTAGGGAAGGCTCCAATCCATCCATTGATTCATAGTGCAACTAGCAAACAAGGCTATCCCATATTCTCATCTACTCCACAAGGGGGTAGCATACAAATGGGATGAGAAATGTCACTAGGCTTTCAATAAGATCAAGGAGTACTTACACCACCAGTTCTCATGCCAACAATTCCAGGCAAACCCTTGATCCTATATATATTAGCAACAATAGTAGCCCTCGATGCTATTGTTGTCAAACAAATTGCACCCGAATGCTTGAATGACTAAATTCAACAATCTGTTGAAACATGGAAACTATCTTCAGGCTGTGGGTATTCCTATGGAAAAGAGACCTCTAGATTCTAGGCTAGTTCCTATATGATTCTCAAATTGATAATTGGGTAACTTGTGCTAAAAAAGGGATAGAAGTATGTAATAGATGGACGTAAAACTGTAAATTGACGGCGATACACCTAATTAATAGACCTGCAACTATAATGGACAATGAACTTCAAAAAAACTATCCACACAAGTCAATTCAACAGTTTGACCACAAAAATAATTCTAAGGTTTGAATAAACTACTTTTGAAGGAAAACAGAGTTTTCTTAGCAAAAAGTGAATAGATTATTCTGTTACACAACCCTAGACCTATGATTTTCACTATTTTGAATGCATGTAAATATAATTGAGACAATAATTTTAAAGGTTTTGATATTAAACAAGTAAAACTTCATCAAATCATTCATAAAAACATCATAATGACAAGGTAGACTTTTGATTTCATTGAAATTGAAGGAATCTTTACAATTTATGACACAAATTAAACCTGTAAACCTGCTATTGTATTAATTTCTGAAAGCTGAGTTACATGATATTTCTCTTTGCAGAATGCAAAGGCTGAAAAACAAGAACTAGAGGAAAAAGACTAACTTTTTCCACTATATGCAAAAGGCATGCACAAAGTAGCCAAAAGTTGAACTGAATGAGAACTGAAGTGAAAACATCTCCAATGTGAAATCCGAGCAAAAGAGAAAATCCTTATAAAAATAGCTCAAACTCATGCAAAAATGAGTGAACTCAGGCTCAAAATCACAATCACAATGTGTACAACTGAAAAGTAACTCGAATTGGCTCCAGAATGCATGAAAATAGCAGTGAAATTGAACTGAAGTTGAAAAATATCTTTGAAGTTGTCATCTCACGAGAAAAAGCAAAAAGCCTCGAAAAACAGATTTAGAACTCGAGCTAGTTGCACTCTCACTGTCTCAAAATGGTCATGCATGTATGTTGACCCAACAAGTCTCCAAAAATTACTCCTCCAACTGAAGATGTAACTCAAAAACGCCTCATGAATGGGAGTCTCAAATCCACTTGTTTAATTCATTTCGCATGTGCATGAGCGATTTTTTTTTTGAAATGTAAACCCCCTTTTTGATAATAGTTGTTTCAAACACTATTAACAACAAATAATATTATTTTAATAATATTTGAAAAACAACTTTACAAAGCATAAATTTAAAGGGGCATAAGTAAATGTGTGCATGTCTTTGATAGAAAAAATAACCCTCTTATCACTTCATCCATGCACTTCATACTTAGCACATTTTTCCATTCTCATTATATACCAATTGATCACATCATTAGACACATTGACTTTAAAGTCATGGCCATGGAGAAGATTAATCGAAATTATTTTGATTGAAAATATATGGTAAAAAATGCCCATCATGAGATTACCTAGCAAGTCAAAAACAAACCTCGAACCCTAAACTTCACTTTCATTTCTTACTTTGCAACTTCATGAACAAGCTACTGCCGCCAAGGTGTAGGGTTTGATGCTCGACCTGGAGAAGGAATGGAGATCTGGCTTACTGGTAAACTCATTGATTTTCCTTCTTGCTGCCATATCTCTATGAAAGATTTTCTATAGAAGCTTCATTTTTGCAAAAGAATGAAAGAAATGTGCATTTTCTCTATCTTCTATTTATGAGAGCCTTCCCTATATATAACATTGTTGTGCGGCCTTTATGTTCTTTTGATATAATTCTAAAAATATTCCAAATAACAGATTCCTTTGTCTCAAACTTTCTTTGTATAAGAAATTCTTCACTATCCTATAGAGATATCTCTTTATGAACTCAACCTCCATTGATAATCTGGTCGCCATGAAATTTCTAGAACAGATCTTGTCAAGGGTTTTGTGCTATGCTTGGCCTGTCGTCTGGTAAGTGGCTCCTGCTCAGAAAAACACTATTGTATTCCCAAAAAACGTTGAGAGTTTGTGTATGAAAAGCATTGTATGCTTTAGGTTGCGGCCTCTATAGATTTTATCTAATCTCTGTACATTCCTTTCTGTGGTATCTCCTTGCTCCATCGAGGCCACCATTATGCTATGCATTTTTTTTGTGGAAAAGAGGAGAAACTCTCATATTTTGGGTTTGTTTCAAGATAGGGTTAGAAAACTCATAGCCTTCTCAAAAGCTTAATTATATTGAAGCTGAGGCCGTTTGTCACTGTCTCTTCTGTGACTGTACTCCATTGTTGAATTATATAGCTGATATTTTGTTCACTACTCCTCATTTGTTGCATTATCTGGAAGAGGGTTTTGACTCTTCTGCAGGCCGCCATGGAATTTCTAGGTATTTTCATTTGAGAACTTTGTATACATGCTTTTTCCATCATCCCTATAGACCCGTTCCATTTTTGTGGTATTTATGGACAGTCACTATATATAAGGTTAATGACTATAGGTCTTTGCAAAAATCACTGTACATTGTCCCAAAATCAAGCATTGTTCCTTAATATAATGACAATGAAGAAATTTTTCCTGAATGATGAGACAAAAGCAATGAGGCTTATTTGATATTGTTCTTGACAACATTAAAATGCACTCAGTGATTGCCTACTATTTGACACATTGCACAGTCATTATCCTTCATCCATGTATGTGTTGATTTTGTGCAATTGACTCATAGCAATAGCTATCATGTCAATTTCCATTGATTTGCAAACTATCCTTTTGTTATTTTTGTCACTAAATAGTTGTATTCTTTACTTCCAAGAAACTATGTTGAGCTTTGAATATGGACTTCAAGAAATGTTCTCTTGACTGTGCTCATCTATGATGAAATTGTTATCACTTAGCATGATTGCCCTATCATTATGTAACTGCAACTTTTGATATTTCATTGGCACGAGATATGATATGATGACTGCACCTTTCTTGTTTGATAACTCACTTATGCATGACTATACTGTGACTGTGTTGAACTTTGAATATGGATTTTAGCAATGTTATCTTGTGATCACTTACATGTTGCCATGATCTGCTCATAAAAAGATTGATTATTTGTCGTCTTTCCAAGATCATTAAACTCTCCAGATGAATTGGTGACTATCCTTAATCATTCTAAACTAATCGTGCTAACAAAAGCATTTGGGAATGGAAAATAGTAATGGCAGCCATACCCCTTGATATATTGGTGATGTTTCTTAATGTTTTTATGTAACCATGCTCTTATTACAGCCATGTAGACTATCCTTCATGTTGTCACTGTCCCTCCTGAGTCTCTTGATGAACTATGTATGTGCTTTGAAGTTATAAGAAACAATTTAATTGCTTGAGTGCTCTGTTTTCCCTTTAGTATAAAGGGGCTCCATACTTTATGTGAATACAATGTGAATAAAATAGAGCTGAAATTGAGCTAATGCATGCAGTTGATTATACTCCTTCAAACATTTTTTGATTGTTCCTTTGAATGATGAGCGAAAGGATGATTTTCTAAATATTTTTTTGTCATAATGAATCAAAGGTTGCTCTTGTGAATTTATCTTATTACAATAGTCCTTTCTTGATGACTGTAATTGAATCTCTGATTATTTGATGACTCTCATGTATGAATGTTGAATGAGATGACGCTTTTTTTATATGCCAGGCTCAACCCTTGTGGGATCCCGTTTTTCTCCACATATCTAATGAAATAGATCACGAACATAATGAACCTATTCCTGCACATTAAAACAAACATGTTAGTAAAATAAATGAAGCTGAAAGCTTCCATTGAATTCTGTTTTCTTTTGAACAATGAAATCATCTGATGGATTCCTGATCGAATGTATGTTATATTTATGCTGGTAGTGTAGGCATAGGATAGGATATGATTTGTCATTTCTTAGAGACCATCTCTAATACCACATTTCATCATAGTTGTAGATGCTTGTGGAGCCTAGAGCTGGATCAATTTGAAAGAACAACAACTAAAGACTTCAAGTGTAATGATGATTTGTGATTCCAGGCAATGACAAATCACCTTCTATCTTATGTTTACATTATTTTCAGTTGTATGATATACACTTCCTTTTTTTATTCATCATTTGATTATAAATATCAAATTGGCTACCCCCACGGCTTGTGTGGGACCTTGATCTTTACAATATGAATAAAACAACATTTGTTATGCAAATGTCTAATTTTTTGTTACAAGTACTTGCATAATAAACTGAAAATCATCTGTAATCTGATCTTTACATGATGACACATACTTAGTAGCAAAACTTGAAATTCTATGTACCTCTCAATGATGAATTTAATTAAGCTCTACCTATTTGAGCTTGTAGTGAAAAATAGATAACAACTCTCTTACTGCAACATGATGAAAATGGGAAAGAGAGAGTTATTTACTACATCAATAGAACCATGGTGGGACATGAGCTGAATTACACATCCATTGAGAAGGCTTGCTTAGCAGTCGTGTTTGCCACACAAAAATTTAGATACTATATGCTAGCATATCGGATAAAAATCATTGCAAAGATAGACCCTCTCAAGTATCTACTTTTTAAAGCAATGCTCACAAGGAAAACAACTAAATGGGTTATGATGTTGACAGAACACGACATTAAGTATGTAGAACAAAAGGCCATTAAAGGACAAGCAATTGCAGATTAGCTGGCAGAAGCACCGATATATTCAGAGAATCCACTTGCATTAGAGTTCCTCAATGAGTCTATCTTTAACCTAAGTGTGGTAGATCACTGGAAAATTTACTTTGATGGATCCTACACACAACACGGGTCAAGAGCGGGAGTCTTCTTCATTACACCACAAGGGGATTGCATACCCAAATCATATAAGTTGTCTTTTCCTTGCATAAATAATATTACAGAATATGAGGCCTTTTTCATAGGACTCAAAATTGTAGTATAGTGGCAGATCATGGCACTCAAAGTCTACAGAGATTCACAACTTATCATCAACTAGGTAAATGATGAATAACAAATGAAGGACGACAAGTTGACCCCATACAAGAAACTAGTGGAAAGCCTCAAGGAGTCCTTCATTGATGTCATGTTTGAGCAGATACCAAAGGAAAATAATAGAGTGGTGGATGCTATGGCAACATTTGAATAACTACTGGATATCCAACATAATGTCCCTAAGCAAGAATTCCTTGTAGAGCAGCTTCTCGTACCAACATTTGAGGTAGCAGATTTTGAATTTGTGTGTGAAATTGTTGGTCTCGGTGATCCCTGGTATCATGATATATACACCTACTTGAGAATAGGAGTCCTCCCCTCTAATATAACCCTGAACCTTAAAAGAACATTTGTCAAGAAGTCATCATGCTTTATTATCTTAGGAGACACCCTATACCATAGGAGTATTAAAGGAACCCTCTTACGGCCTAAACACTGAGGAAGCTTTGACTGATTTAATCGAGGTACACAATGGAATTTGTGGCTCACATTCGAGTGGTATGACCTTGGCTAAGAAACTACTGAGGACTGAGTACTATTGGCCTACGATGGAGAGGGAAGCTCACGACTATGTCCAAAGGTGCTTGCAGTATCAACAACATGGGGATTTCATTTGGATACACTAGCTCAGGAGCTCCACCCAATCATTACACCATGGCCCTTTTCACAATGGGGTTTTGATCTCATTGGAAAAATCACCCCACCTCATTCAGTGGACATAAGTTCATCACTATCGCCACAAAGTACTTCATCAAGTGTGTAGAGGCCATTCCCATGACCTATATCATAGGAAAGTAGATTTCCAAGTTCATCCTGAACTACCTAATTTGTCACTATGATGTCCCTCAAGCCATTATCTCAGATAATGAAACACCTTTCAAAAAACTAGGATGTTGAAGACCTATGCCAAAAGTTCAATATCCAACATCTCTTCCAATCCTTACTACCCCTAGGGTAACGACCAAGCAAAAAATACCAATAAGACCATCTTGAAAATCCTAAAGAAAATAGTCAATGACACTAGTCGTGACTGCACTTACAGTTGAATCTCCCCTTATGGGCCTATCGAATGAGTATCTGCATGCAAACAAGTGCAACCTCTTTCTCCTTGGTCTACAGATCAAAAGTCATCCTCCCCATTGAGATTGAACTCCCCTCCTTGAGAATATCATTACAAAATCTCATCATTGCTGAAGAATAACGGGTATCACGATTGAACGAGCTGGAACTACTGGATGAACAATGCATGGAGGCCTTAAACCATTTGCAAGTCTACCAAAACCCTCTCAAGCAGAGCTACAACAAAAAAATCAGGAGTCAAAACTTTCAAGTCAGAGAGCTTGTACTAAAGGAGAATTGGAAAATGTACCAAATCTAGATAGTAAGGGAAAATTTGAACCCAACTGGTTAGGACCCTTCATCATCACAACGAGCTACAAATCAAAAGCATATCAGTTATCCACACTAAAAGGGGAGCCTTTATAGGAGCCTATGAATAGCTCCCATCTCAAAAAGTTTTATGCCTAAATTTGCAAGGTATAAATTATCCAAAAATACAAAATATAAAATTAAAAAAAAAAAAAATCCAAAAAAAATTAGAAAAAGGATTGAAAGCAGTAAAGAAAAAAATCATCCTCTAGTAAAAACCAATTCAGTGGCACTTTAGGCAAGTATCTTGGTGAAAACCTAGAAAATAGACACCTTGTGTAAATAAGCACTTTCCATCCACCATGATGCCTGTGGCTTGTTCTGCATCATCCATCCATCACACTTTCGTATCTCCATCCATCACTCATCTGTGTTCGCATTATAGCTAGATCTTGTGTTCATATCATGATCCCTCCTAGTACTACTCGGCCCATTCCTAAGGTCAGTTTGTCCTGCCTATATTGGAGTAGTCTATCACACCACGTTGGGGGCATGTTCTTCTACCCATATTGGATTGGATTCATGTATATTCTTGCAATCTTTCTAAAAATAAAAAAATCCAAAAACATTCATAAAATCATGTGAAAGTCCAAAAACATTCAAAACATGTTAAAATCCAAAAAATAGGTTAAAAAGTCAGTCAAAAACTCAAAAACAGTCTTCTGGTCGAACTACAGGTCTCTAAACTCTGAATGTAGGCAAGGTTGATCTTTGATCATCCCCTGAAACACTTAAGTCGGTCCTTTAGGAGTCATCAATAACGAGTCTGTGACAATCGAACTACGTGGTCTCTACATGTATAATGTAGTAAAGGATAATCTTTGATCAGCTCCCAAGGCCCCTAGGATAGGTCTTTAGGTTAAGTTCTTGGTCAAAATCTTAAAAAACCCAAAAACATTGGAAATTTTGAAAATCAAAACATTTGCAAAACATCTTGAAAATACCAAAAATAGCCTCAAGACATATCAAAACATCAAAAACATCCAAATATTTGAAAAAAATCCATCCATTTCATTTCACCTTCACCCACAATAAACATCCACTCATAATAAACAGTTGTCATATTGAACCTTTGGCAACACAATTGAAAATAAGTCTAGCAGATGAAAAGTGAAAACTCAAATGTCAAAAGTCTCAAGTCTAGGTCAGTAGGTAAACAATTTGGTCAACTCTTGGTATTAATAGCCCATCATCCAATCAATCCCAAATCATCTGATAACATCATGTCCTCGGATGCATCCTTCCTACAATGGACATCAACATCAAGTGTGTCACCGTAGTTTAGTCTTGGCTAGCGGTATGAAGAACATTAGTTTGTTTACTTGATCTTTGTCTTTTTGACTTATCTTATTGTGCTCACTTCAATGACGATCATTATATTTTGTCTGTTGTCCTTGTTGGATATTCTTGTAATATAACTTTGGTCATGCTTACTTTGTTTGGTCTGTAGGGAGGGTATTTTGGGCATCTTTTTGACCACATAGGAAGGCTTTCCTTTCTATGTTTTGGTATAAGATGTTTGAAATATCTAAATTGCATTCTAAATAGGGTTCCATATGCCAGGTGTGAACAAGGATACTCCTATCTGATTGTCGAGTCAAAGTCCATCACACTAGGTACAACACCATATTGGTTTTGTATACCTTGATGCATTGTGCCTATGTGTGTTATCAAACATAAGGTAAGTAAGATTTTTTAAAATCCCAATTCTTGATAAGCAATACATCATCATCATCATCCTCATCTCTAATAAAGTCTCACAGATCATGGACTTGTTGGATCCTCTTGTCATTATCATTTATTCTTTCTTCTCTTCGCACTAACATGGTACCATGAAAATGAATCAAAACATCACCAATGCATCCATCCTACATCCACAAACCGTCAACATGTTGCATATTACATTGAATATCATATAGGAAACATTGATCATCTCACATACATTGCATTTCCATCATTTACAACATAATATAGATTCGTTATTCTAAGCATCTCATAAACTATACATTTGCATCCATTGCATAATCATATAGGCATCATCATAACATCCATATATGCATCATCATATCATACATGAAAAAGATACTAAAAAAAATAGAGCATGTCATAACATCTCATACATCTCATAATCATAACATATAAACATCATCCATTGGGGGTATAATATAGATATGTTAGTCTAAGCATATTAAAATTATTGGCATATCATAAACATCTGCATCCATACATCCATACTCCATACATCGTCATCACAAAAGTACATAGAAAATACAAAAAAAAAAATGCATCCATGACATCCATAAACATCTGCATAATCATGCATTGCATCATATCATATAGAATCACATCACATATAGAATAGCAGATACATCCATCCATAATGCATAAATAAAGTAGACACATCACATAATAAATCGATCATATCATATATATATCAAAAAATATAACTGTCATGGTACAAATTAGAATCATGTGTATGTGTATCAATCAATGTACAATGCCCATAGGGCTATAAAAAATGGAGCCTGTGGATCTCAAAAGGAATAAAGTGTCGATCAGAACTGTATGTGGTAGCTAGCCCTGGTAGCTGCTCCCCTTGCCTTCTTATCTCTCAGCTCAATCATTTGTTTGTCTCATCCCTATTTGTTGAGAGTATTCTGATACCCAAGCTGCCGCAGGTACAACCTGCCAATAATGGAGCCTATAGTACTCGACCTCTCGCACAACCTCACAGTACATCTGTGCAGGAACTATCCTACCCTGAGATCAAGTAGCCATTTTATCCAACTATTGTCTCTTGTCGACCTCCTGGGCTAGCTGCAACTCTACCACTTGCCTCTATTGGCACTCTTGATCTCTCTATTGTGAAGGATTGGACCTGTTATTTGGCCTGGTCCCTCTCTGTCGTAATCACCTATATATGAGCATATAGCCCTTGAATCTGCCCTTGAAGCTATTGTATATGGGCATCTCATGGACCTAGTTGTGGTGGTTGAGGTGGCCGTGGTGGCTGTTGATCCCCCAACTAGTCTCTTTGCTAGAGGGAATCCCTCTTATCCCTCTGATCTCTTTGTTGATCTGTTTGTTAGGGAGGTGGCCCACCTCCTCCTCTAGGTGCTCCTAGGACCTATCTTGCTTGTCCCCTCCTAGTTTTCCTGCCTCAGGGTCTCCTTTAAAGAAGCACTACCCTTGGAGCTGTAAGTCATAGTGGGGGCCTAAACAAATCATCATAGGAACGTGTGGTGCCCGGATCTACCTGTCCCTACGTGTAGGCCCATGGCCTAGCCACTAGCTGCCTAAAGTTCTTGACTGCATCAGACGTGGGGATTGTTTGTCCCCATGTGGTCTCTTTGGATGTATGCGCAAAAATAGCCACATACTAATCATCAGGGATATCTTGAACGTCCCTGAACTGTCGGGCTACTCAGTCTGGCAGGTAGCACTCAATCATGGTGTGCTCGCACCCATACATTAGTTGATCCTGTCTGACATAAAATAGTTGTTGCACATCATTGTACCAGTCAAGCATATGTAACCAAGGTCTTCAAGTAAACACTATCATCTCATTGAGAACTCTTTGCCAGTGCAGTAGGACCAACCGTCCTATATGTCTCAAGGTGATGTTGCCTCAGTACCTCCAAACTGTCAGGTCATTAGGCTCAACATCAACCACCGTAACCATCGTTCAGAGCACAACAATGTGCTCCCAGGCCTAGATGTGTAATAATGTAATGTTGGTACCAATTGCTCAATTTTCATAGTAGGAAAACTTGTGCAGATTATGATATAGTGAGGCCAGCATCACTGGTCCCCAGGAAAATAGTGTCCTTTCCCGAAGCATCCACTCCCAAGCCAAGCCCCATCCCAAGCTGAAATATCTGCCCTATCGGTCTAGAGCCAGCAACCCTGATATGATCGTAGCAATGATCAACCTAAAAATTGGCTCTTGGTGTTTGTAGTAGTCTAGGTCAAGCTAGCCCTCAAAAAGTGTGAGCTCCTCCACCTCCAGGACCTTAAAGCATGCATCACCACTGGCATCAGTATCATAAATAACTCGCTCACCATGAATCGTCAACCGCAAGATACGCCAAACGTCCTCTAGTGTAACAGTGGCCTCATCGGTGGGACGGTGAAAGGACGAGGTCTCATTATGCCACCTCTCAGCTACTACAATCATCATCGCCAGGGGGTCCTAACAGTAGGTGCATAGACAATGTACCAGAGGCTAATCTAGCCTAGGTTCTCCTCTCGCAACTCATGTAAACTGCTTAATCTACTTAACACCGAGGGTTGATGCTCGCATGAAAGCATTGACTCTCTGTCCTCCTGCACTCATAACGTCACAACATCAAAATTCGTAAAAAAAAAATTGACCTCGTTTGGAGTTTTTGACACAAGAACAATGATTGTGTCGCTATTTGCAATGGAATCACCCTTTGGAAACTCCAAACAACGACTCTAGACCTCTTAAAATGCAAATCAGGCCGCTACATTGCTATTTGCATACACAGGTCTCTTTGACCTGAAAGCCCTAAACCTAAATTGAATCACAGCGTCGTCATTCACAATGGCGTCGCCATTTGTAGTTTGATACCCTAAAGCTAAATTTTGACATGGCATCACAATTTATAGTAGCGACAATTTTTGATCCTTAGCGTTGTCGATTATCCACTTTTAGCATCGCCATATAGCGATGTTGGAGAGTTTGACCTTTCAAAACGTAATAAATGCACTAAAAATTTGAAACTCAAGGTCAAGTAAGGATCACATATCGTTGGTCTTGCACCTAAAGGTCTCTGGTACACTTGAACTCGCTTGAAAATGTGTTGGGGAAGCACTCTTTGCACCATTTTGTAAGAGGGTCAAAGCTGAAAACGATGAAATTCTCAAGGTGTGAATGCAAAAATGAATGGAAACTGACCCCTCCAAAGCTATTTAAGCATGAAAATTAGGGTTTTTTTCCTATTTTTAGCCGTCAAGCTAGGGTTTTGCACTCTCGACCCTATTTTTTCCCAATCAAAGCTCATTTCAAGTCTTTTTCTCACGTTTGGGCATATTTTTAGCATTGGGGCATCCAAAAAAATAAAAATAAAAATTGAATTTTGATCTCGACAAGGTTATTCTTTGAAACAATGTAGTAGGTACATTGCTTCAAAGAGGGGAAAAATGTAGACGTTCAAATTATCCTAATTGATATTATGCACTCGATCCTGATTCACTAACATCAATTCTTCCTAAATCACTTCTAACCAATTAATTGAATAATCCTTATTTAATCAATTTATCATAATTCCTCTTTGATTAAATAAATAAATTTTATTTGATTAAATCCTAATGTTCCTCTTTTGATTAAATAAATCATTTTATTTAATTAAATCCTAAAGTCATCTCTTTTAATCGAATAAATTAACCTTTATTTAATTATATATAATGTTCTTCATTTAATTAAAGAAATCAAACTTTATTTAATTAAATTACTAATGTTCAATATTCCTCTCATTTGATTTAAATAAATCTAAAAATATAAATCAAATTTCATATGAACTAATTCCATCTAAAGTTAATTAAATCCTAATTAACTCTAACTCTAATCCTAAAATCCTCTAGCTTTTGCAACTTGCACATATAAATCAATTTATTTGATTTATTATTTCTTCTATTTCCATTCAAATATGGCATCTCTTTGGAATATTCCATCAATTTGAAATCTCCCTCCCAAAAGAACTTGTCCTCCAACATGGCATTTATAGCTCTTACATGTCATTTTTCTTGAGCCAAGTGGCATTAACTCATCTTTCAACTCTTCCTCCACAAGCCATCTTTTGAATTTCAAATTCCACCTAATTGCATTAATTGGCACATTGATCAAAATGTGCTCCACCTCTCTTCAATAGCATGTTGACAAGTGGCACAATGCCATTGGTCTCTCTTTCATCCCACATCCTTCCTATTTCTCATTTCTCCATCCTTCTTTCCTATAAATAGAGGACTTCTCTATTGATTTGGGATCCACAACTTTATGCAAGACTACTATCTATATCTATTTGAGCAAGTTCATCCACCATTTTCATCCAAGTTTTCATAGTTTCTCATCAATCTTAGCTAGGTTATTGACAATTTTCATCAAGGAGCACACAATCATCATCAAGATCATCAAAGCTTTGCAAGGAATTGGGAAAGGGCTTCTTTCCACATCAAAGAAGCACCAATTCCCCCACGGGATGCTAGTTTGAATGTTTTGAATAAGATTCTTAGCTTTCAATAGATTTCATTTGATATTCTATCTTGTTGTCTTGTTCATTGTATTTGAATAAATTGCATGGGGAATGTTTGCTATAGATTTGTTTATTGACTAACATTGTATTGTTTGATCATGTTTGAGCGGGTCTAGACCAAGCATTCACAAATATAATATTATAATATATTATTATATAATATTAAACTAAAATACATTATAATAATATATTAAATTTAATATGCACATGTTATATTTGAACATTATTAAAATTATATTAAAAGATTAATATAATATATTAAATTAAATGTCTATCCCAGACCTGACCAAATTAAAAAAAAATGACCTAAACATAACGGATATATGTTTCAAACAGACATCTATTTCATTTAGGTGTTTGCTATGACACCATGTACTTTCTACCTGAGCCTAGAAAAAATCAAAAAGGAATTTCACATTTTTGAGCGAGTTAAAAATGCCTTTTTTTCACATTGCCACTTTTTGGACCCCCATAATCTTGCATAGACCCAAATTAAGAGTTATTAAAAAATATGAAAACCTGAAATTTCAAGTTTTCGACCATTTTCCTCATAAATTAATTAAAAAATAGAAAAAAATCCAATCATAAAAATTTACATATTTGAAAACTAGACATTGTCATCTATAATGTGTTTTAATTTCATAAACAATTTTGAAAAAAACCTCATCAACTATATTACCAAAGTTAGTCTTTTCTCTTAAAATTACCATGACCTTGTACTTGTTGGTCCAAGGCTATGTGTTGGGTTACTGTGCCTTTTCGAAGCCTAAATCCAACTGAAAAACATGTATTATGAGTTCTAAAATTTTTGGAACGACAACCAACTTTAAAATGGGTACCTATTTTAAAGTTGAAAAATGACACTTCCCTTGAATGTGGACCCAACTTCTTACACTTACCCATATAGAGAGAGATAAAGATAAAGAGAGGGAGAGATAGATAGATATAGAGGAAGAGGAAGAGGAAGAGGGAGAGAAGAGGGGAGAGAGAAGAGGAAGAAGAGATGGAGATAAATAGGTAGAGGATGGAGAGAGAGAAGAGGGGAGAGATGGAGAGATAAGTAGAGAGAGAGAGAGAGATTAAAGGGTTGAGAGAGGGATATATAGCTTAATATGTAGAGATGAAGATAGGGAGGTAGATAGGGGGAGATATAGATAGAGGGCAATATAGAGAGATAGAGAGGGATAGGGAAAGAGACAGGGAGAGAGATCTAGAGAGATAGGGAGATATAGGTAGAGAAAGATATGGATAGAAAAAGATAGAGAGAGGAGTGAGATAAATTGGTAGGCCATTTAGAAAGGGAGAAGTGATAACTTCAAAATTTAGGGATTGAAATATTACTAAAATAAAACCTTTGAATTCATTACCAATAGGCTCACGTGTTGCTCAATAGATAGAGGGATATATAGAGAGATAGAGAGGGATAGGGAGAGATCTATATAGAGATATAGGGAGATAGAGGTAGAGAGATATGGATAGAAGAAGATAGAGAGAGGAGCAAGAGGAAGATAGAGAGAAATAAAGAGGTGGAGATATAAAGTAGGAGATATGGAGTGAATAAGAGAGATAGAAGTAGATATAATGAGGTATAGAAAGAGGGAGTGATAGGGAGAGAGAGGGATGGATAGGGATAGAAAGAGGAAGAGGTGGGGATAAAAAAGAGAGATAGAGAGATAAATATAACTTGGGAAAGATAGAGGGGGTGAGAGAGGGAGAGATAAATATATAGAGAGGGAGAGATGGAAGGAGAGAGGAAGAGGGAGAAGGAGAAAAAGAGATGGAAAGAGGGAGACAATGAGAGAGGGAGAAGGAGGGATAGAAAGATAGAGGAACTGATATATAAATTGGTAGAGAGAGGTGTATATATATATATATATATATATATATATATATGTAGGGAGATATAGAGTGAATAAGAGAGATAGAGATAATGTGACATAGATAGAGAGGGAGAGATAGATATGAGAATATAGAGATAGCAGGGGCAATAGTGAGAGATAAAGGAGGTGATAGAGACATGTAATAGAAATAGAGATAGAGATATGTAGGCAAAAAAATGAAGTGTATGTGTGTGTGTGTGAGAGAGATATAGAGATAAAGAAAGGGATGGAGAGACATAGAGAGAGGATGGATTAGAAGTAGATAGATATATAAATAGGGAGTGATAGGAAGAGAGGAAGAGAGGGATAGATAGAGAAAGAGATATAGTACGAAAGATAGAGGGTGAGAGATGGAGAGAGATGTGGGGAGTGGTGAGGAGATAGAGATAGGGGAGATATAGAGAATAAGATAGAGAGGGAGAGGGAGAGAGAAAGAGAGAAGGGAAAGATAGAGAGATAGAGATGTAAATATAGATACAGGGAGGGAGAAACATGAATTGTTATATATATATATATAGAGAGAGAGAGAGAGAGAGCGGTGGGGGGGGCAATATAGACATATGTTAGAAGTCATGTAATAATCAATAGTATAATTTTTTTTTTTGGTTTGATTTTAAATATGTAATTTAAGTCATAGAGGCAAGAGGTACTTTTCCTATAAATTTGAATTTCATCAAAAAATAAATTAAAAGTTCAAGAATTCCATGAAACTTGTATAGAATGGTGTAGACGATAAATTGACACAACCTTTATCTCATATATATATAAAACAAATGGAATAACTATACACACCCTTGAAATTTGTCAACATACAACTGACTAGGAATTTCTTTTTATACAATGTTTGTTAAACTATTATGACATATAGATTTATCTTTGTCATTAATACATTGCCCTAAAATTTCAATTTATCTTATTTTGTACATAAGTTGACACAATGATGAAGTTTATCATCCATCACCCTACCGTAGCCCTTAATGGGTTGGACCAACCCTCACAGTTATCATTATTAACATTTCGATTAGATAGTGGGTACATATTTTTTCCTTAGATGGAATCATGTCCATGACTGTATCATCTTAGTTCAAACATTTTTCCTACCATCTTGACCTTTTCCTTTTAGATATTCTAAGTATTACCTATCAACTTGTACACAATATATTGAATTTAGTGTACTCTAGATGCAAGGCTCGAACATGTGGATTAGAAAAGGAGTAGGAATACTAGAATTTGTATTAAAATATTTGAATTTGAAGTTCATGTTAGAGTAAAGTAATTAATTAACTTTACTCTCCTCTTAAGATTTCAGTTTATGCATATATTAGTTATTTAATAATTAATATTTAATTATTAAATGCTCTCACCTTAGGGTTACGTTTTCCTTTCGGTGTTGATCTCCTTTATAAGGATTGATCTTTTGTATTGTATACACTTCTTGATTCATTTTTTCCTCTGATAATAAATCTTTTCACTTTGTCAGAGCCAAAACCCTTGTCTTCATTCTCTCTCTTTCTCTGTGACATGTTTCTTGCATGCAGGTTTCTTTGGGTTCTGTGGATTTGTATTTCTCAAATCCTACATGGTATAAGAGCCAGATCTGCTGCAGCCTGTTCAGTCTTTTGAAAGATTTTGAGATCCAGGTTTTGGTTGCATCAGATCTGTGTTTTGTCTTCTAGTTTTATTTTGGAATAGGGGGTACTTTTGTTTGGTGCACTTTGAGCCCAAACGGACCTCACCGTTGAGCTCGCAGCGCCCAAAAACCCCTATTTTCATATAAAATATGTTCGATTCGGACACAATTGCTCCAGAAGGCAAAAAAAATTTGCCCCGAGGCCATACGGCCCCAAGGCATGCAGTTCAAGGCAAGAAAAATATAAAAAAATCAAAGTTTTTTTGCAAATTTGGGCCACCACTCGCCGGCCACCGCGCGGCCACCAGGCGGCCACCCGCTAGCCGCTCCGGCCAACGGAGCCACCGCTCGGCCACCACCGCCGGCGGCCACCAGCGGTAACCCCCATGGTCACTGCCAGCGGTTAACCGCACGCCAACCACCAGCAGCCCGTGCGCTGACCGCCAGCCGCCCGCGCGCCGCCAGTCCGAGCGGTGCCACCAGGGCGCCACTAGGGCGCCACCAGTTCCTTGCCTATTTATTTTTTTTTACCTCTTTCGATAAATCGGGCATAAATCGGGCGTCCGATCTCCGTTTTTCAAAAACGAATAGGCGTTGGAAAGCTGGCTCCGAGCCCGTTCTAATGGTGTAGGAATTTTTTTAGAATTTTCCAGTTTGATTGCATTTTTTCGCAGTCAAAGTCCGATGAGCCTTTTGCACTCCGAGGGGCATAACTTGCTCGTTTTTGCTCCATTTTTTGAAAGCGAATAGGCGTCGGAAAGGTGGTTCTGTGCTCTTTCCAGATCTATAGTATATTTCCTCAGTAATTTTTTCAGGTACTCAGAAATTTGTCTCAACTAGTTACTGCTCTTTCTTGCTTTCTGGCTTTCAGTATTGTACTGGGGATTGGATTTTGCATTGTGGGGGGGTGTTGTTATTTCTTGATTTCTGTTATTTACATCAAAAAACCAGAATCTTCAAACACTAAAACAAAACAAACAAACCCCTTCTGCATCTTTTGTCTAGTTCTGAAAGACCACTTAATAATAATTAAAAAAATTAAGAGTAGTTGAGGCACAGTTCACAGGATGGCCGACAGACCTATTGAACCTCTCACACCGCATAATTACCACACTTGGAAGGGTCGCATGATGACTCTTCTCAAGTCTCGAGGGTTATGGTCCTGTTTGGATGAGGTTCAGCCTCAATTGACACGTGCCTTTGAGGTTATGCAGCACAGGAACAATATGGATCAGGCTATGGGATTGATGGCTTTACACATTTCTGACAGTCTCCTATTTCATCTTGAGGGTTGTCTCACTCCTTGAGCCATTTGGACCAAGTTTGATGGTCTTTTTGGTACTGTCAACGAGTTCAGAGTTTTGCATCTTGAGGCAGAGTTAACTTCCTTGGTACCTGATTCATTTCCCTCTATTGAGGACTTTCTGATGAAGTTCAAACATCAAAGATCTATCTTACAGGGTTGTGGTAAGACTAAGACTGATACAGAGTGCATTTTCCTGATCCTCTCCAAGCTTCGGGGTCCATTTCAGATCTTCTCTTCGACCTTCTATTCCACCATGGATGCCTTGGGTGCTCGCCATGTCATGCCTTCTTTTGAGGTCTTTTGTGATCGTCTGACTCGTGAGCAAGCTAAGCTTAAGTAGTTGGATTCACTTTCAGGTTCATAGAACCAAGCATTGGTAGCCCAGTCCTCCAAAGGAAAACAAAAGCAGAAACTGAAGCCTAAGAAATATTCAGGGGCTAGTGAGAATCCCTCCAAGCCTCCACCTAAGTCTGATTCAAAACCACAATTCAATTCTAAACAGGGCAAATCTTCGAAGTTTGGTGAGTCTTCCTCCAAGACTAAGAAGAAATCTGGTGATCCTTGTAGTTTTTGTGGCAAGGAAGGACATCCCGTTTCTAGGTGTTGGAAATGTTTAGAGGCTTTGGAGGAAGCCATGCAGCAGCATAATATCAGTGCACCACAACCTCCTTCATAGCCCATAGGGAAAGGTCATGCTCTTTTTGCACAAGCATTGTCCTCGGCATCCACTTGGATTCTAGATTCTGGTGCCTCTCACCATATGACACACACAGAGGATTTGGTCACCGCTCTTGCCCCTACAAGCATTAGACATATTGTAGTTGGTGACTCACCACAACTTTTAGTTCAGGGTTCTGGTACTGTTTCATTGGATGGTGGTTGTCTACAGGATGTGCTTTTGGTTCCTGACATTTCGACAAACCTTCTATCCGTTTATCAGATTTGCCACTCTGGCTCTGGTAAGACAGTTGAGTTCTCACCACATGATGTGGTTATTCGAGATCTTCATGATCCTAACTTGGTTGTGGCTACTGGGAGTGTGGATTCTGCATCTCGCTTATACATATTTGATGGCTTTGAGAGTTCAGACACTGTTGGTTCCTCTCTTATAGCACATGCAGATTCAGTGAGTAGGCTTTGGCATGAGCGTTTTGGCCATGTCAAATTACAGATATCTACAACAGATGAGTACACAGGCACTTGTGATTGGGCTTCCACCGATTTCTTGTACTGATGGTGTATGTCGTGGTTGTGTCCTTGGCAAACATCATCAAGATCCTTTTCCTAAGGGTCGAGCCACTCGTGCTAGGGCAGCCCTAGAGTTGGTACACAGTGATCTTATGTCCTTTCCGACTCCTTCCTTTTCAGGGGCTCATTATGTGCTCACTTTTATTGATGACTTCTCCAGACGTACATGGGTGTACTTTCTAAAGTACAAGTCTGATGTCTTTGACTCATTCAAGACTTTTAAGACATTTGTGGAGAAGCAATCTGGACTTTCTATCAAAAGGACACGCACAGATAATGGGGGGGAGTATGTTAATCAGGCTTTCAGAGATTTTTGCACTGAGCATGGTTTATAGCATCAGTTTATAGTTCCTTTCACCCCTCAGCAGAATGGTATTGCTGAGAGAAAGAACAAAACCTTACGGGAGATGGCAAATTGTATGATACAGTCTCAAGCTATGAGTTCTTCATTTTGGGCTGAGGCAGTCAATTGTGCCAATTATATTCAGAATCGGATGCATCATAAGGCATTGCGACATATGACTCCTGAGGAGGCTTGGACCCATGTCAAGCCTGATGTTTCTACATTCCGAGTTTTTGGCAGTGAGGCTTGGGCATTTATTCCTGATGCTCAGCGGAAAGCCATGGAGAGGAAGAGCTGACCACTCATATTTGTTGGCTACTCTGAGGATGTTAAGGCGTACAGGTTGTTTGATCCTAATTCCAGAGAGGTCTTGTTTTGGCAGGATGTCCAGTTTGATGAGCGCTATCCTCAGATGGATTCTCCATCACTAGCTTCTCCCTCATTGCCTACTCCTTCCTCTTCATCTCTTGAGGATTACTTATCTCTTGAGGATGATGTAGATGATGATCCACCATATCCACCACCACCAGTTGCTCTCTCTTTGCCTAGGTGGGCCCGTGTTACTGTTGATGCAGCTGGTTCTTTGGCAGGTGATCCTTCAGATACTCGTCGTACTCGTGCTCAGACATCTGGTTCTAGTCTTTTGAGTCATGCCATTTCGGATGATCCTCAAAAGTTTTTAGAGGCGACAGGTCACCTTGAGTGGGATAGGGCCATGGATGAGGAGTATTCTTCTTTGATGAAGAATCATACTTGGGATCTTTGTCCTCTTCCTAAGGGAAGAAAGTTGGTTCGGTGCAAGTGGTTGTACCGTACCAAGTATGCTACAGATGGTTCAATTGATAAGTATAAGGCACGTCTTGTTGTGAAGGGTTTTCCTGTAGAGTGGTACACCTACCCCAGACCTTTTGCCCTCGTCATTAAGATGAATTTATACCGGTAATTTCAATTTGCAGCCTTCACGTGGTGGATGCACGCTGTTTCTCGCATGGATGAAGAGTGCTTGCATGGAGACCCACATGAGGAGATTCATATGGAGTAGCCCCGTGGAGTTGTGCAGACACCCTTGGCTCTGCGCATCAATATTCATCAGAGGAAGTCTCAAACAAGCCCCTGCTTGGTATGAGAAGATGGACTTTCTTGCTTTCCCCTCACTTCACACGCGTCATTCCTCGATCACGCATATTCAACATCAAGAGGGTGATTTTTTGATTCTTGTGCTATATGTGATGATTCCCATCCCTCCATGATCTCGTAGTGTTCAAAGATTACGGAGCGCTTGAGATGACGTGCATCTTGGTCTCTTTGCACTTCTTTTCTCGGTCTTCGCTATCTTCGCCAGCCTTTCGATGATTTTATATTTCAGAGTAGGCGTTTTTGATATGTTTTCAAGGATTTGCATGCTTTGATTGTAAAGTCTGCCTCACTCCATTTCAGTTAGGTGTTGTTTTGTCTTCCACTTTCTCTACTCCTTCAGTAGACCCCACTTTATACAGGCAGTTGGTTGGCAGTTTGTTGTACCTGACACATTCTCATCCTGATCTTTCCTTTGCGGTTGGCCTTGTCTCTCGGTTCTCCCATGATCCTCATGAGAGCCATTGGCAAGCAGCCAAACATATTTTGAGGTACATTCGGGGCACCACACACTATGGAATTCATCATTTTCAAAGATCTCCTCTTCTGCCATCATCGGCTTCACCGACTCCGGGATACGGATGTCAATGATCGGAAGTCTACTTCTGGCTTTGTTTTTTGCCTTGGTTCTGGTCCTATCACATGGTCTTGCAAGAAGCAGTCTGCTATTGCATTATCATCTACAGAGGCTGAGTACCGTGCAGCAGTGTTAGCCAGTCAGGAGGTTTTATGGCTTCGGCAGTTGATGACAGAGTTTGGGTTTCCTCCAGATTGCCCCACTATTCTTTGGTGTGAAAATCAGAGTGCTATTCACATTTCTCGCAACCCAGTGGAGCATCAGTGGACAAAGCACATTGAAATCCACATGCACTTCATCAGGCAGTTGATTCAAGATGGTTCTCTCATCTTGGAGTACATTCCTACAGAGGAGCAGGTTGCAGACATCTTCACTAAACCTTTGGCATCTCCGCGCTATCTTCAGTTGCGCTCCATGCTTGGGGTGAAGGAAGTTGTCCTCGGGGCCCCTGAGGTTTCCTCATGTTTTCTTTTCAAAGATGATTCTTTCCCCTTTTTGAGAGGAGTTTTTTTCCCACTGGTTTCTCCCCACTGCTTTTATAGAGATTTTCAGGATTCTGCACCGATCGTAAAGCATGTTGTCAGAAACTGTTATTACATTGTAGTTCCCTTTGTTTCTTCCTCGTTTGTAGTCAAGATTGTAGCTCATCTTGTGTTAGAGTAAAGTAATTAATTAACTTTACTCTCCTCTTAAGATTTCACTTTATGCATATATTAGTCATTTAATAATTAATATTTAATTATTAAATGCTCTCACCTTAGGGTTAGGTTTTCCTTTCGGTGTTGATCTCCTTTATAAGGATTGATCTTTTGTATTGTATCACTTCTTGATTCATTTTTTCCTCTGATAATAAATCTTTTCACTTTGTCAGAGCCAAAACCCTTGTCTTCGTTCTCTCTCTTTCTCTGTGACAGGTTTCTTGCATGCAGGTTTCTTTGGGTTCTGTGGATTTGTATTTCTCAAATCCTACAGTTCATTCGTGTAGGTCATCGGATTAATCTTGAGTGGAAAAAATATGAACCTAGGAAAAGAATAAACAATATTAAGGTACGTAGCAAATGTATTGCAGTAAGTGTGAATTACTAAATGAGAGGTAAATAACAAATTCATAGAAATGAGTGTAAGTTGGAGGAAATATAAGTAGACAAGAATTAGGGCATGGAGTAAACTTAGAACAAGAGTATGCCACTTGTCGACTCAATATGTAATTGCATTAAAGCCATTTCATTGAAGTGAATACAAAGCTAAATGTAAAATGACACCATTATGTAAATTTCACCATTACAATAATTTAAATATAATTAAGATTGTATTTTAGTTCTCTAACAATAATCTTACCTAATATATTTAATCTTGTAGTATTATTAGCCAATAGGCTATATATATGTAGACATTCATATTAAGAATTAAGACAAAAAAAATTCTCTTGCCACTTTTTTCAGTCGCCTAATTATATCATGTATGGTTATATATGTATGGTGCCTCATAAATTTTACCTCAAAATCAAATTTTAAAATGCCAAAATTTTACATATATTGAAGAGTTTAAGAACACAACTTTGTTTAATAGAAAGAAGAATTTAAATAAATATAATTATTATATTATAATTATATAGTTATAATGTTAATTAAAATAAATATAATTATTATATATATTATTTTATAATATATAATAGAAATATTATAATTATTAATATATTAATTTTATAATAAATATATTATATATAATACTAATTAATAATAAAATTACCAATAATATATAATTGTAATATATATAATATTATGAACTATAAGTATGTTATTACTAATATATATTATATTAATAGTATAGCTATTAAGGATAAAATTATATAAATTAATATTATAATTATTAACAATAAAATTACATAAATTAATATTATAGATATTAATAATATATACATAAATTAATATTATAGATATTAATAATATATAATTTTAATTGAGTCAGTCCATCAATTAAACCTGGAGTGGGAGTGAAACTTAAAATCTATGACGACCAAACCCAAGATCCAAACCAACTCTGCTACCCTTGAAAGCTCATGAATAAACTATAAATATATAATATTTATCTATTTATAATTATTAATTATATTTAATAAATAATAAATTAATAATATTGCTATTTAATAATAATATTATATATAAATATGAAATCGTAAATATTAAAACTTTAAAGTATTAAAATTTAAAATTTAAATCATTAAACAAAACAAGTTCTAAAAATTAAAATATATAATTTTGGAACTTCTAAACTAAGGTTTTAAAAAAAATTCTTAATCTTCTAAATATTAGATAAATACAAAATATTTAATTTCAAAAAAAAACAAGAGTTTTCTGAAGTTGAAAAATGAAAAAAATGGTAAAATAAAAAAGTTGAAAACCTCCCGACTCCCGTGTCCTTCAATTGCCCTCCGCGCGACCTGAAATCATTCTGCCTTTGTCGCGTTTTGTTTTCCCCTGGTCGTGTTTTCTCTGTCGTCTCATTTACTCTGCCCTAGATGCGTTTCCTTCGCCAGATTAAACAACCAATAATTTTGTCGGGTTTTTTTCCCTTTCGTGTTTTCTTTTTTCGGGTTTCAAAAATCCATATGCAATCCCTGGAACGCCACGTCAGCAACCGAATCGTTCGGAACCGTCTTTGCAAACATGGGTTTGCTTCTTGACGCAAAATTTCATTTCGTGCGAATCCACAGACAATTCGTACCCGAATCCGACCGAATCCGATTTTGAAACGTTTCGTATTCAAATACGATCCCAATCCGATTCCGAGCGTTTCGTACCCGAATCCGATTCGGGAACGTTTCGTTCCCGGAATCGGTAGATAATAACCTACGATTCGACTGCTTAACAAATAATGAAATTGGAAAAAGTTCTAGATCATACTTGTCACCAAACCTCTCACGATATAATTCCAAGAGGATTCACTATATTTCCATGCATAGATCCCCTCAAAATCTCTGCCAGAAATTCTCCTGTAAATTACAAACCCTAAAAGAAATGTATTCATGGATGTAAAAACACTGGGAAACTTCTAGACAAAGCAGAATTTGAATAGTGGGTCTGAATTTGATTCACAAAAATCTTCTGCATTAACAGAACTGCCCTCAATAGCTTGGTAAATTTCGATTTTTAGCATAAACTTTGAACTAGTTGCCACAGCCAATGTGTATGTCTTCTGGCATTCAAAACTGGGGCTCTGTTACGGATGCCCTGATTAATTGCAATTTTTAAATTTAAACCTTTGGCTCAGCTCTGGAAGTCCTGATGTTTATACCACTTGAGCTCATCCCATTTAACAAAAATGCTAGGGTAAGCATTAGGGTTGATCTCGTAGACACCATGAGGATGATTTTAGTTATTTAATATGCTTACACTCAACCCCTGCAAGTTAAAACTAAAAATTTTCAATACTTGAAACACAAAATTTAATTTCAATTGAAATCTACTTATTTTGAATCAAATTTCCAAGCAAACGCTTAAATAAAAGCCAAACTTGAATGCTTCACATAATGGGTTTGGAAATGATCGCTGGCATTTATCTGTTTCCCAGTTCAGCACCACGTGACCTGAGGGCTCGCTATTTTCTCTTCTGTGAGTCTCTTGCGTGGCCGGCTAGCAGTCGTATTTGGGATGGTCTTCTGCTTTGGAAAGAGCGGCATAGGTGTTGCGTATTAAAGAGACATTTATGTGTTATTGTTCTTAGCCAATGTGCGTGAAATGTTGTGTGTGTCGTATTGTTGAACAAGAACCCGTTAACTTGGTGAAATGGCCATTGAGCGCCCATGGAGTCCTTCAAACCCTAGAGTTTTAAAATTTGTGGAAGTATTTTTTCTTGATAATCTTGTGTGCATTCTTACCTTTGACGAGCTTTCCATTTCCCTTGATCGTGTATTGATACGAGCTCTTTCCTTACCCTCGTCATTCTCACGAATCAAACGTGTGCTCTTACGAAGCCAAAACAGTATTCTAAAGCTTTCTAACAGAAACCAGTTGTTCAATTCTCATTTCATACATTCTCTCGTAAACTTTGACACAATTCTTCTTATAAACATATCAGAGATGAATTATATACAATTTATAGCATTTTGATTTACGACATTTAGAAAAATAATACACAAGCCGAGAATCACACTCTGACTCTGCTTCAAGATTATGTGAAAATTCTATTGCAGTTACTGATTATTAATCTCCTATCTAATACATAGATTATTTGACTATGAAAAATTAATTCTCAGCAAATATTGAAAAATAACACAACTGCAACTTCACCAAAAAAAACTCACAGAAATAGAGAAGAAAACATTCACAATAATAAACACAATATTTTTGGACACATTGTCCGTGGAAAAACCCCGAAGGGAAAACCACTACTGCAGATGAGGAATTATATTAAACTTCAGCAAAATTAAGGAATACAAAACTGCTTGCCTCTTACTGGCAGAGCTCCGGCAATATCCTTCTCCGGAAATTCTTCCCTCAATTTCTCCTGCTGAAATTCCACAGCTGTTATCCCCAACGCTATCACTGCGCCCTTGCTAACACTGCAAGACTATTTGCTCTCACTGCAAATTTACTTGCTATCACTGCAAGTCTTTCTCAACTCTATACTTGTGTATTCTCCAAATGCCCATTGATCCCCTTTTATACTTTTCTCATTGGAAAACCAATGGCCATGATTTAATCTCAATCAATGGCTAAGATTAAATAGACTCTAAAAACCCTAACTAACTGGATTCTAGAAGTCTCTAGGGAAATCAATTTATTTTATTACATAATTATCTAGACAACTCAGCCCTTTCTGGAAGTCTCTAGAAAATAATTAAATAATTAAATAACACTACTTGGGAATGGAGACACCTGTCCAAGCTACATAAATTAACACTCCCTCTTAGCGAGGAAGGTGTTCTGCATGACACCCAACCTATCTCTGAAGAAGATGAATTTCACCTTCCCCAATGCCTTGGTCAAAATGTCTGCTACCTGCTGATCTGTAGGTATATACTGTAGCTAAACAATCCCGCGCTGTACACAATCTTTGATGAAATGATATTTGATGTCTATATGCTTAGACCTATCATGAAACACTGGATTCTCAGTCAACTTGATGCAACTCTGATTGTCGTAGTGTATCACCGTAGTCTCAACCCTCTGACCAAACAAGGCTACCAGCAACTTCCGAAGCCATATCACCTCACACGTCGCCACGCTAGCTGCTATGTATTCTGCCTCTGCAGAACTCAAAGCCACAGACTTCTGCTTCCTGCTGTACCAAGAGACAACTCCTGATCCCAAGCTAAAGAACACCCTGAAGTGCTTTTCCTGTCCGTTGTACTGCCTGCCCAATCTGCGTCAATATAGCCTATCAACCTGATACCATCACCTCGAGTATATTTGATTCCATACTCGATTGTACCACGCAAATACTGCAACACATGCTTTGCTGCCGTCCAATGCACTCTCTTCGGCTCCACCATGAATTGACTAAGAGAGTTTACTGCAAAGGATATATCTGGCCTGGTGTTGACCAAATACATGAGAGACCCAATCAACTGCCTGTATAAGGTGGGGTCTACATCCTTCTCCCTGGATGTCTCTACCTTCTTCCAATTCGTGATCATAGGAGTAGACATGGCTCTGCAATCTTCCATCTCGAACCTCCTCAAGATTTTGATGCAAGATTCTTGTCCAAGGAAAATTCTCCATCTGCCCGCCATAATTTCATGCTCAGTAGTGTGCATAAGTTCCCAAATCCTTTATCTCGAACTTCCTCGCCGGCGAGGTCCTCTCTTACTTTCCCTATGAGCCCTTAGTGAACCTAAAAACAAGTCGCCCACATAAAGAATGTAAGAATGAGAACCTCACCCCCAACCACCAAGTAGTAGAGGTTAGCATCCGCTTCACTCTTCACGAAGCCCATTCCCTGCAAGTATTTATCAATGCGCTCATACCACGCCCTGGGAGCCTGCTTGAGTCCGTACAAAGCTCTCTTCAATCTACACACGTGGGTTGTACTGTTGTGTGCTACAAAGCCCTCTGGTTGTTCTATGTATACCTCCTCTTTCAATTCTGTTAAACACGTGAAGTGGATCGCCATTATCGTGCTACAAAGAGATCCGCGACTCATTATAGAAGTATACCTAGCCACTGGAGCAAATGTCTCCTCATAGTCAATTCCCTCCTTCTGAGAGAACCCCTTGGCCACAAACCTTGCCTTGTATTTCTCGATGCTACCATCTGCACCGTGCTTGATCTTATAGATCCAGCGTGATCCAACCACTGCCCTATCTGTTGGTCTAGGCACAACCTCCCACACATCGTTCTGCACTATTGAGGTATACTCCTCAACCATTACATCTTGCCACACTTGCTGCTATGCAGCCTCTTGATAGCTAGAAGGTTCACTATCTACCAACTGACTAACTAATGCCATATAGTCATCATACCTGGCTGGTTGTCTCCACTGTCTACTACTCATCCTAGGAGCTCCCACAAACTCCTAAGTATCCCTTTGTGACTGTTGGTTCTTGCTACCAACTGTAGAGGATGAAGTATCAACCTCCATATCACCCTGATGCATCTCTTGGATCTGCTGCATCTGCTGCTCCATACTCTGCGAATTCTCAGCACCTGAGCTTGTGCATGTACTAGTAACTGTACTTGAGCTTCGCTGTCCTTGATCTGGTTGAATGATCCTTGGAGCTTCCACTAGTTGCTCACTCTGATCATCTGCTGGCAAATCTCTGGACCTCCTGAATGCCTTGTCCTCCATGAACTTGACATCACGCCTAACTATAGTCCTCCTGGTCCCTGGAATAAATATCCGATATGCCTTTGAGGTTTCACTGTACCCCACAAAGTACCCTCTCTCTGTAGTTTGATCTAACTTGGAACGTGTTGCACCTGGAATGTGACAATATGCACCAAACTCCCAAATATCCTGAAGTGGCTGACATCTGGCTTCTTCCCTGAGAACGCCTCCTCTGGTGTCAACTTGCTCAATACCTTATGTGGAACCCTGTTTTGTATGTACACTGTTGTACTGCATGCCTTTGCCCATAAGTAACGTGGCATATCCTGGTCATACAGCATAGCCCTTGCTGCCTCTGATATAGATCGATTCTTCCTTTTAGCAACCCCATTCTGTTGTGGGTTGTAAGGAACAGTCCACTCTCTCTTGATTCCTTCCCTGGTACAGAACTCCTGGAACTCTTTCCCTTTGTACTCGCCACCATTGTCTGACCGAAGAACCTTTATCTTCCTCCCTGTCGAATTCTCCACAAGAGCTTGAACTCTTGGAAGCGTAAAACCTCATCCTTGGTCTTCAAGAGTATATCCGGGTCTTCTGGAGAAATCATCAATAAAAGTAACAAAGTACTCATATCCTCTGAGAGACTTCGTCGACATTGGTCCACATATGTCTGAATGTACTAGATCAAGAACACCCTTGGATCTAGTGTCACTCCTTGGAAAAGTTGCTTTCACAAACTTCCCCAACACACATCCCTTGCAAACATCATCATGCTCTGTGCTCACCTCTGGAACACCTGTCACAGCCTCACGAAGCATTTTAAGTGCTCCATGATGTATATGGCCCATCCTCCTATGCCATAGCTCTCCTTGATCTCTATAATTACTGCTGCTCATCAGTGCCTTATGAGTATCAAACTGCAACCTGTAAAGCCGGCCGCTCCTAACTCCAATAGCTATGGGTGATTTCCAATCCTTGTGCTTGATTAACACACTTGCCCCTCTAAAGAGTACATTGTAACCTTTATCCTGAAGGACAGATATGGAAATCAAATTCATACCCAAGCCTGGCACATGCAACACATCATGAATGGGAATCCGCTTACCATTCTCCCTCTGAAATAGAACAGTCCCTTTCCCAACTGGATTGAGTTTGGACATGTTCCCCATAGAAATCTGCATTCTGATGTCCTCCTCCTTATAGCTGGAGAAGTACTCTCTAACTCCTGTCATATGAAATGACGCCCCACTATCTATATACCAAACACCTTGTGAGGTTGAGCTAGCCATACAAGCTATGAGAGCGAACTCATCCTCCATTCTACTAGAGAGCTCATCTGCACTTGCTGAAGCTGCCGTCTGCTTCTTGCCTTTCTTCCTTTGCGGGCAATCACTGACATAGTGGCCAAACTCGTGACAGCCATAGCACTTCACTTTGGATAAATCCTTCTTCTTCTTCTCACCTTGTGGATTTGATCCTTTACTAGACCCCTTCTTTGCTTTCCCTTTTCCTACAAGGGCAACGTTCTCCTGTTCTGCCTCACTTTGCTGACTCTTGCTACTGGTCCTACTGACAAGACTTAGTCTAAGCTCCTCCTGAGTGAAGTCACTCCAAAGTCGATCCCAACTCTAAGGTGTCTCGTCCATTAATAACTTGAACAAAGACATCCCACTGCTTAGTAAACCCATTTAGGGCTATCCGCACTAGCTCGTCATCACCTAGATTATCTCCAACAGCAGCCAACTCATCCTTGACAAGTCGAGTCTGGTGAGGTAACTTGTCACGTCCTCTCCCTTGTTCATCCGAGTATTCCTCAACTTTTCTCTGAGAATCAGCTTCCGGTTAGTGGTAGCATTCTGGTACAGATTCAGAATGGCATCCCACATCTTCTTCGCTGTATCTAACTCTGCAACATGTGGAACAATATGATCCTTGACACCATCAAGAATCAGCCTCCTCACCTTGGCATCTTCCTTCTTATATGCTAAGAGCTGTGCTGGATTGTAGGTACAGGTACAACACTGGTCACATATTCCTTGATCCCATTCTCTTCCAGCAACAAAGAAATTCTGGCTTTCCAGACACCAAAATTTGAGGCTCCATCCAATCTGTCCTGATCTCTTAAACCACTGAGGCCATCTCAAAAGATAAAAGAAAACAAATAATAATAATTCTGAAGAGGCAGGATCTTTCCTTCCTGTGTTGAGCGTAATCTGCCCTCAGATCAGCTCTGATACCATGTGAAAATTCTATTGCAGTTACTGATTATTAATCTCCTATCTAATACATAGATTATTTGACTTTGAAAAATTAATTCTCAGCAAATATCGAAAAATAACACAACTGCAACTTCACCAATAAAACTCACAAGAATAGAGAAGAAAACATTCACAATAATGAACACAATATTTTTGGACAAATTGTCCGTGGAAAAACCCCGAAGGGAAAACCACTACTGCAGATGAGGAATTATATTAAACTTCAGCAAAATTAAGGAATACAAAACTGCTTGCCTCTTACTGGCAGAGCTCCGGCAATATCCTTCTCCGGAAATTCTTCCCTCAATTTCTCTTGCTGAAATTCCAAAGCTGCTATCCCCAACGCTATCACTGTGCCCTTCCTAACTCTGCAAAACTATTTGCTCTCACTGCAAATTTACTTGCTATCACTGCAAGTCTTTCTCAACTCTATACTTGTGTGTTCTCCAAATGCCCATTGATCCCCTTTTATACTTTTCTCATTGGAAAACCAATGGCCATGATTTAATCTCAATCAATGGCTAAGATTAAATAAACTCTAACAACCCTAACTAACTGGATTCTAGAAGTCTCTAGGGGAATCAATTTATTTAATTACATAATTATCTAGACAACTCATCCCTTTCTGGAGGTGTCTAGAAAATAATTAAATAATTAAATAACACTACTTGGGAATGGAGACACCTGTCCAAGCTACATAAATTAACAGATTACACAATCCATGATAACAGTATCAACCCATAATGAAAACCCCAAATCATTAAACAAAGAATATTGTAAGTCGAGGGTAAACGGTACCTAAATGGCACGGTCAAATGTTATTTCATGTCCAAATATGCCAACAAGAAGACGAGAGGAGCTTTACTCGCAGCCATATTCGCCATGCAGTGCTTCGACATCCTTATCGGCGTCCTAGTGTCGCTCATCCTTACCAGTCTGTCAATCAAACTACCTGTGGAGAAAACTACCCTGATGCTAGGTGCTGCCAAGGATACAAAGGATCTACGAAATTAGCCTCAAGAGAAGTGAAAACCAATAAAGGAAAAGGTGGTGGAAAGAGTATGGAAAGAGTAATTAAGGATATGCATATCTTATCTACCTAGGCTCCGGGTAGCCGTTCACTTGGATGTGGACAACATTTTAATGAGATTTTTCATTTCATAGGTAAGACTTCCATCTTGTTATTAGTTGTCACTATGGAGGATTAGAATCATGAAAGGTAGTGGTTAACAATTTGGATCTTGAAAAAGGTTTAAGGGGTTCTTAGTTTATAAAAGTGTGTAGTCTAATATTAAGCATGAAGAGTCTAGTGTCCTAGTTCAAGTCTAGTATAGTTTTTTCTGAATTAATTTTGAATTAAAAGTCTCATGATTGAAAATATTACTAAGATAAAGATTGATACCTTAGAAAGTTTTTCAATAGAAGGCTTTAATTAATCAAGGTTGTAGAAGAATGACATAGGATGTAATCTAATGGGTTATGTTACTCTTGATCAAATGAGAAAGACAATATTTTTTATAAAATTCCAACTCAAGGCTTATGTATTAACAAGATGCCATATATCTTATAAAGATAATAACTTTTATAAAATTCCAACTCAAGGCTTATGTATATTTGCTTGAGGGATTAGATTCCTTGATACTAGGAAAGAAGATAGCAAGGTGCTTATTTGTAATGATATATTAAACCAAATGAAGAGATAAAAACCACTTCATCAAACAACAAGAATCTTGATGATAATTCATGATTGTAATTAAGCCCTTCAAGCTTGTGAGGAACATACTAATGACATATAAAAATAAACTAAATTGAGTTACATTATTTGGGGATGAAGAAAGTAATTCACATCTAGGAATCACCTTTACAAAAAGGTCAACTTTCAAAGAGCTATACAATCTCCAAGAACAAATTGATGACTTCACATGAAAAATTCTACCTAACAAGTTATAAATATTATAATGGATTGACCTTTGCTAATCACAACCAATGTTATTCTAATTATACTTTCAATATTTACACACATATATCTTATTTTTTTCAACTTCAAGTCCTTGCTACAGGTTGCTTATTTATTCATTTAGAACTCCTACCACATAGAACATGAATCTATCAAACATTGATTTTATAGATATTTATACTAAGATTAAAATTTGATCATAGTGCCTTCTATGATTTTAATATATAAAAAAATACAAAAGCCAAAAAATGCATGCTTTTTTGAAAGTAAAGTCAAATGGTACTTTTCATTAACCTATCAATAGTGAAGTATAATAAAGAAAATATACATATTTTAAACTAGAAAATAATATGCACAAAAATAATAATAGATCATAGTATTTTACCATAAGAAAATTGTTTTAGAAAAATCTAACCTCCAAATCTTGAACCAATTATTTTCTAAACAAATTTAGTGCTTATAATACAATGACAAGCTCAAACCTTCAAATATATAGTGTAGAAAAATTTACACTTTTACATTTTCACACTATGTTTTTTTTTACTATACGACCCCATTTTCACACTATGTTTACATCCCTTTAATTAATTGGACTTAATTAAGCTTCTAATTACCTGAACTATGGATTCCAAAGCTTTATTATTCATATTTTTTGAAAGGGAAACTTATATTAAACAATTGCCAACATTAATTTAAATGCCTTGGAAATTATGTGTCCTAGACTTAGGTCCTAAGACCCATTCACTTGAGGGTGAATGAGTCCCCTTTAAGTGTCAAGACCCAATTTTTAATATGTTTTTGGTGGTATTTTGAAGTCTCAAATTCAAGTTTCAAATGTCGGCTATTGAGATCTAATAATCAGGAAATTAGAGAAGAAGCTTATAAAACCTGGGCTTTTAACCATTTCAAACTATATTTGCAAGAGATCAAGGAGAAAAGGAGAAATTTTGGAGAACATTCAAGCAAGAAAATTTGAAGTCTTAGAGTAGCATTTTTTTATATTTACAAGTCTTCAAGCTCATTTTGTCAAAGAATTGATCAAGCATAGTCCATGATTGAAGGTTGTTGCCTATGGTGGATCATGATGGATTCTAGGTTTAGGAGATGCATTTGGCCATTCTCCTTAACCTAGTGAATCGTTGCCTAGTGATCCCATCTTTTATCTTCATTCTACTAGCAACCTATAGCAAGGTATTACCATATTTTAGATCTATTAGGGTGTTTTGAGTTCTCCCTAGCTGGATCTTTATCATTTATCATTGTGATATAGGAATCATGCTCTAATGTAATTGAGTAGGGTTTCTTTGCATATTAGCTCATAACAACCTTAGATGCACTTAACGTTAGGGCTTGCACACACTGCCATTTATTAGATCTATATCATTTATCAAGGTTTAATTACCAAATAGGGGTTTAATAGAGAATGAAACAACATTTTGTTTTGTAGATTTGTTGTAATTCCACATTAGAAAGTCAAGATTTGTGGGTATAGGAGTGAAGTGCAGATAGAGGGCTACAAATTCAACTTTCGAAGTTTCAAAAAAGGACACAAGGACCCATTCGCCCTTGGGTGAATGAGTCCAACTATAGAGTCCAAAACCTAATTTTTAGGCCATGTGCACACCATCTCACCCTTCTCAAATATTCCTAAAATTTATTGTTTTTATTTCTTCTATCATAATACTCTACATTTCAAGTATTACCTGACATATAATTAAGTTTTTTAATGCATTTAAATTTATCTTTCAAAATGGCTAATCAGTCATTTTTGTCATAAGAAAACAACAAACCTTCCTAATAAGGTTGACTCACCTCAAGGTTGAAAGTCAATCTTATCCTTGGGAGATCTCTTTGTCTAATGAAATTAGGGAAAAGAGGGAGTGTGTTAGGTCATTTCATTAAGCCTCATCTTTCACATCATTCCCCCATTTAAATTCTTCAATTCATATTGGCGAACCCATAATTCTTACACTATAAGCTTTCTGACTTGGTAGTCCTTCAAACCCTAGATCTAGAATTTGCATTTGTTTGCATTTCATATAGGGTTTTAAAATTGCATTTTTCATCCTTTAAAATCACAAAAATCTAAAAATATTGCATATATATTGCATTCATCTTACATAGTAGTTTGCATATTTGTGTTTTTCAATAATTGTTATCAGAAAATTCTAACAAAATTGCATCTAAAAAAGTTGCCATTTTGGTTGTCATTTTCCATCAAATTGCATTTACATCTAAACATAAAAATCTAGAAATTTGTAACTGAAATGATTAATTTGCATGTTGAAACAAAGACCTTCATCATCAACTTAGAAACTCATACTTTATTTTTTTCAACCCCTATGCAAAGAAGCATTCGACCTAAGGAAAATCTATCCTTGTACAAGTCCATTTCCAAATTCTTGGCATCAATATGTCTTTGTCTGCTTTATTCTTTGTTGTTTGCAGATCTTAGTTTCAATTTCTGAAATTGTAGTTTTTTTGTAGTTGTTTGCATTCACATCAATTGGTCAAAATAAGTGCATTGTTTAAACTAAAAAATTACGTTCAAAATATATCATTTTTAGGTTCTTATCATTTTTAGATTTGAAAATTACATTTATAGTCATCATGGATTTGTTTTGGCAACATATGGATGTCCTAAAAAGATTTGGTTGATGTTTCAAGTTGTATATTTGGAGATGATCCTAATGCAATTGATAACACTCATGAATCTTCACCTACTAATGAATTTCCTCATGAGGTGGACATCTTAGGGGGTAAACCCACAAAAGTGGTTTACAATTTGAGTGAGGAAGGAAAAGTGGCAAAAAATGGCCCCATACAAAAAATATTGGTTTTGGAGTTCGAATGAACCCTTTGGTTCGAGTGAGCCAAAAAAGGGTTTGAATGAACTCTGGTTCGTGCGAACCAATTAAATGCAAGGTGGGCCCCATTCCCACCAAAAAAATAAAGAAAAACATTTTATGAGGGGGTTCGAATGAACCCAAGTTCGAGTGAACCCTTGGGGGTTCGCTCGAACCCCGTTATTCCCACCTTGTCATCCTCTGGCATAAAAGAAGTCTAGAATTTTTTGTTTCAAAGCTCAGGTTGAGGATGAAAATGGAGGATACTTCACAAACCCAATTGGAATCAAGTAGTCCTCAGAATGAGCTATCCAATGACTATAATTTTAATATGTTTTTGTTTTATTATGTATATTTTTTAATTTTATTAAACATAGGTTTTTCACCGAAAATCAAGCTCTTTGTTCTGCACATGTGGAGAAATAGCATATTATCAAAAACAAAATTTGAAAAATATGAGTGCACCAAATATTGAAGTCCTTGATCTAAGAAAAAAATTAAAAATTGATACATACAAAAAAAGTTACGCGTTATACGGTCCGCCTATGTCTGAATTGTAATTGGTTTGACTTCGAAACTTGATTAAAGAAAAAATATTCAATAAAAAACTACCTAACCAAGTGGAAGCACTAGATATCAGAGTTAAAAATATAAATTCAAAAGAATTAGAATTTTATTTTTCATGGAAAAAAAGTTATGTGTTAAATGGTGAGTGTCACTTCTTAAAAATGTTGTTTTATGAAAAAAACTAGTTTTCGAAGGAGATGGGAAAAGAAGTGCAATCTGATTCCAAAATTTTTGAAAAAGAATATTTAGAATCTATAGACAAAATTTCACGAAACTCTAGTTTGCATCATCTTCAAATTCCTCATGGTTTAGCCGCTATAGGTGCCCGAAAGTGAAGATTTAGTTAGAAAAAATTATTTTAGTGTCCAATTTGGCCAAAAATTGTAAACCAGTATTGTGGGATCACCCTAGGCCAAGATGAAGATAACATGCAACAATTCATACAAGACTCCTTACATAACCTTGAGAACAATGCATCATTTTATCCATCCATGCAACAACCAACAAGTCTCATATCATCCCATCAAGTCTTGATATGTTCAACCTTCTATGTCCCAAAATTGAAACACAAAACAAGCCTCATTTTGCTACCTCTCCTACTAGGAAAGTTATTTTATTTCACAAAATTATTTCAAAAAACCAATTAATGCCTCATAAGCATGATATGGTCACCTTAGATCCTCCACCTCCACCTCAACAAGTTTCCCAATCAACTAAGAAACCTAAACCCTACAAACTCAAGAAGTTACCATTTTTGCATACCATAATAGAAATTGAAAGAAAAATGGATCAACTCCTCCATCTAGGATTGATTATATTGCCACCTATTCAAGAGAACAAAAAAGGAAGAAGTACAAACATGAATTATTGTGTATTTCATAGAACCCTTGGACATCTTATCGATGAATGTTATTCTTTAAAGATTGTATTGGAAGAATTTGATCCTCCTACAAGACAACTTGATTGTATAATAGATTAATAATTGCTCACTTTTCTCCTTGCCATGTGATAGTTGCAGAATCATAGCATACTCTCTATTACATGTATTACATTTCATGCAAACCATTTCTATATTGTGAGGAGCACATTCTCATCACCTATCTCAACTCATCCTTGTCCTACATTTGGGGGGCAAGGGGTTAGATAGCCTTGTCCTATTACGACACTCATTGTTGCCCCTTTGGCTAGTCATCCACCTTTAGTATATGATGAACAAGATTGGGATGCAAACAACTTTCTTTAGGTTGTCCCTCATGTGTCATGTACTAGCTTTATGTCTATTTATGTTCTCTATGTGATTGCATGTGCATAATGAGATCCCCATACTGTGTTGCTTCGCATGTCTTTATGTTTGTGAGCCTTCTTTGGATGACCCTTGTCACTCCAATGGTGCAAGGCTACAAAGGAAGCAAATCTATTGCGACATTCTTCTATTTTTATCTACATTCTTTTGTTTGTCGTAAACATTATCCTTGTATTGTATCTTCCTTTTGGGGATGATGCAAAACATTGAGACATTTAGGTCTCTTTCATGTTGACCCAAAAGGCTTCTCCTTTGTTTTCTCTCTCTATGTGTCATTCTTCCTTTGTGCTTTTTGCTCCATGAGTTATTTTGGAAATGATGACAAATCTAAGCTTGATTATATCACTATAGCAAACACATACACTGACCCCAAATTCATGGATCCCTTATGTGTTATCTTAGGATTGCATATGGGGGAAACCTCCCTTCCATGATGTTTCTTTATTTCGAAACATATCATTGGCATAGGGCTTTCCAAATAAACTCTCATGTCTCTTTTATCAATTGGCAGTTATCATCTTCCACTTTAAAGTAATTTATCATAGCACATGGTGTTTAGAAATTTCTGTAAAGAGGGGGGAATTATATGCCTCCTACTTGTTGCTTGATTGATGGAATGACCTTTATTTAATGTGTGGTCTTCTCAATTCATGCGATGTGTCTTCTTGGTGGTGACATTGGGTTTGATGTCCTTCAAGAGTGTGACCTTTCTTGGCATATGATATTCCTCTTAGTGGAAATTCTATGGCTTGCGTTCCCTAAGGTGTGAATCTTTTATCCCTCGACTAGTCCTCTCTTGATGAAGACACTGAGTGCAATGTTCCCTAAAGTGAGACCTTGCATGAACTAAGAAAAATCCCTTTGACTATCCTAAACTAATATCTTGGCTAGCAAGCATAATACAACTTGCGAGCCTTGTGAAACCTATGATCATCTTGTGTGACACTTTATCAAATTTATTAGGGAGTATAAATTTTTGTATGGTTGACACATGGGAGCCTATAGACCTGGCATGACTTTCCCATTTGCCACCTTTTTATGGGTACACAGCTAGTGTATATTAGACTACACTAGACCATTATGTGTTTCTCATATTACCTTGAGGCTCACCTAGTGTATATTAGATTGCACTAGCCTTTGTTAGCATATGTTTGGAAAAATGGCCTAGGCATTATCCATACCTTTTGGAAAAGAAGTTGAAGCTTGATCCATCCCTTCTTCATCTTTACATAAATTTTGACATTGTATGATGTATCTTGTGTCACTAAGTTGTATATGTGTATCTCTTTATGCCTTTGTCAATTTTCCATGGTATCTTTGATCCTAGGGGCTTGATCATCCTCCTTCATCCTTGTCATCTCATCTTTCTAACAATTGTGCAATTAGACCTCTCTTTACTTATTTGTCTACTTTAGTGTGAGTTTGGGTGTGCACTCATGCTCTCACTAAAGTGGGGGCTAAATGTTCTATAGAAAAATGTACATCTTTACATAAATTCACACTATGTTTGTATCTCCTGAATTAATTACACTTAATTAAGCTTCTAATTACCTAAATTATGCATTCCAAAGTGTTATTATTCCCTTTTTTTTGAAAAGGAAACTTATATTAAACAATTGCCAACATTAATTTTAACGCCTTGGAAATTATGTGTCTTTGACTTAGGTCTTAAGACCCATTCGCCCAAGGGCGAACAACTCCTCTTTAAGTGCCAAGACCCAATTTTTAATATATTTTTGGTGGTATTTTAAAGTCTCAAATTCAAGTTTCAAATGTCAGCTATCGATATCTAATAATCAATAAGTTAGAGAAGAAGCTTATAAACCTAGTCTTTTCACCATTTCAAACTAGATTTGCAAGAGATCAAGTTGAGAGATCAAGGAGAAAAAGGATAACTTTTGGAGAACATTCAAGCAAACAAATTTGAAGTTTTGGAGCAGCATTTTTTTTTGTATTTGTAGGTCTTCAAGCTCATTTTGTCAAAGATTTGATCAAGCATTGTCCATGACTGAAGATTGATACCTGTGGTGGATCATGATGGATTCTAGGTTTGGGGGATGCATTTGGCTATTCTCCTTAACCTAATGACTTATTTCCTAGTGATCTCATCTTCTATCTTAATTCTACTAGAAACCTACAACAAGGTATTATCATATTTTAGATCTATTAGGGTGTTTTGAGTTCTCCCTAGTTGGATCTTTATCATTTATCATTGTCATATAAGAATCATGCTCTAATGCAATTCAGTAGGGTTTCTTTGCATGTTAGATCATAACAACTTTAGATGCATTTGAGGTTAGGGCTTGCACACATTTTCATTTATTAGATCTATATCATTTATCAAGGTTTAATTACCAAACTGAGGTTTGATTGAGGTAAGCCCCTATACACACAAAATAACATTTTCTTTCACATATTTGCTATAGTTCTAGATTCAAAAGTCAAGGTTTGTAGGTACAAGAGTGAAGTACATAAAGAGGGCTACAAATTCAACTTTTGAAGTTTGAGAAAAAGACATAGGGACCCATTCACGACGAATGAGTCTTGCTACATAGTGTGAAACCTAATTTTTAGGCTAGGTACACACCATCCTACCCTTCCCAAATCTTCCTGAAAGTTATTGTCTCAATTTCTACTATCATAATACTCTATATTTCAAGTATTAGGTCATATAATTGAGTTTTCTAATGCATTTAAATTTATCTTTCAAAATGGCCAATCAATTTTTTTTAAAAAAAACCTTCCTAATAGGCTTGACTCACCTCAAGGTTGAAAGCCAATCTTATCCTTAGGATATATCTTTTTCTAATGAAATTAGGGAAAAGAGGGGGTGTGTTAGGTCATTTCATTAAACCCCATCTTTCACATCATTCCCCCATTTTTCTTCATTTCATAAGGTTATACAAATTAATAGTTTTGGAGATATTATAGCAATAAAATGGTGCCTACAATACAATATCATAGTACCTCCAACCTAAGCACTCAACATATAGGAAAATTTTAAAACTACAAACCATGTGCTAGAAATTATGGGCTGGACTAGGTAGCCAAATCCATACAAGATTCATGTTGGGTCTTGAAACCACTGCTTCAAAATCCTAAAACATAATCTTACACTCAAGGTTAACAAGTGTCATCAAGAAGGAAAAATAGGGGTTCATCAATATAATGAGGAGGTTTAAAGGTGTAGTGTAGAAACATTTAGCCCTTTACATAATTTTCACAATTGTTTGGGCCCTCCTAATTAAAATGGACTTAATAATACCTTAATTTAGTGTTGAAAAATGTATCCCTTTACAATTTCACACTTGTTTGGGCCCTCTTAATTAAATTGAGCTTAATTAGGCCTCAATAATCCCTTTTATTCATTTACAAGTCTAATAAATTATATTTTCTAAAGGGGAAATCCAACAATAATTAATGCCAATACATAATACTTTACCTTGAGCAATGTGTGTTCCAGGAATAGGGACTTGGGACCCATCCAACAATAATTAATGCCAATGCATAATCCTTTACCTTAAGCAATGTGTGTTCTAGGAATAGGGACCTGGGGTGAATGGGTCCTCCCTAATCCTTTGAACCTAAATTTAAAATATGTTTTTGACAGCATTTTAAGGTCCCCAGATCCATATTTCAATTTCATCTTGTAATATTTGAATTTCAGGAAATTAAGGATACATAACTATAAATACAAGGTTATTTTCTAAGTTTCACCTAGATTTACAAGAGAAATTTTATTAGATTTCAAGAGCAATTTCACAAGATAAAATTTGATGCTTAAGAGCATTCAAGAGTAAATATATCAAATATTTATTGCAACATTCAAGATATATTCATCATGTCAAATTCTTCTTGGATCATGCATTTTTTTGGAGCTAACATTGTGATGTAGGTTTCAAGATCAAGTCAAGCATTCAAAGAATTATTCAAGTATGAAGACCCATATCCATTGAATCCATTTCATGAAAGTTGCAGACCTTCCAAAATCTCCATTATCAAGGTTCATTCAAGGGTTTGTTGAGTGGTAGCATAGCTTTGTTCATTCCTCATTCCCTCTTTCATGCATTATTTCAATTCAAGGTTTGATTACCAAAATGGGGTTTGACCAAGGAAAACCCCGATTCACCAAAAACAAATATTTTTTCTCTCTTACATGTGTGTGTTGCAGATTTAGGTTGAAGAAGGATTGAAGACCTCTTGAAGTGCAAGATTGAAAAAGTTGTCAACGTTGTCAAATCATGAAATCTAACCTACAAATCTGATTTTTGAATTTCTAACACTGAAACCTAGACAAATCAGAAGTTGTAAATCAGCATTAGAGGCTCTCAAAAGTTGTAGAAAAACCATAACAAAAGACCCATTCATCCATGGGTGAATGATTCCTAATTTTCCTTTTAGAAACTAACTTTTGGTGATTGGTAAACATCTTTTTTCCCTTCTCAAATCCATAATCTTTTTTCTAGTTTTGATAAAAAATGAGTTTCATATTGTTGTTTCAAGTTTGAATTAGCATAATTAGGTTGATTTTCTATTTTTAATTTTTCTCCCAAAAGTGTTGTTTGACGTTGAACCTCGTCCTCAAAGTATAAGGATGAATATTTTTACATTGAGTTGATTCACCTAAGGGTTGTTAGTCAATTCTTTGTGGGGATCGAGCATTTCCTAATGAAATAGTGAGAAATAGGTCCATCATAACCTCCTTGTTATCATTCCATATTGATTAGTGAACCTAATTTTTTAGTGTTTTATTTTGGTGAACTCGATTTTTGAGCATCATAACTTTCTAATTTTAGAGTCCATTTTCAACCCTAGATCTAGGATTTGCATTACTTTGCATTGCATTGCAATGGTTTTCATCTCATTTAGGGTTGCTCACTTGCATTAATTTGCATCTCATTTAGAGTTTTAGGTTTTCATTTTTGCATTCTTTAAAATCTATAAAATTCAAGAATCTTAGACATTTTGCATGGTGTTTACATAACGTTGCATGTTTAATCATTTAAATCAAAAAATTGAATCAAAATTGCATCTCAAATTTCCTTCCTTTACAAACTTGTGTACTTCCCTTGATGATTACCAAAATTTAGTTAGTAGTCATGAAGTGAAGATTCCCCCTAACCATCCTAAAAAATCTGAATCTGTGCTTCAAAACAACTATCAACCATTCAAGAAACAACATAAGGTTTTTTTACAACTTAATCCCCCTCAACCAACTCAACATATTGACACCCATGCGACTTCTATAAAAATGACAAATCCATACACATTTGGAGATAGAAATAGGAAATTTACCCCTCTACCTGATACCCTTTATAACACCATGTTATAGCTCTTAAACAAGAACTTAATTTCCTTACCTCCTGATCCTACTAGACCTTTACCTCCAAACTATAGAAAAATTTCCTTTTGCCATTTTCATCGACAAAATGGATGTGATATGAAACATTGAAAGCATCTTAAAAATATTGTGCAAGACCTCATTGGTTCTAATCATATTAAAACTGGTGGTGTTAATGATCAAGGTAATAAGTCTTTAGCCCCTCCTAACCAAAATTTGCAAATCTTTACTAATCCTATGCCAAATCATAACATATCCTTTGTCAAAGCTAGTGAAACAAAGAATGATGTTATAAACGTTAACACAAGTGATGATAACACAAAAAACATGGACAATCTAATTGGACTTGAATTAAAGTTCAATCTCTTAAGGTCCTAACTAAAACGCCCCTTGAAATTACTTTCTCACAACTGTAGTGTAGCAAAATTAGTGCAGGAGCACCTAATAGTCTATATGCCTCCGTGAGGAAATTTTATAAATATTTGTCTTAGGTGGAATTTTTATTATTTAATAAGGTCTAATAGGCCATTTTAAGTGAGTTTGAGTCATAGGAGGTCATGTTTAGGTCATATGTCAAATATTGCAAATAATTGCCAAATATTGTAAACGTGTCATATTGTGAAAGTACAAAAGTGTGAAGTTGAAGAGACAAGGTTGTAAAAGGTAGTTGGAGAAGTTAAAGAGGTTGAAATAATTATAAATATTCCTCCCATGAGTCATTTTTATAGAGGAGGTAGTTGGTTCAAGATGGGTTCAGGGTTTTGATGTTAAACAATTAATAAAATCACCATTTTTTGGTAAATTTGAACATTTTCCTTTCTTTTCTCTTGAATTTCACATGCCTGTATGGATGCACTTCGACCTACAAGTGATTAGGGATGAATATACACTGAATTTTCTTTCTTTTTCAATTGGTTTGGTTGAATTTCATTGAGTTTGGTAAGAGTTATGATCAAAACAGTGTTTGCCACTTTCATATTTTTCCTGTTATAGTCATGTTGCAACAAATAGTACAGATAATAAAATCGATATATTGATATAAAACCAATTTGGATTGAAAGATATGTTAATATACTTTCATTTTTTCATGGTTTCATGTAATTTTATTGGGAAATAAGAAAGTTACAACCATTTTTCTAAACATTGCCTAAAACCCTCCATCAGGGTACCTAGTGAGTTTGAAAATTGGGTTTCTCTAAATTGGACAAATGGAAAAACCTAAGAGTTGGTAAAATGATGAATTTTTGTGTATATTTTCATGTGGAAAATTTTTAGGGATCAAAGACATGGTCTTGGGTAGATTTAATGATGCCCTAGGTTTGAAAATTGAGGCAAAAATTTGAAAATCACATTGAGTAGAGGATTTTTGAGTGATTTGCTTGAGTAATGCATATATTTCTTGGGTAGGATTATTTAAAAAGGTTTTAATGGTGTATTTTGAGTCCTTTCTAGATAGAGCTTGGTGAAACTAAAATCTTTTGTGACTAATTAATTGTTGTCATGTGCAAGGCAGACTTGTGACTCATATTTTGAGTAAAAAATAGAGGTTCAATATATGAGTTGGATGGAATAACATGAAATAAGCATGGGAGATGATTTATTTAGTGTGTGTAGATGTATTTGAAACTATTATGAGCTTTGAAAAAGTCATTGAGGAATTTGAAACTCTGATTGCATGTTTGAGTATTTGAAATAAGGGTTTTTTTGAAGGAAAATGTGTACTTGTGATGAGTGTTCAAACAAGAATGTTTTGAATTTTGACAAATTGTATTTAGTAAGTGAATTTTATTCCTCTAGCATTGCATAAAAGTGGTATCATAGCATAGAAGGTGTTGGGTAGAGAGTTTGTGTTTTGTGGTTTTGTGTGCAGGTTAAGAACCTGATTGTTGCCAAGAGAAGGCAAGTAAAGTTTAGGAAAGTTGTGAAGCAAGGAGAGGCTTGCTTGTGAAGATGGATTTTTTGAGAAGATGTTTGTAGGCAAAGGAAGAAAGAGAAAAGAGAAAGAGGCAAGAGAATTTAGACAAAGAGATAGTGGCATTGAAGCAAGAGATGGGAAGATTGGAGGTAGAGTTCAGTGATTTTTATGTAGAGTCCATGATGAATATGGAACAGTGGATCAGAAAAGAAACAAGTTGGAATTTGACAGGGAAGAAGAGAGTTGTGTGGCCAATTAAATGGATTATTCAAAGAAGGAAAAGACAAGCAATGACAACAACAAATGAGGAAGAGGTAAAGTTTGTTAAACAAAGTAAGTTACAAGTTGAGATGCATGATATTCCAACTGTGTTTGAAGATGAACAAACCTCTTTGTTTGTTGATGAACATATTGATGTTGAGATTAATGATATGGTTGTTGTTGGTAATCGAGTAGTTGATGAAATTTTTGTTGATGAACAAGTAGAGAAGGTTGTTGATGTTGCTGATAAAGTTGGTATTGATACTCAAGATGTTGATAATTGGGATGTTAATAAAGATGTTGCAAATTTGTTTCCTAATAAGGTGTATGTAGATTTGCAAGAATATGATGTAGGTTGTGGCTATGGTGAAAATGTTGTTATATGGTACTCTAATGATGAGAATGAAGATATAGATGATGCTACTAAGGTATATACACAAGAAATGGACTTTTGGAACATGAAAGCTGAGAAGTTGCTAGAGAAGAGATGGTATAAGAAGAAAAAGAAGGACCTAGGGATAGTTTCCAAGATGAAAGAAAAATTTCAAAAGAATTGGAAGACCAGGAAGGAGTAGACCAACTTTCAAGAGGACTTGAATTTTCTTTTCTTTGAGAGTTTGGTGTCAGAACACCTGATGGACTATATGCTTCCATGAGGCCATTTTGTAAATCTTTGTATTAGGTGATGTTTTGATTATATAATAAGGTATAATAGAAAATTTTAATTTTTCTTGAGTCCTAGGAGGTCATGTTTAGGTCATATGTCAAATATTGCAAAAAATTGCCAAATATTGTAAAAGTGTCATATTGTGAAAGTACAAAAGTGGGAAGTTGAAGAGACAAGGTTGTAAAAGGTAGTTGGAGAAGTTAGTGAGGTTGAAATAATTATAAATATTCCTCCCATGAGTCATTTGTATGAAGGAGGTAGGTGGTTGAAGATGGGTTGAGGGTTTTGATCTTAAACAATTAATAAAATCACTATTTTATAGTAAATCTTAACATTTTCCTTGTTGTTCTCTTGAATTTCATGTGCCTGTATGGATCCACTTCAACCTGAAAGTGATTGGGGATGAATATCCATTGAATTATCTTTCTTTTACAATTATTTTGGTCGAATTTCATTGAGTTTGGTATGAGTTATGATCAAAATATTGTTTGCCACTTTCAGATTTTTCCTATTACAGTTATGTTGCAACAAACAGTATGGATGATATACTCAATATCTTTATCAAAAACCAATTTTTATTGAATGATATGTTAATATAATTTCATTTGGTTGTGTCTACATGTAATTTGCATTGGGAAATAAGCAAGTTACAACCGTTTTTCTAAAAATTGCCTGAAACCCTCCATTAGGGTACCTAGTAAGTTTGAAAATTGGGTTTCTCTAAATTGGACCAATGGAAAAACCTAAGAGTTGGTAAAATGATGCATATTTGTGTATATTTTCATGTGGAAAATTTTCAGGGATCAAAGACATGGTCTTGGGTAGATTTAATGATGCCTTAGGTCTGAAAATTGAGGAAAAAATCTGAAAATCACAGTGAGCAGAGGAGTTTTGAGTGATTTGCTTGAGTAATGACTATATTTCTTGGGTAGGATTGTTTTAAAAGGTTTTAATGGTGTATTTTGAGTCCTTTTCAAATAGATTTTGGTGAAACTAAAATATTTTGTGACTAATTACTTTTTTCTTGTGCAAGGAAGACTTGTGATTGTCATATTTTGAGTAAAAAAAGGAGGTTCAATATATGAGTTGTATGGAATAACATGAAATAAGAATGGGGGATGATTTACTTAGTGTGTGTAGATGCATTTTAACCTATTAGGAGCTTTGAAAAAATCATTGTGGAATTTGCAATTCTGATTGCATGTTTGAGTATTTGAAATAAGGGTTTTTTTGAAGGAAAATGTGAACTTGTGATGAGTGTTCAAACAAGGAATGTTCTGAATTTTGAAAAATGAGATTGAGTAAGAGATTTTTTTTCTCTAGAATTGCATCAAAGTGATATCATAGCATAGAAGGTGTTGGGTAGAGAGTTTGTGTTTTGTGGTTTTGTGTGCAAGTTAAGAAGAACCTGATTGCTGTGAAGAGAAGGCAGGGAAAGTTGAGGGAAGTTGTGAAGCAAGGAGAGACTTGCTTGTGAAGATGGATTTGTTGAGAAGATGTTTGTAGGAAAAGGAAGAAAGAGAAAAGAGAAAGAGGCAAGATAAGTTATACAAAGAGATAGTGGGATTGAAGCAGGAGATGAGAAGATTGGAGGCAACGTTCAATGATTTTTATGTAGAGTCCATGATGAATATGGAACAGTGGATCAGACAAGAAACAAGTTGGCATTTGACAGTGCAGAAGAGAGTTGTGTATCCCATTAAAAGGATTATTCAAAGAAGGAAAAGACAAGCAAGGGCAGCAAAAAATGAGGAAGAGGTAAAGTTTGTTAAACAAAGTAAGTTACAAGTTGAGATGCATAATATTCCAATTGTGTTTGAAGACATGAACAAACCTCTTTGTTTGTTGATGAACATATTGATGTTGAGATTAATCATATGGTTTTTGTTGGTAATCAAGTAGTTGATGAAATTTTTGCTGATGAACAAGTAGAGAAGGTTGTTGATGTTGCTAATAAAGTTGGTATTGATACTCAAGATGGTGATAATTGGGATGTTAATAAACATGCTACAAATTTGTTTGCTAATGAGGTGAATGCATATTTTCAATAATATGATTTAGGTTTTGGTTATGGTGAAAATGTTGTTATATGGTACTCTAATGATGAGAATGAAGATATAGATGATGCTACTGAGGTATATACACAAGAAATGGACTTTTGGAACATGAAAGTTTAGAAGTTGCTAGAGAAGAGATGGTATAAGAAGAAGAAGAAGAAGGACCTAGGGATAGTTGCCAAGATGAAAGAAAAATTTCAAAAGAATTGGAAGACTAGGAAGAAGAAGTAGACCAGATTTCAAGAGGACTTGAATTTTCTTTTCTTCGAGAGCTTGGTGTCGGAGAACCTGATGGACTATATGCCTCCATGAGGCCATTTTGTAAATATTTGTATTCGGTGGTGTTTTGATTATGTAATAAGGTATAATAGACCATTTTAAGTTTTTTTGAGTCCTATGAGGTCATGTTTAGGTCATATGTCAAATATTGCAAACAATTGCCAAATATTGTAAAAGTGTTATATTGTGAAAGTACAAAAGTGGGAAGTTGAAGAGACAAGGTTGTCAAAGGTAGTTGGAGAAGTTAGTGAGGTTGAAATAATTATAAATATTCCTCCCATGAGTCATTTTTATGAAGTAGGTAGGTGGTTGAAGATGGGTTGAGGGTTTTGATGTTAAACAATTAATAAAATCACTATTTTCTGGTAAATCTGAACATTTTCCTTGTTGTTCTCTTGAATTTCATGTGCCTATATGGATCCATTTCAACATGAAAGTGATTGGGGATGAATATACATTTAATTATCTCTCTTTTAAAAATTTTTTGGTCGAATTTCATTGAGTTTAGTATGAGTTATGATCAAAATAATGTTTTCCACTTTCAGATTTTTCTTGTTACAATCATGTTGCAGCAAATAGTGCAGATGATATACTCAATATATTGATCTCAAACTAATTTGGATTGAAATATATGTTAATATAATTTCATTTGGTCATTGTTAAATGTAATTTCATTGGGAAATAAGCAAGTTACAACCTTTTTTCTAAAAATTGTCTGAAACCCTCCATTAGGGTACCTAGTGAATTTGAAAATTAGGTTTCTCTAAATTGGACCAATGGAAAAACCTAAGAGTTGGTAAAATGATGCATTTTTGTGTATATTTTCATGTATAAAAGTTTCAGGGATCAAAGACATGGTCTTGGGTAGATTTAATGATGCCCTAGGTCTGAAAATTGAGGAAACAATCTGAAAATCACTGTGAGCAAAGGAGTTTTGAGTTATTTGCTTGAGTAATGCATATATTTTTTGGGTAGGATTTTTTTAAAAGGTTGTAATGGTGTATTTTGAGTCCTTTTTAGATAGATCTTGGTGAATCTAAAAGCTTTTGTGACTAATTAATTATTGTCTTGTGCAAGAAAGACTTATGATTGTCATATTTTGAGTAAAAAATGGAGGTTCACTATATGAGTTGGATGGTATAACATGAAATAAGCATGGGGGATGACTTATTTAGTGTGTGTAGATAAATTTGAACTTGTTAGGAGCTTTTAAAAATTCATTTAGAAATTTGGAACTCTGATTGCATGTTTGAGTATTTGAAATAAGGGTTTTTTTGAAGGAAAATGTGTACTTGTGATGAGTGTTCAAACAAGGAATGTTTTGAATTTTAACAAATGAGATTGAGTAAGTGAATTTTCTTCCTCTAGAAATTCATAAAAAATTCATACCCCTTGCATTTTCACACTTGTTTGGGCCCACCTTGCTTTATTTATGCTTCTTTATGGCTTAATTGGTCCTATTTTGTGTCCACAAGCCCTATGAATGGCACCTTTTTCTAGTTAATCCTGACATTCTCCAATGCATAAATGATAATTTAATGACTCAATTAATGTGTCCCTAATTTTTGGGCTAGGACTAAAATTCCACCTAGGGTGTCTTTGTCCCCTAAGGCTCTTGGGACCCTGATTTTGAGATATCCTGATTGGGCCCCTTTTTGGTGTATGCTCCCAAAGTTTTTAGGAATTGGGACTAAGATGCTACCTAGGGCATATTAGTCCTCCTTGAGTCATTTTCAGGATTTAATTTCAAATTCTGGTAGGATTTAGCCTCCTTTATTTAATGAATTCATATGTCGGCTTGGTGTGATGTAATTTCAGGATATTAAGCATAGATAAGTATAAATAAAAGGTTGCTTCTCTCATTTTTCATCCTAAGAAATCTATCAAGAAATATAAGCATCCAAGTCTTTTGTGAGAGCATTCAAGAGTAGATTTATCAAGCATTTGGAGCCATTTAAAGATTCACGTATCATATCAAAGAGATTCTTGCATCATGTGTGTTGTTGTGCTAACATTTGTGATGCCGGGTTTTGATTCAAACAATCAATTCAAGTCCTATCTTTCAAGCATTCAAGATCCATATCCATTGCAACCATTGCACACAAGTTTGCAGACTTTATAAGGGTTTGGTGAGTTGTAGCATTGCATGTTGTTCATTCACCATTTACTTCATTATTGCTATTTTATTTCAAGGTTTAGTTACCAACAAGGGGTTTGACCAAGGAAAAACCCCATTCACTAACAAATAACAAGTTTTTCCCATCTTTCATATTTGTGATTGTAGATCTAGATTGAAGTCTTGAAGATCACTTAGAGTGCAAAGTTGTAAAAGTTGCAAAGTTGCATTACAAAGTTTTCATCTTCATGGAAACTCACTTACAAGCTAAATCTGGAAGTTACATAACCTGAAATCATAAGAGAAGCAAGTGCAAGCCTTGGAGCTCAGGATCCTGTTCAGAGTTTTCAGAAATTCAGAATGAGACTAATATGCCATCTTGGGCATCTTAGTCCTCCCAAGATTTTTTTCAGATGTTTTCTGAGATCCCATTCCAAGATCTGAAGACTCTGTATTTTCCCTGAAAAATAACAGCAGGACTAATATGCCATCCTAGGAATCTTAGTCCTCCACAACACCTTTTGGTAGCATCTTTACATTTCTAGAACCCTCACAACATCTCCAAACTTCCCAGGTACACACATCATATATCCTTTTTGCATAATTTCATTATTTGCATATTTCATCTAGCTTGCATTTCTAATTCTAGGTCATTTTGCATATCACATTGTGTTTTCCAACATTTTATTTTCCAAGCATTTGCTTGGTGGTGAATCCATTAGAACTAAAGGAAACCCCTCATAGGTCCTTCCTAATTGAGAATTGACTCACCTTATGAGGTTTTTAGTCAATCCAATTAGGACTCCTAGGACATTAGTGAATGATAAGTGGAGAAAGAGTGATATGTCTCTAGAGGTATCCATTTTTCCAAACATCATTTTGGTGAACCTAAATTTTTAGCATTCATTTTTGATTCGGAGTCCACTAAAGTCCTTAGATCTATATTACATTCATTCTTGCATTACATCTCGCATTAGTGAAAGTGCATCTAAGGTATCTTGCATTTTGCATTAGTGAAATTGTATTTATGGTTTCCTATATTTGCATTAGTGAAAGTGCATATAGGTTTCATTTTTACTTTCTTGCATCATTTCGTTTCATTGAAAAACTAAAAAGTGCATTTTTCATCATCTTAATTGCATTTAGAAACATTCTTATTGCATTCAGAAGTGAAAAAAATTGCATTCAATTGCTTGTTCCTAGTTACTTTTTCTTGCACTTATTTGCACATATTTTTGTTTCTAAGCATCAGTATCTTGTATAGGAAACTTGTAAACACTGTTAACATTACATAATTAAATGTTTTTCTACAAAAAAACTCTGCTAGGACTAAAATGCCCTTCCTGGCGTCTTAGTCCCTCTCAGGATTTTTTCTTCATAAATCTCTCTTTGTTGTTTATTATCTGTTTTAGCCTCTGGAACTTCAGAATCCCACCAGGAGGACCAAGACACCCTTATTGGCATCTTAGTACCTATTGAGTTTGACTCTCTAGTTTTCAGGGTCTGAATTTTTTTTTCTGTGTTTCTATGGGTTGCCTTTAGTTTCATGTTTTAGTTTCAAGATTTGTTGTTATTCCAATTTCTTTCATTTCAAGTGTAATTGCAAGCATATGATATTGCATTCATTACTCTTTCTGTGGTTTATCCATTGTATGAGCTATAGTACTTGGTGTGCTACTGCTAATATTGTGGTTAGATGAAGTGCGATACTCATGGCATCCCACGATAAGACACTCATTGGGGATCTTGGGTTATCAAGCTCTCTTACTTCTGGTGTTGGCACTAGTTCACTAGGTATGGACCATACCTTTGACACCTCTTTTGCTATGCCTACCTTACCTACAAGTGTTGTTCCGAGTGTCCAAACAATGGTTGATCATATTCCTCAAGAAAACATAATGAAAATGCATGAAGACTTAACTAATTTACAAGATAGCATAAGTACTAAATTTTTTTAAACATTGTTATTCCTACCATAGATAACCTTCACCGCATGATGGAAAGTGATGAGGAACTTGAAGTTGTGTGTAACATAACTCAAATCTTTGGAAAAAATATTCCTTCCACCACTAATGGTGCTCAAGCTTCAAAAAATATGTAAAACCGAGGAAGTCAAACTCCTCCCTCTTCAGTTGACCATAACCTCAATTCCCACCTATACGAATCCTCAAATGACCACAACAATGCAACCAACTAGTAGTATCCTTCCTACCTCCAACATTTCCACTAGTGCTCCTTATGCCTATGTGGCATCTAATCTTCTATCTCCTCCCATAAGAAATCCATTCATTGTTCATTCCAACACATACACACCACCACCATATTCATCTCCAACACACACTACAAGTAATGACCCTATCATGAAACACCTATTAGAAATCCTTTCATCTATCCAACATCAAGTTTCCACCATAAATCAATATGAAAATAGTCCACCTTCATCCTATGTCAAGAGCAATCCATTGTCCTTGGATATCTTGAGAACTCTGGTACCACAAGGTATAGAGATCCCTAGATTTGAGAAATATGGAGGAAAGGGAGATCCTGCTAATCATGTTAATTCCTTTACTACTTTGTGTATTGATTTTATGGGTAAGTGCACCAAGATGGTTCCCAAAAAGGGCGCTTAAGTGGCCACTTTTTTTTTCTGAAATCAGGAAATACTAACCTTGGACATGAAATTGAGGATAGTTACACTCAAAATTTTGAGATGGAACAAAAACAAGGATCGAAGTGCTCCGAGTCTACTTTCTAAAATACTAATTTATTTTGAAAATGGTTGAGATTAAGGGGTTCAAAAGAGGGACATACACAAATTGGTGCTATTTTGTCAGAAAAACATAACATAGCAACTCTTGTACGACCTAAGCATGGTGAACCTTTTTGTAGTATTTTTAAAATCGCTATAGTCAAAAGTTAGCTAACACTATCTAGTTGATGCATGATTTTTCTGATAATTTTTTAATGAATATTTGATTTTTTACTAATTTTCTAAGTGGGCACTTCCTGAAAAGCAGAATTTTGGCCATGCTCCCCCTAAAATTTTTTGAAGGTAATTGATTTTTTTTTAATTTTTTTTTTAAATTGTAGAATAGAGTCTAGTTTCTAAACAATTTATTTGAAATTTTACGAACGGTTAATTTATAACAAAAAACCAAACACTACTTTTGGCAAAAAATAGACATACAAACAAAACAAATTAGGGATGAAAGGCTTAACATTGTCGAAAAGTGAAAAAATATACATCGTTGGATAGCTAAGAGAGAACCTTACATTACCCATGTTTTCAATTTTTTCAATATTGAACTAGATGCAATC
>VDFB02000015.1:323354415-323397312 GCA_007258455.2 Sequoia sempervirens | reverse complement strand
GACCCTACAATTTTATTAAAATAATAAAACTAAATTAGTTAATCTTGCATTTCACAATCAAAATTTAATAAATTAAATTCAATGAACATGTTGAATTTTACCTGAGTGTCAATGCCACATGCATCATGCAAAATGTCAGCCGTCCTCTCCATCCCTGTAGATGCATACGGATCAGGCTACTTAGTAGCATATGTATCCTGCATAGCACCCTCTTGAGTGCCGGTAGAGTCATACGAACAAGTCACCCTGCAAGATTGGCACACATGGGTTTGAAGGCCACCACCTGAAGACTCCCCTAGATGGCACTGTACAATAGGGCTAGTGTGATGGATGACACTTTGGGCCAAAGTTGTGATTGCCTACAATGTCTCTATGTCGGTACTCTCCTTCGCAATGACAAGCATCACAATCTGCTCACGAGGCGGCCTAGTGAGAGGTCGTCTCCCTTGCTGCGTAGGATCCGGCTATGCACTGGGCCTATCCTAAGCTGACCCCCCACCTCTCCCTTGGAACTCCCTCATATCAAAATAATTTGAGATTTGGTTCAATACAAACTCACTGTATAGTTTCCTAAGAAAATATTGGGGGACTTCACAATTATTGCATGGTGGGTAATCAAAGACCATATACCATCTTTCATAAAAATGGTTCTAATCTCTTGGTGGTGGCACCAATGAATAGGAAACCCTCTTTGCATTGAGGGTAAGATTTTGATTTGTTTTAGGGTCAGTGAATAGAGAGCACAAATCACCTTTAGTAATTTTTAAATCTTTTACTTGTTTATATGATAATTTGTCTGCATAATATGCCCTAGTTGTTTGCCTCCTATCTTTCCATCCAGATATTTGTTGGGTGATTGCATCTACATTTTTTAACATGTCTTTCAATGAATTTTCTAGAAGCATTCTTTCTATGGTTGAAGCATTTGGATCACTCAACCAACTGATAAGATCCTCAAGTTGTTTTCTATTGTTCTCAATTTCACTCCTCAAATTTTCTTGAGTGCCAGGAGGGAATTGAGAAAATGGTGGGGGAGGTTGATTTTGTTGAGGATTTTGCTGTAGAGAATTTAATTCCTATTCTTGTTGAGGATTTGCTGAATTTCCTACAGATTTAAAAAAAATAAATCAAATCTAACCTAAAACAAACAAAATCAATTTCAAACTAACAAATTCAAAACAAATAGTAAACAATACTTACCTCTTGCATCTCTTTGTCATCGTGGTGCCATATTTGCAGACAAAATATAATTGTTCTTGATGAAATTTGCAAAAGTCCTTCCTCGTAGAATGCGAGCGCGAAAGTGAGGGTTTTTGGCCGCATGCAGAGCTGAGAAACAGTGAAAAGCAAATGATACACATTTCACTTTTTTCTTTTCTTTTAAAAGCACATAACGCACTCGGGTTATAACGCGAGCGTGTTATGTGTTTCCCCATTTTTTTCCCATTTGGCCACAAAAGTGCGACCAACTTCGTGCACCCGCCCTTATCCTTGAAGACAAACTTTTGGCTAAACTTTTTCCTTGATCCTTGAAAGACATTTCCTTGGATTGGTTTTCTGCATTACCGAATAATTCAATTTGTTCATTCAATGAATTTGTTGAGGCCTTTATTAACCATTTCCAAGCACATCATCCCTGAAATGACATTGGCTGATTTGATGAGATGCAAACAAAATGAGGGTGACAATTTTATTGACTTTATTTCATGCTACTAATTGATTTATTCCAAAATTAGTGTGAAGATTCCTGATTCCCACCTTCAAAAGATGTTCATAGAAAACTTACAAAGAAAGATAAGGGATAAGCTCACCATGATGAAATTCCCTTCCTTCATGCATTTATGCACTTCCCTTCGAGACTATCAAAATTCCCTAACCAGTAGTGAACCAAAAACCACCCCTACCCATCCCCAAAAGACCGAAGCCTCAAACCAAAACACTTACCAACCTTTCAGAAAAAAAAAAGTTTCCTTCAACTAAATTCCACCTCTCAACCTACCCAACTAGTTGATACCCAAGTAACTGCTATAAAGAAGAGTAATCCTTATATCTTTGGGGATCTGCAAATAAATTTTACTCCCTTACCTGACACACTTCACAACATTATGACCCAACTCTTAAACAAAAACATGCTTATCTTACCTCCTGTTTGACCCCTTGACCCTAGCAAGCTATTACCTCTGAGCTTTAGACACAATGCCTATTGTGCTTATCACCAACAAAAATGACATGATACAAAACATTGCAAGCATCTTAAACATCTTGTGCAAGACCTCATTGATTCCATTCATATCCAAATTAGAGGTGTGATGCAGAGGCTATGGGACTTTTGGAAACACACAATGATTTCAAGGATTTCAATGAAGCAATCTCAAATCTCTTCCAGGCACCGTTGTGGAGATAAGCCTCAATAATGCACTTATGACTCAAAACATTCTCCTATGGACCCAAACCCTAGGAATGTTCTTTAGAGATGCGAAAAAACTTGTCTTGATTGGTTTCAAGCCCCAAACCTCTGACTTAAACACAAACTCACTTTTTGCACCTTGACTAGGCTTCTAGCCCAACTAGGCCTCCTGCAGTGATTTTTTTAACTTTACTCACAACTTCCCCAAAGGACTTACCAAAATAATGATTGTTTTAGATGTGGTTTATGAACCTACACAACATACCCAGACCTTGATGGCACTTGTTTTGGACCAGACTTCCCAAATCCTGCTATTTCCACAAAAACTAGGCCAAATTAGCCCTCTTTTTCAAAACAACCCTACCCAAATCTTAACTCTAGATTATAATAATTTCAACAGTACCTTAAAATGTTCCCAAACCAAGGATTTTTAGGTTTTTAGGTGCCTATGACACCCTTGACACCCTCAAACACAAAACACTCACTAAATTGCCTCAAAACTAGGGCTTCTTGGATCTTGGCCTTCCAAACACTTCCAAATCCTAATCCTTGAATTTTCACCATTAGTTCAACATATTAAATCAATCCAAACTCTAAGACTTTCCCCTTGTTAAGGCAGATCTCCTGCTGCTATACCTTAGCCCCCATCCTCATGCACTTTGCATTGTCCAATCTTGGTGTACACCTTAATATTCCTCTTTCCTGCACATTAGTTTGTTAGCTTTTTATGATACATGTTAGAATAGATCCATTTCACAAGTTACAACATCATTACCTCATGAAATGGATCAAACATCCATGAAAAACCTCAAAATTAGTGAAAAATATGCACTTTCTTGAGGACAGTCAGCAATAATATAGAAATAATTGATTGATGTTGCTTTCAAGACATTAAAATGATTTCAAAACAACTTGATACAAGTCCCTAAACCATCCTACTAAACAAATCTTCAATAGAAATCAAGAAATCATCAAAAGAGCACAAGAAAAGTATAAGAAATTGTTGTTTTTTTGCTTTTTCCTATAGTAGTCTCTACAAAATCTGTACCAGCAACCCAAACTCCATACAAATGATTCCTTTAGGGTTATAGACCCATCCAAAAACTGATGAAACCGTTTGAAATTGGTTTGATTACAATAAAGTTGCTAAAACTCCTAAAAATCACTTTCTCGCCCAAAGTTGGAAGTTTAAAATTTGAATTTTCCAACTTTTATTTTATTAACTCCTACTAACTAAAAAGCCTTCAAACCTATTAAATGGAATTATTAAACCTTAATTAACATGATTAAAACACTAAAAACCTATCTAGACTCTTAGGACATTATTTCTCCAATTACAATGCATTTTGGTCCTATGGTCCTTATTAGGACCCTTAGGACTTTTGACTCCTTTAATGTTTTTAACCATTTCTAAAGCCATTATAGGCTTTAGGATGTTATAATTGATGCTTTAAGATGCTTGACAAGTCTTCATGACCTTTTCATCCTCCTGGCCCTTGAAGTGTTCCTTGAAGGGCTTGGGTGCTCCTGCACCATTCTCCCCAAGAAAGAAAGAGTTCTTGCCCCAAGAAGTACCCAACTTGTTGCTGCCATAATACTCCTTGTTCCTGTATGTTTTCACCTTCTGATTACCAAGCATGAAATCTCCCAAAGTTACCTTCTTCCTTTTCTTCCAACCCGCATTCATGTCACTCAACATGTTAGTGTCAAAAATCTGTTTTGTTTGTCCTTTTTACTGCTTGAACTCAGTCTGATTTTGTGCCCTATTTCTGCCTCTATACCACTGATTTCCTTGTGAAGAAACACCACCCCTATTACCCTCGACAATAGGGAATTCAATACTTCCAATATTAATACTGTCCAGGTCGCAAAGATTCTGATTTTTAGAACTACATGCTTCATATCTCTGCTGCAATTTACTAGTTTTCAACCAACCAATGTCTTCCCCTGTCTCACCCTGCTTACTTACCTGCAAATGTTTCTCAAAATAGATCATAAAACTTTCATTTGACTGCTCCAAAGGAAAAGGCACTAATTTATATCTAACTACATCTTTATGCACCAAATATTTGTTGTGAAAACCATCATGCAATGTCCTTCTAGCATACTGCCATGGTCTCCCCAAGATGATATGACCACAAGTCATTGGAATGACATCACAAAGCACCCAGCCATGATAAGATCCAATTGAAAAATATAAAAAATCTCTCTTACCAATCTCTACATGCTGCATTTGAGTTACCCAAGTGGCCTTGTAGGGAGTAGGATGATCAAGTGTTTCAATTCCTAACTTGGTTACCATATCAACTGAAACTAAATTGCTATGTGACCCTGAATCTATGAGCAATCTGCATATTTTACCATGACTGAGAAAATTGGTCTTAAAGATAGTTACCTTTAGCTCTTGATAAAGTCTTTCTCCTTGCTTGATCATAAGAAGCTCACCATCAGTCACAGGGTCTGCCATGAATGTTTTTGATTCCTCCTTGTCTTCTTTTTCTTGTACCAAGTTAGCTCTCCTATTTCTACCCTTATCAGCTTGTTCCCATTTAGGACACTTGAAGGAAGGATGCCCTGGTTCATTGCAATTGAAACACCTACCTGTGAATGGGCCTGTACCTTGTCCAAATCTGCCTCCTCCTCTTTGATCAGAAAATACCTCTTTTCCTTTGTCATTGCTGCTCTTGTCATTGCTGCCTTGTCCTTGCTCTCTATTACCTCTGCCCCTATTTGAACTACCTCCTCTTCCACCATTGTTTGATCTTTCTTGCTTCCTTTTCACCTTTTCCTCAGCTCTAATGGCCAACTGAAAACATTCTCCTAATGTCCTTGGCAATTGCAAACCAATCTCATCTTGTAGATTGTACCTCAAGCCATTGATGTACCTGGCTATTTTCTCATCCTCTTCTTCATAACCCCCTCTGATACTAAGCTTGTGAAATTGCTCAGTATAGGACATCATATCCATGTCCTTTTGCTTTAAATTCTGCCTCATCCTTTTAACATGAATGGTATAATCAGATGGTAGGAACTGCTCTTTGACCAAACTCTTCATCCTAGCCCATGTAGAGACTTTTTTCAATCCTCTAGCCATCCTATCATTTTGAAAACTAGTCCACCATGTCAATGCTGTGCCTCTCAACTTGGTTTTGGCAAACTTAACCTTCCTCTCTTCATCCATCTCTTCAAACTCAAAATAGTTTTCTAAGGCATCAAGCCATCCCAACACCTCTTTACTATCCATATTCCCTTGATAGATAGGAAAGTCTATGTGAATCTTCCCTCCATGACCTTGTACTACCTTCAACAATCTCAATAGCCTCCTTTCCTCAGGGTCCTCTATCTCATCTGCTGGTTGTTCCTGATTTTCCCTCACATACTCTTCTTCTTCATCATTGTTTTCTTCATCTTCTTGTTCTTCTTTCCTCCTACTTCTCTCAAGGTTATTTATCCTTGCTTGCATGGTATCTCTCTCTCTTCTCCACTGCCTTTCTTCCCTTGCTCTGGCCTGCTCTCTTGCTGCTTCTTGTTGTTTTCTTTCCCTTCTTTCCCTTTCCAAGATTTCCTTCAACTCTTCCAACTCTCTTGCCAATTGATTTTTTGGTGCCATTGTTGTTTCTTCAATCCCAAAAGGACCTACTCACTGCTTTGATACCACTCTGATGCAGAGGCTATGGGACTTTTGGAAACACCCAATGATTTCAAGGATTTTAATGAAGCAGTCTCAAATCTCTTACAACACTGTCGTGGAGATAAGCCTCAATAATGCACTTATGACTCAAAACCTTCTCCTATGGACCCAAATCCTAGGAATGTTCTTAAGAGATGCAAACAAACTTGTCTTGACTGGTTTCAAGCCCCAAACCTCTGACTTAAACACAAACTCACTTTTTACACCTTGACTAGGCTTCTAGCCCAACTAGGCCTCCTGCAGTGATTTTTTTAACTTTACTCACAATTTCCCCAAAGGACTTACCAAACTAATGATTGTTTTAGATGTGGTTTATGACCCTACACAACATACCCATACCTTGATGGCACTTGTTTTGGACCAGACTTCCCAAATCCTGCTGTTTCCACAAAAACTAGGCCAAATTAGCCCTCTTTTTCAAAGCAACCCTACTCAAATCTTAACTCCAGATTATAATACTTTCAACAGTACCTTAAAATGTTCCCAAACCAAGGATTTTTAGGTTTTTAGGTGCCAATTACACCCTTGACACCCTCAAACACAAAACACTCACTAAATTGCCTCAAAACTAGGGCTTCTTGGATCTTGGCCTTCCAAACACTTCCAGATCCTAATCCTTGACTTTTCACCATTAGTTAAATATATTAAATCAATCCAAACTCAAAAACTTTCCCCTTATTAAGGCATACCTCCTACTGCTATACCTTAGCCCCCATCCTCATGCACTTTGCATTGTCCAATCTTGGTGTACACCTTAATATTCCTCTTTCCTACACATTAGTTTGTTAGGTTTGTATTATACATGTTATAATAGATCCATTTCACAAGTTACAACATCATTCCCTCATGAAATGGATCAAACATCCATGAAAAACCTCAAAATTAGTGAAAAATCTACACTTTCTTGAGGACAGTCAGCAATAATATATAAAGAATTGATTGATGTTGCTTTTAGAACATTCAAATGACTTCAAAAAAATTTGATACAAGTCCCTAAACCATCCTACTAAACAAATATTCAATAGAAATCAAGAAATCATCAAAAGAGCACAAGAAAAATGCAAGAAATTGCTATTTTTTTGCTTTTTCCTATAGCAGTCTGTACAAAATCTGTACCAGCAACCCAAACTCCATAAAAATGATTCCTGTAGGTTTATAGACACATCCCACAACTGCTCAAACCATTTGGAATTGGTTTGATTACATTAAAGTTGCTAAAACTCCTAAAAATTACTTTCCCGCCCAAAGTTGGAAGTTTAAAATTTGAATTTTCCAACTTTTATTTTATTAACTCCTACTAACTAAAAAGCATTCAAACCTATTAAATGGAATTATTAAACCTTAATTAACATGATTAAAACACTAAAAACCTATCTAGACTCTTAGGACATTATATGTCCAATTACAATGCATTTTGGTCCTATGGTCCTTATTAGGACCCTTAGGACTTTTGACTCCTTTAATGTTTTTAACCATTTCTAAAGCCATTATCGGCTTTAGGATGTTATAATTGATGCTATGAGATGCTTGAAAAGTCTTCATGACCCTTGCATCCTCCTGGCCCTTGAAGTGTTCCTTGAAGGGCTTGGGTGCTTCTGCACCAAGGTGTAAATGACAAAGGTAATAAGTTTGTGGCTCTTCCCAACCAAAACTTGCAAATATTTACCAATCCCATGCCCAACCATAATATTTCATTTGTTAAGGCTAGTGAAACCAAGCCTAATGTGATGAATGTCGACATAGATGATGAGAATCTGAGGAATCATGAGCAAAGTCCTATGGATGATGATGACTAGTGTCCTATGGATACTAATGAACAACCCTATTGATACAATGATATGAGTGGTTGAAATTGATCCTCGTAAACAACAACGCATTGACATTAATTTCTCTTCAGAAGAAACAATCAAACATGCACCTGATGGTCCTCTTTACATAGCTGGTAAAATCAATAACAAGCCCACTCCTGGGATTTTAATTGATCTTGTATGTGGACAGAATGCGATCACAAAAAAACTTTTATATGTGCATGAACTCACTCAAGATAGATATGATAAAATGATAGCATGGATTAAAATGCATGATGGTTTTTCCCATGCTACAATGGGATCGATCACACTCCCTTTACAAGTAGGACTGAAGAAAAAAAATGTATCATTCTCTATCATATCTAATTTGTACCAATTTTGTGTGAAGTTAGGCTACAAATGGCTTCACTCCATGAATGCGGTCCCATCCATTGTCCACAAGTGCTTAAATTTTCTAGTTGGAAATGAAATATCCATAGTGAACCATAGTGGCTTTAGAGCCCCATCTTCCCATGGAAATTTATCCTTAGACTATTTTTGGCTTGAACCTATGGAACCTATAAGACCCCATGAAGACTTCCTTTTCCTATCCGATCAAAAATTCAAATAAAAATGCATAGCCAAGCTATCTCTTGAAAAATTTCCTCCACCCATGATCGAACCTCCACCCATGCTTGAACCTTCTCCACCTAAATAAAACAATGCTAAGTCTAAAACCCTTCCAACAAACCAAGACCCATCCATGAACAATCCCTTGCCTATTTCCTACAAGAGACCTAGAGAAAACCAAAAATTTCCTAATCTGCCTCCTAAGAAAATTTATAAATCCATAGAGAAATTTGTTGAATAACCTTCTATGGTTTCTTTTGTTCTTCCCTCACAAGAAGAAAAGGAACCTATTGTTGATAAACCCACTCCTACACAAATGCACCTTGAAAATCATAATAAAAGAAACCGTAGTGCTAGAGAGCGTAGGCATAAATGTTGTGCTATTTCTTGAAAGATGAATAATAATAACAATATTGAAAATTAAAATCCAAACTCAACATAAGCAATAAACAATGACCCTCCTCTCTTACCAGAACAAACATAAGCTATATCTCCACCACAACAAGGACCAGCAACTTCTATGGATATTATCATTTGTCATCCTATCGTGGTTAACTTGGATGATGATGAGGAAACAACTAAAATTGATGAGGAAGTGCATAATGAGTTGAATTTGTTATTTTCCTCATCCACGAGCTTAAATGACAACAACCATGGTGCTCCTCCTAAACTGAGTGATTCACCATGTGTTGAACCTAGTGATTCTCCTAGTACAACACTTGACGTTGTCCCTCTCGCTAGTGATCTGCATTCTACATATACTAAACAAGATTGGGATGCAGATGACCTATTGGATGGTTGAATCACATGTACTTTACTAGTATTTTATCTTTTATTTTTCTTTTGCTTTCCTTTTCATTTTCTTTTTGTTTGCTTGCATGTGTGTAATGTGATCCCCCATGATGTTCTATTTGATGTTTCTCTCTATGTGCATTCTTTTATTTGTACCTTCATTCTTCTATATGTCGTATACTTTTTCCTTTTGATTTATCTTTTCTCTTTACTTTCATTTTTGTTTCTTGTGTTTTCTTTTAGGGGATGATAGAAGGCATCGAGACATTCATGTCTCCTTCATGTTGACCCAAAATATTTATCATTATCTTTCTTTTCCTTTCATTTTCCTTTTCATTTGTCTTGTGTTTTCCTTTTGGGGATGACACAAGGCATCGAGACACCCTATGTCTCTTCCATATTGACCCAAAAGGCTTTCTTTTTCTTTGTTTTTGCTCTCTTTGTGTCATTCTTCTAGTTATATGTGTATTTGGGGAATGATGATAGTTTCAAGCTCTCTAAAAACATTGCAGCAAAGAGCATACTGACCCCAAATCCATAGATCCCTTATGTGTTTGGTGTTTTGGGGGAAACCCCTCCCTTTTTCTCTTCTTACATGATGCAACTTTACTCAAAAATATATGACTTGGAATAGGGCTTTCCAAGTTGGCTCTCATGTCTTCCTTCTTGTTCGCATTTTCATTTGCTACTTTTGTTATCCTTTAAATTTTAAAACATGCAATTTCCCTCCCCTAAATGATAACAGCCTCCATTCCATGACTTTGATTCCTTCATAGTTGCGGTCCTCACAAGTTTCATAACCTTTGTTGCACAACCTTGTGTTTTCATAACCAAGTCGCAAGGTTCAGAAGTTGCATAATAATCCAATGACCAGATACTTCTTTCTCCTCATCCACTTCTAAATGATTGGTGCGTCAGAAGTTCTTGAAATCTTAGAACCTGTGACATGCAGTTCTAGAGTTCTGATTTTTCACGACCCAACGAATTTCAAGCAATCTCCTTGGTTTTCAAAACACCACCAACCCATTTAATTACTTGTACGGCATATCGTGTAGTTGTCTTTTTAGGGGTTATGAAATGTGAGCTCAATTCCAAGGCCTTCTATTAAACCAATTATGCATTAATTAGACCTCTTAAATGTCATGTGTAAGAAAGCTCACTAAGGTGGTAGCATGATATTAATAGATTAAAGGTCATCATTACCTATCAGCGTAATTGAATAAGATTGTTTATAGAGAAAAGTGATGGTATTGTTGAGTCCTTTTTTTATTACTAACCAAGGAAAATTCAAAATGGGGCTTCCTGCGACCAATGAAACAGGGGATGATGAACCTATGCTTGTCCTACAACCTGACTTGAACTGGCTCGAGGAAGAGAAAATTGATATTATTTCCCAATTGCTCACACTTTCCTGGAAGGAGAAGACCAACTATTCCCAATATCACAGGGTAATCTTCGTCCTAGAAGAAGAGGAATGTGCTGAGCTACACAACCTTTTAATGGAGATACGATTGGAGAACACTCCACCACCTATAATAGTTTAATTTTCTTGCTTTGGATGGAATATTTTTGTAATTAGTGGTGGTAACCCAATTTTGGTGTAATGTAATTGTTTTCGTTTAAGGTCACTTTCTTGAGAATGGTTACTTTAAAGACCGTTATGAATAGTTATGTTTAGATACATTTTTTTTGCCTTCAAAAATTATATATAAAGAGGGAAAATTTGGGAAAAATGGACATCTGAGCTATTCTTGGAGGAAATAGGGGAACAACTAGGTTATATTTTCATGCAGTTTTGTTGTACTGAAATATGGAGTTTTTTAACTCATGTTTTGGCAATGGAGAAATAAAGAAGATATTTTTGAATCTTTGAATTTCTTAATGTTTTCTTTAAATGGAAATGAACTATGTTTCCTTGTGGTTATTCTTCAATGTCATTATGTTATAATGGACTATATGTGCATTTAATTCTAAAAATTTGGATTTGGATTAAATTAGCTCTTGAAAAGTGTTGTTCTTTCTTTCCCTGGATATCATCCGTTGGTGTAGGGAAGATGAACTTTGTGTCATTTACCTGCATTTAATTAATTTTAGGTTCGACTGTTCACATCTATTTCATGGTTATGGGTAGATGTTAGTTTCCTTTTCTGCTTTATGGTAAAAAGCATACCCAGTATTTCAATTCATTGCAAATCATTCGAAGGTAGCTATGCCTTGTAAAACAAGCTGAGAGCACTTGAGACAATCAATGCAAGTGACTCAATTGTTGGTCAAGTTGTCACTGTTATGGGAAAATGGAGTATAAAATAAAGTGACAAATCTGTCAACCAAAAGATTTTTGGTGAATTCACTGGGGAAACAAAATTAAAAGAATGGTGCTCTTGTTTTCCCAAAAATTTAAAGGTACCTCCCTGAGGATGGAGGTTGGCGACTCTGCTTGATGAAATGTACTCAATTATTTTTTGTTCCATTGAAGACCTATGCTGATTTAATTTTTAGATTCGTATTATGGAATTGATTTCTTCCTAGCCATGGGGAAATCATTTTGGTCCTCTTTCTTTTCCTGTGTATTCACCATTGCCTGAAGGATCGAGAAAGCATTTTCCGAAGTTCAATGGAGAAGGCTCTCAAGATGCTGAAGATCACATTCTAGCATTCATAGTTGCATGTGACATTTTGGGGGTAAGTGAAGAAGATTTCTTTGTGAGATTATTTATTGAATCTCTTATTGGTCCTGCAGCCAATTGGTTTCAATATTTAGAAGAAAAGTGTATTATTGATTGAGATTCATTAAAGAATAAGTTCTTGGGAAGATATAAGGGCCCTGTTGATGAAGTTGCTTTGCTCGGCCAATTTTTTGATATTTAGAAGCAGGAAGGTGAATCAATCAAAGACTTCATGGATAGATTCAATAGGTTGCTCAGAAAAATCCCTACCTCTATTCAGCCAAGTAAGCAACTTCAACTTTGCAATTTTATTTCCTCTCTGAATCCTGATGTTCAATTTGAGCTGAGATAGAGTAAAGTAAATGATATTTAAGTTGCACAGTAAGAGGCTGTCAAAATTAAGGATGATATGATTTTAAGTGGTTTATGCAAAACAAATTAGGCTATAAACAACTTGAGTAGTACAATTATAAGGAAGCCTATTTTTCAACCTATATGTTTCCAAAATGTTTAGCCTCCTATTGAATGCTCTAATCTCACTTTTTTTGATTCAAAACACTTTGGTGGAGACAAAATAAGTGTGACAGAAATTAAACCTCACATGAGTAAAAACATTGAAGCATATTATTTGCATCGTGAGGAAGATAATGATGTATCTATAAGTCCCCCACGCAATGCAAAAGATGAGAAATCCTCTCATGGTGCAAATTGTAAAGATGGTAACATAGATGATGCTATATTGGCCTCTTTATCTACTGCAAACATGCAATCCTTTACTTTTACCAGCAATGAACAACAACTTGAAGGTACACAACATGAAGGTGAAAGTATGAATGTCTTTCCTTCTGTTTATATGCAAGTTGAATATGAAAATTCAGATTTTCAGAGCAAGACGATACAAAATTTGGGCTGCAAAAAGAGGTTAGAAATGATTCCATTCTTGAATCTTTCCATTTTAAAAATTTGAATACCAAAATTTTTAAACAAGATTTGAAAGATGAGGCTAAAATTGGCCATGATAGTTCTGATATAAATGATCAAATGGATAAATGTGATGAGCCCCATATTGTGTACATTCCAAATTGGTTCCTCAATGCATATGAGGATGAATTTTTGTGTGGAGAAGAAGTTACTATAACTGATTTGTAGGATATGAGCATGGGTGATGAAGTAAATCATAAAATTGTTAGATCAGATTTTGTAGAGAAAGAGGAAATCGTTCTAGTTGGGGATAATGTTCAGCCACATGGAAATGTTGTTTGTAATGCATGTTTTTAGTCTCATTCACTTTAAATTTTGCATGAGACATATAGGGTTGATGATTGGTCTTCTAATTTGAATGATTCTCTATCTGTTGCCAGAAAAGTAGATTATATGCAAGGGCATGGTGAAACATATTCAAGATTCTTAAATAATGGAGTCATCTATACATGTGGCATCAAAGAGAGGTTTTCATCTAATGGTTTGTATGTGGGTTGTCCAATTTGAGGGCTGACTTCTCTTGGTTGGTCAAATCAAGTGCATTTTGATATTACACAGGAGATTATACAGGTTGATGCTAGCACTCATATGATGGGAAATATTGATATGAGTTGTCTAATTGCAGAAGGGTACAATGAAGAGTGGCTTCTTAAACACCAGGTCACTAACAAAATATTTTTATGTGAAGCCATTCTTATCAATTTGATCATGATGATTGCTAGATGGTAATGGGAAATATTGATATGAGTTGTCTAATTATAGAAGGGTACAATGAAGAGTGGCTTCTTGAACACTAGGTCACCGACAAAATATTTTTATGTGAATCCATTCTTATCAATTTGATCATGATGATTGCTAGATGGTAACTGGTTGCTAGTGAGCTCTTCATTCATCCAACATTATTCTACATAGGTTGCTATTTCTCTTAGCCCATCAATGGATTTGCATGATCATTCTGGAGTCATCTGAGGTAGGGTCTCCCTGCCATGTATATATTAGGAAATTTTGTTGTGTTGGTAGTGTATTTTCCTTTTCCTATTGCGTCTTGTTTTTGGCTTGCTATGGCTCCTTTTTCCCCTATCTCTCTAACTCTGTAGCCCAATGGATTTATGCACCGGTCCACACATTGAGTTCTGGGTTCCTTGCTTCATCCTTCACAGTCCTTGTCCCCAATTAGAGCCAATGTTATCCTCTAAATTTTAAAACATGTAATTTCCCTCCCCTAAATGAGAACGGCCTCCATTCCATGACGTTGATTCATTTGTAGTCACAATCCTCACAAGTTTCATAACATTTCTCATGCAACCTTGTATTTTCATAACCAAGTCACGAGGTTTGGAAGTTGCATAATAATCTGACAACCTGATCCTTCTTTCTCCTCATCCTTGTCTAAATGATTGGTGTGTCAGAAGTTCTTGAAATCTTAGAACTCATGACATGTATTTCTATAGTTTGTATTTTTCACAACACCACGACTTTCAAGCAATATCCTTGGTTTTTGAAGCACTGCCAACCCATTTAATTAATTGTATAATGTATTGTGTGGCTATATTTTTTGGAGTTATGAAATGCGAGCTCAATCCTAAGGCCTGCTCCTCAACCAATTATGCATTAATTAGACCTCTTAAATGACACGTGTAACAGAGCTCACTAAGGTGGTAGAATGATATTGACAGATTAAAGGTCATCATTACCTACTGACGTAATTGAATAAGCTTGTTTACAGAGAAAGGTGACGGTACTGTTGAGTCTTGTTTTCTTATTGACCAAGGAAAATTCAAAATGGGGCTTCCTACGACCAATAAAACATGTGATGATGAACCTATGCCCATCCTGTAGATTGACTTGAACTGGCTCGAGGAATCTAAGAAAATTGATATTATTTCCCAATTGCTCACACTTGCTTGGAAGGAGAAGACCAACTACGCCGATATCACAGGGTAATCTTCATCCTAGAAGAAGAAGAGGAACGCGTCAAGCTGCCCAACCTTTTAATGGAGATACAACTAGAGAACAATCCACCACTTGCGGTGGTTTAATTTTCTTGCTTTACATGACATATTTTTGTAATTAGTGGTGGTAACCCAATTTTGGTGTAACATAATTGTTTTCGTTTAAGGTCACTTTCTTGAGGATAGTTACTTTAAAGATCATTATGAATAGTTACATTTAGATAAAAAAATTTTGGCTTGGAAAATTATATATAAAGAGGGAAACTTTGGGAAAAATGGACATCTGAGCTATTCTTGGAGGGAATAGGGGATCAACTAGGTTATTTCATGCAGTTTTGTTGTACAAAAATATGGAGTCTGTGAACTCATGTTTTGGTAATGGAGAAATAAAGAAGATATTTTCAAATATTTGAATTTCTTAATATTTTCTTTAAATGGAAATGAACTATGTTTCCTTGTGGTTATTCTTCAATGCCATTCTGTTATAATGGACTGTATGTGCATTTAATTCTAAAACTTTGGATTTGGATTAAATTAGCTCTTGAAAAGAGTATGGTGTTCTTTCTTTCCCTGGATATCGTCTGTTGGTGTAGGGAAGATGAACTTTGTGCCATTTACTTGCATTTACTTAATTTTAGGTTCGACCGTTCACATCTATTTCATGGTTATGGGTAGGTGTTAGTTGTCTTTTTTGCTTTCTGGTAAAAAAGCATACGTGGTATTTCAATTCATTACAAGTGACTCAACTGTTGGTTAGGCTGTCACTATTATGGGAAAATCGAGCATAAACTAAAGTGACAAATCTATCAACCAACAACTTTAAAGTAATTGCTCACAACATGGTGTTAGCAATTTCGTTAAAGTGGGGGCATACGTTGGCATTATTTTAGCATGATTTCACTTGTATTTTTTTCCTTTTCATGTTCTTTGGTGTAATTTTCTTATTTCACGTGACTTGTTTTCCTCTTTGTGGTGACCTTGGGAGTAATGTCATTCAAGAGTGTGACCTATCTCAACATATTATATTCCCCTTAGTGGTGAATATTTTATCCTTTGATCGGTCCTCTCTTGGAGACATTAGGAATGATGTCCCCTACGAGAAAGACCTCACATGAACTAAGAAAAATCCCTTTGAGCATCCCTCTTTCTTGTTGCATTTTTGTACCTTATTAAAGTCATGGAGGTATGGCTTTGATATGGTCTCCTGGGGCTCACCTAGTGAACACTTAGCTTCATTAGCCCATGTGAGCATGCATTTTTGTACCTTATTAAAGTCATGGAGGTATGGATTTCATATGGTCTCCTGGGGCTGACCTAGTGAATAGCTAGCTTTACTAACCCATGTGAGCATGCATTTTTATACCTTATTAAAGTCATGGAGGCATGGCTTTGATATGGTCTCCTGGGGATCACCTAGTGAACACCTAGCTTCACTAGCCTATGTGAGCATGCATTTTTGTACCTTATTAATGTCATGGAGGTATAGCTTTAATATGGTCCCTTGGGGCTCACCTAGAGAACACCTAGCTTCACTAGCCCATGTGAGCATGCATTTTTGTACCTTATTAAAGTCATGGAGGTATGGCTTTAATATGGTCTCTTGGGGCTCACCTAGTGGACAACTAGCTCCCACTAGCCCTTGTGAGCATGCATTTTGTTTGCATAGTGGATAGCACATTCCACTTGTAATTTTTTTTTTGGAAAAATAGCCTAGACCCAGTCCACCGCATTGGAAAGTAAGTCGAAGGTTGATTTGTTGTAGTTTTTCCTTTTTCTTTTTCCTTTTTCTTGTCTTTGATGGTGTATGTTAGTGATCTAGATATTGCTTTATATATCATCCACAAGTATGTTACTTTGTGGTTATGTTGGTTTTTCCATAGGATCTTGATCCTAGGGGCTTTTCCACCCTCTTGATTATTGTCATCCTATCTTGCTAACATTTGTACAATTTAACCCCTCTTGATTGTGTGGTTGGCTACTTTAGTGTGATTTTGAAGCAAGCTCATTCTCTCACTAAAGTGGGGGCTAAATGTAGTGTAGCAAAATGTATACCCCTTGCATTTTCACACTTGTTTGGGCCCACTTTTCTTTATTTATGCTTCTTTATGGCTTAATTGGTCCTATTTTGTGTCCATAAGCCCTATGAATGACACCTTTTTTTTGGTTAATCCCAACATTCTCCAATGCATAAATGATAATTTAATGACTCCATCATCATGTCCCTAATTTTTGGGTCATGACTAAAATGCAATCTAGGGTGTCTTTGTCCCTAACGCTCTCAGAACCCTAATTTTGACATATCTTGATTGGGCCCCTTTTTGGTGTCTGTGCCTCATGTTTTTAGGACCTGGGAATAAGAAGCCAACTAGGGCATCTTAGTCCTCCTTGGGTCATTTCTAGGATTTAATTTCAAATTATGGCGAGATTTAGCCTCCTTTATTTAATGAATTCATATGTTGACTTGGCATGATGTAATTTTAGGATATTAAGCATAGATAAGTATAAATATAAGGTTCCTTATCTCATTTTTCATCCTAAGCAATCTATCAAGCAATCTAAGAATCTAAGTCTTTTGTGAGAGCATTCAAGAGTAGATTTATCAAGTATTTGGAGTCATTTCAAGATTCAAGCATCATATCAAAGAGCTTCTTGCATCATGTGTGTTGTGCTAACATTTGTGATGTAGGGTTTTGATTCAAACAAGCAATGCAAGTCCTATCTTTCAAGCATTCAAGATCCATATCCATTGTAGCCATTGCACACAAGTTTGTAGACTTTATAAGGATTTGGTGAGTTGTAGCATTGCATGTTGTTCATTCACCATTTCCTTCATTATTGCTATTTCATTTTAAGGTTTAGTTGTGAACAAGGGGTTTGACCAAGGCAAAACCCCATTCACTAAAAAATAAGAACTTTTTCCCATCTTGCATTTTTGTGATTGCAGATCTATATTGAAGTCTTGGAGATCACTTAGAGTGAAAAGTTGCATTACAAACTTTTCATCTTTATAGAAACTCACCTACAAGCTAAATACATAAGTTTTAGAACTTGAGATCAGAAGAGAAGCAAGTGCAAACCTTGGATCCCAGGATCCTATTCAGAGTTTTCAAAAATTCAAAATGGGACTAATAGACCATCTTGGGTATCTTAGTCCTCCCAGACATTTTTTTAGAGGGTTTTTGAGATCTCGTTCTGAGATCTGAAGACTTCGTATTTTCCCTGAAAAACAACAGTGGGACTAATACTCCATAATACACCATCCTGAGCATCTTATTCCTCCATAACACTTTTCAAAAGCATCTTTACATTTCTAGGACCCTCACAGCATCTCCAAACTTCCCAAGTACACATATCATAAGTCCTTGTTGCATAATTTCATTATTTGCATCTTTCATTTAGCTTGCATTTCTAATTCTAGGTCATTTTGCATATCAAATTGTGTTTTCCAACATTTGATTAGTGGTGAACTCCTTAGAACCTAAAGAACCCCCTCCTAGGTCCTTCCTAATTGAGAATTGACTCACCTTGTGAGGTTGTTAGTCAATCCAATTAGGACTCCTAGGACATTAGTGAATGATTAGTGGAGAAAAAGTGATATATTTAGGTATCCATTTTTCCACACATCAACAACATTACATAACCAAACATGCCTACTAATGGGATATTAATTGATCTCGTTTGTTTAGAGAATGCAATCACTGAAGAATTTTTGTTTTTGTATGAGCTTTATCAAGATACTTATGAAAAATCGAAAGCATGGATCAATAAACATAATGGTTTTGCTTGCCCTACGATAGGTTCGATAACTCTTCCTCTAAAAGTTGGATTGAAAATATTAAGTGTCTCATTCTCCATCATCCCATCATTAGAGAATTTTTTTGTGAAGTTAGGCTACCCATGGCTTTTCTCCATGAAATTTGTGCTATTGATAGTGCATAAATGTTTAAAGTTTCCATTTGGAAATGAGATCTATAGTGTGTATCATAGTGGCTTTAATCTAGTGTCTTCCCATGGGAATTTATCATTGGATTTCTTTTGGTCTGAACCTATAGAACCTATTAGGCCTTGTGAGGACTTATGTTTCAAATCCTATCAAAATTTTAAGGAAAAGCACATAATTGAATTATCCCTTAGTAATATGCCTCATCCCATGATTCAGCCTTCTATACTTGATGAAACCATGATTGAACCAAAATCCCTTCCAAGTAACCAAGACCAAAACATTGCAAATCCTCCACCCATTTCCTATAAGAGACCACAAGATAACCAAGCAAGTCCCATTGTGCCTCCTAAAATAAAACAAGTTTATAAAGCTAAAAAGAAATTAGTTGAACAACCTCCCAAGGTTCCTTTTATTCCTCCTTTAAGGGAAAAAAAGAAGCCTATGGTTTATAAACCTACTCCTACACAATCACAACTTGAAAACTGAATGAAAAGAAACTTAAATACTAGAGTGTAGGTGTAGTCATTGTGCTATTGCTCATTTATTACAAGAAAAATAAGAAAAGAACAACACAAAAAATCAAAATCTAGACTTATCTCAAGCAACGCATGATGATTATCCACCTTTGTTGAAACAAGAAAATCCTATATCTCAACCAAAACAAGAACAAGTAACTTCCATGGATATTATCAATAGACCTCCTATTTTGATTAACTTGGATGATGATAGTGAAATTGTAAAAATTGATGAGGAAGTGAATAATGAGTTGAATTTATTTTTTTCCTCTTCCATGAGCTTAAATGATAACAATTGTGATGATCCTCCTACAAAGAGTGATTCACCATGTGTTGAACTTGTTGATTGTACTAGTTTGGAACTTGATGTTGTCCCTTTGGCTATTTGTTTTCCTTCCACGTACAATGAACAAGATTGGGATGTAGACTACTTGCTATAGGTTGACTTGCATGTGCCTTGCAAGTCTTGTCTTTGTTTTCCCTTCCCATATTCTTCGTGTGATTGCATGTTTGTAATGTGATCCCCTGTATTATTTTGTTTGATGTTCTTCTTGTTCATTCCTATAGTTGTATCTAAATTCTTCTATATATTGTAAACATTTATCTTTTTTTTTGTCTTGTGTTTTCCTTTTGGGGATGACACAAGGTGTTGACACATTTAGGTCTCTTCCATGTTGACCCAAAAGATTTTTCTTTGTTTGAATCACTCTCTGTGTCATTCTTCTCATTCCATGAGTTATTTGGGGAATGATGATGTTTTTGAGCTCTATAATATCTTTGTAGCAAATACATACACTGACCCCAAATGCATGGATCCCTTGTGTGTGTTTGGGATTTTATTTCGGGGCAACCCCTTTTCATGATGTAGCTTCATTTGGAAACATATGTTTGGCATAGGGCTTTCCAAATAAGCTTTCATGTCTTGTTAGCATAATTTATCATTTGCTACTTTAAAGTAATTGCTCACAACACGGTGTTTAGCAATTTATTTAAAAAGTGGGGGCATATATTGGAATTATCATTTTGAAATATTTGACTATATCTTATATTTCATAGTGCAATCTTCTTACTTCTTGCAATGCGTCTTCTTCTTGGTGGTGTCATTGGGTTTTATGTCCTCCAATATTATAACCTTTCTTGGTATACAACATTCCTCTCAGTGGTGATTCTATGCATTACATTCTCTAAGTTGTGAATCTTTTATCCTAGACTTGTCTTCTTTTGGAGACATTAGCCACAATGTTCCCTAAGAGGAGATCTCACATGAACTAAGCAAAACCCCTTTGAACATATCCTATTTGTATTTTTTTCATAAGTGTTTAGCATAACGTAGCTTTCTAACCTTTTGAAGCTTGAAGTTACAACCCTTTTTCATGGCCATCAAGCATAATGCACCTTTCTTTCCCATGGAGCCTTGTTTCACTAATACATTTGACTGCAAAATCCGACGAAACTATCCAATGAAATATATAAAATTCAATGTTCGTCGGGTGCTTGTAAAAATTGATGTGTAATTTCCAATTTTTTGAAAGTTTATCCCCAACATTCGTTGAAATTTTGATGAACCTAGGGTTCATCGAAATGTTAGCTATCATTTTCATTGAATTTTTGACAAACATGAAAAATTAAAAAAAATCAAATTGTGGCCAACATAAAGAAAAGTGAATTTGTGCCTGATTTATTATGACAGTGTTTTGCTCTACTTCAGACAGTTTATGGAGAACTAAGGATGACTTTCTTGGGAAAAATCAGAAAAAATTTGAGAAGCTATTGCCAGGTTGAGGGTAGTCATTGTCTTTTTGCAGAATTTAGTTGTGAAGTTAGATTTATAGTTCCAGGTTTGAAAATCATATTTTAAAGAAACATCTCATTAGATTTCATTTTTAGAGGTTAAGGGTTTTGAGAATTTCATGTCCAGATTTTGTTGTGTGGAATCACCATAAGATCACAATTGAGAAATAAATTCTTGTGACTGTAATTATGTGATCCATAACTCTATTGGTCAAGTGGCACAATTGTGCTATAACAAATATGGGATGCATTCATGTGTGACCCAAGTTTAATGTGGCTATGTTGTGATAGAAATGGAGGCACTCATATAATGTAGTTAGGCTGTATAATGTAGGTGATTGGGTGCATTCAGGTTCAATTTTAACAATGTAATGCATGATCAGTGTTGCTGCAATCAACTCTGGTTGATATGCAGAGTGGTTGTGTTATATCAATTATGTAGTGCATTCAAGCACAACCCATGTTTAATGGGCTATTCTAGAGAGTGATCAAGATTTTCTAAACCTTATGAATGTTACTTGACATATATTTGCATAATCTCAAATTCCTTCAGAGGCTTTTGAAGTATCAATGTATCCTATATAGGGTTTAGAATGATTTATTTTAATTAAAAAAATAAATAAATGATGTATTTCCCTATAATTAGATAATGTGGAGATCTCCTAAATCTGCCCCAGCACACTATCCTTTTTGGCATTGTATTCATTACTCCAACTACTAGGGTTTTGCATGTGACATCTTTAATATCTTCATGATCGTGGCTTTTAAATAGATCTCAGTCTTTGCCTTAATGCTTTTCATGGTAACCCTTGAGTTCCATAATCCACCTTCAATCTCTTCTAAGAACATTGTCTTAAGCTAGACTACATAGTATGCATATAGAGCAAGTCCTTCATACCTGCCATTGTTCCAAACCACCACTCACTACCTTGCTTAAAATGTTGCCTCCATAAGCACTATAGCATGTTTTAAAATCATGGTTGCCAGTGATTGACCATTAAGGTCACCACTTTCATCATGAAAGATACAATAAGATTTTTGTCTTCAAACTCAAGGCATTATAGAAGATAACATTGTAAATTGTTTGTTGTGTATGATTTGATTTTCTTGCACATTTACTACTTTGCTAACTTCCTTTAAGACTGGGTATTGCACCCTCAGCTGCAATCTCAAATAGCTCACTCCCTATCTTTTGAATATTCCTTTCATGAGCATCTTTCTATAAAATCAAACTATGCCCTATAGACTGCCTACTTACTATAGGGGACTCATTGTTTCATGGTATTGTAGTTCTTAAGATCCTTCAACCTTATTGACACTACTTCACAGTCCACGAGGTATTATTCACTATTCTCCCATCTTGGTGAGTCTCAAAACACTATTCAAACATGCAATCCACTACCTCCATTATACAATATTAATGGCTAAGAAGAAACATTGAACCTATGATTACCATTGTTACTTTATTTGGACAGTCATTCCCTGATTGCATTTTCCTTGTCTAACAGTACCAAAAGCATTTGAAAAACCCTTAAGGTTAGCAAGGGGGTAAGGAAACTCACAGTTAAAATCTCCATTTTACTATGCAAAGTTTGAGCTTTATTATCTTGTCACTGCTCAGCCTGTTTTTGACTGTCACATCTCAAGTGACTATCATTCTTCTTACCGTATATTGCATTTACAAATATCACTAAGCTACATAGTGTTCTTGTTATTGGCTACAATATTTAGATTGCAAGATTTTGTTATTACCTACAATGTCTCAATCTTTCTGGTATTGCAACCTCACTAATCCGCTATAGTTATTGTTTATGTTTCTACGGAGGCCTAGGGTTTGTACCCTAATCATACTCTTACCAATGCTTTTGTTGTTTTTTATTAGGGCTCTCTCAATGTTGAGGGGCCTAGGGATAACTTGTCATAAGAAGTGACACATTGCATCTTTAACTAAAAGGATAAATCCATATTGACATTAGCAATGATGATTCTGACTTGTTGCTCCTTAGGAATGGGTCACTTGCTCTTACTAGCTCGCTACCTCTATTGTTGTAGAAATTTTGTGATCAAGTTCAATATTTTGATTTTAGGAGTCTTAAGGTTGGAAATCATAGTAAAATCAAAATTTAATAAGTTTTGAAATTAGCATTTTAAAGTGTTTTTTGGGGTCATTAACTTCAGACTATCTTCTCTTTTGCAAGGGTGGTTGCATGCCAATTTTTTTGGTGTAAAATATCAGAATTATTAGATTATGTTACCTGTCTATGAATAAAAAATATTGGAGTGTGAGTTTGATATTTTTTGAAGATCTAAATAGTCAAGCTTGGTAAAGAAAAATCATGTCAGATAATATTAGTCTAGAACAAAATGAAGAGACACTTGATAGATTGTGGGCTAGATTGAAAAGAAAGGGGGATGGGAAATGTTATTGTCCTTGCAATAATTGCAAGGGATTAAAGACAAGACAAATTTTAATCACAACAGCTGAGAAACATTGTAGGTAGCATGGTCATATTGAAGGGGGGCATGATTATCGTCCATTGGTAAGTTGTTCATTATATGTGTCTATATTGATTGAATTTGTAAATGTTTATATTGTTTTAACATTTTATATATATATATATATATATATATATATATAATCACTTGATCATGATCATGGTTTATTTGTGTCTATCATTATTATAAAGGTGGGGCACCCTAGGGTAGATGATATGGATTATCAAGCCTAGAGAATGTGGTTTTGCAAGCGGACGAATATGGAGCTATGAATATCGAAGATGAAGTTAATGATCCTATGGAAGAAGATGATCATCTACCATAAAGACACAACTGAAGAGATGATGAATGCGAATACATTGATCCATGCCACATTTAGTGGCGAGCTAATCATGATGATCAAGATGAATTTGATGATGTTCATGATTTACTTGTACTTGACAAGGCATACGAGCCTTTATGAAGGCTCCCAAACAACTCTTCTCTCTGTTGTATTGTTGTTGTTGAACTTGAAGGTTATGAATGGTTTATTAAACATAGCAATCTCACGGATGTTAAAGTATGTCATATATGTCATCTTTTTTCATCTATTTTAATTGTTGTTAGTTCATCACTAGTAAATAAAGGATGAAATATGTACCATTAATATTCTTTATATGAACAAATTATTTTTTGTTGTAGATTGATTAGTGAATTTTTGTTACCACCATCAAATATTTTACCTTGCTCATACCGAGATTTATATGCCATTATGAAAGATATTAGAATGGAGTATCAAGCAATAGATGCATGCCCCAATAATCATATTATATATTATAAACAATAGGAATTTGCAACAGAATGCCCAAAATGTCATATCACTAGATATCAAACAGATCAACTAACAAAAAATGTGCCTCGCAAGGTTCTTTGTTATTTTCCCATTATTCCACATATGCAACGATTATTTAGGTGTGAAAGCTTAGTGCAATTCATGGATTACCACGCATGGAATAGAAGTGGAGATGACATTCTTTGAATGCCTGTAGATGGTTCTACATTTAGGGACATGGAGGAAAAATGACCGCACTTTAAAGAAGAACCTCGTAATCTCAGGATTTCATTGGGAGCGGACAGTGTTAATCTATTTGGAGAGCTAAGATCTATTTACTCAGTGTGGCCTATTTTTGTTATCAACAATAACATTCCTCCATGGATGTCAATAAAGAGGGAGCACATAATGTTGTCAATGGTTGTTCTAGGTAGTTGTTTACATCAATTTTTTTTAACGTAGTAGCATCTCATTTTTCTTATTTGTTGCATAATGACTTATATTTTTTTCATTCAATAGTCATGTACATTAATTTATATATATTGCAGTAAAATGGTTATAATAATTATGTAATGTTTATGTTCATTCAACTAGGTAAGTACCAAGTTAAAGATATGAATGTATATATCGAGCCTCTTATCGATGAGTTACTAAAGTTATGGAATGATGTCACTATGTATGACGTCTCAAAACCAATAAGACAAAGACAATTCCAATTCCATGCAATGCTTGTATGGACAATTCATGATGCCTCAGCTTGTATGGACAATTCATAATGCCTCAGGGCTAACACATTTTTGTGGTATGTTATAACGTTCGATTGCACTTTAACAATATTTAATTTAATGAAGTAGATATCATGAATGTTTTTAAAATAATCTATTCATTATATATAATTATAAAAATTGACATATTTAATCCAATTATATATCATCTTGCAGGTCTTCAAACAAAGGGAAAATTTGCATGTCCAATTTGTGGTCCAAAGATGAAATCTCGTCGTTCAACAAGTTTAGGAAAGTAGGTGTTTGATGAGGGATAAGCACTTCCTCCATAGAAATCATAAGTATCGAACTATTGAAAAACATATTTTCAATGGGAAAGAGGAGACTACATCAAAACCACGAAGAATGACACCTCGCCTATGGAAGTTGGAATATAATAGAATTAATCATCAAGGTTATACATCAGATCAAATTGTTTATCTATCATATATGATATGTTTTGAATTTATATTTTTATATTGTATTGTGTTTACTCATGTTGTAATTGACAATGATTGTCATTGTTAATTTGTTTAACTTATATGCTTCATGAAGGTCGTCAAGGTATTAATGGTCAGCTTCCACAGGGACTAAAAAGTTATCCCAGACAATTTAGTAGGTTGCCCTACTATGAGCAGCTACAAATTGTGCATTTGTTTGATACAATGCATATAGAAAAGAATATAACATAAATGCTATAGAAAATATTGGATGGAAGGCATGACAAAGAAAAAATTATCAAAATTTGTAGTGACATTTAGGAAGCCAATCATGCAATGAAAAATGTCATTCAATTAAATAGTGATGGAGACCAAATTAATATAAGTGCCCTTCCTTGGTTATTAATAGAGCAGCAAAGCAATGCTATAAAAGAAGTCATACAAAAAATTTGATTTCCCACAGGATTTACTACGAACATAAACAATATAATAACAAAGAAAGGTGAATTTGGGTCAGGGATGAAAACACATGATTGGCATACCTTCATTAAGGTAATTATTCTGGTATATTATATACACTTATATAATGCATGTAATTTTTAGTGTATTGTGTTTACTACTTTTGGAAAAATAATGAAAAAATCATTTTATAATTGTTGCAGTATGTTCTACCTCTATCTCTCCCACACAACTTTGACAACAATGTCAAGAAAATTATATATGATCTTGGAAAATACATGAGGTAAGTAGTGAGATTTGTTCAATTCGTTGTATACATCTTATAATTTCCATTTGGTTTACTTGTTATGTAATATACTGTATATTTTTGTTAAATATCGTTAATATATTTGCGCCTTGAATCACTTGTAGATGACTATCATCTAAAGAAATCCATAAAGAATATATAAATTATTGGAAGAGAAAAATTCCTCATCTAATGAGTGAAATGCAAAAGTGTGTACCTTCAACATTTTTCAATGCACAAGAACACTACCTCATACACCAAGTTGAGGAGATTGAATTGTGTGGACTTGTACACACAAGGTCAATGTGGATGGTTGAGAGGCACTTGAAATTTTTGAAGGCTTTGGTTAGACAAAGAGCACATCCTGAGGGTTCTATGGTGGAGGGATATATGGTATACCAGACCATGGTGTACATTAGTGAATATCTTCTTAAGTTTGCAGCAAAGATCCATGTAGATCGCATTTGGGATCCCAACTCCATTAACAAATTTGAAGGGGAGTACCTGTTGGGGAAAGGTAGATTGAGGAAAGTGAGAGGTAATTATAAGATGGTCATGAAGATTAATTGGAATGCATTTTACATATGGTTTTTATGTATATTGTACTTATTTAATTTTTAATCTTCAATATACATCAATTATAAATTAAGGTCGTATAATGTGGTATTTAACTAATTATACGTCATTTGTGAATTTCAATTTAATTTGGTACAGTTGGTCGAGAGTGGGATGCACTACATTTGTACATCGCCAACAATCTTGATTGGATGATGGTATGGATTGAACGATGTCAACAATCTGGTCGTACATTAACATGGAAAGGTGTGGATTCATTGGTTAAAGAAGCTCATCGTAATGGAGATTTCAATGTTACACAAAGGGAAATTGATTTAGCATATGGTTTAAGAGATAAATAGGTACGTATAAATATATTAATCACCCATATTATTTAATTATTTTTAAGTATATTGATGTATATATATCTTGAGATTGTTTTCTTTGCATACATTAGGCCAAGAATAAATATGTTTATCAACTGACGATATTGCAATAATTTTTACATGTTTGACATATTGCAGGTGAAACACCACAAGGCTATGTGGTGCAATGGTTGTAAATTTTGAATCAAAATGTTGGATGACATGAAAAAAACTTGTGATTCTAGTATAACTACAGTCTTTTAGGTGACTAATGTTTCATCTAGAAGCGACATACATCTAGAAGTCTCAGAAAATTGATACTATGGGATTTTGGATAATATACTTGAGTGTGAATTTAAGTCCTTTAGATTAATTTTGTTTGTCGTCCTATGGTATAGGCTACGATTGAATGAAAATGATTATGAGAGAACTGTTACTGAACATGATAATGAATTTACCATGGTTAATAGAAGGTTGATTGAGTCAGATGGAAATGAGCCCTATGTTCTTTCAAGCCAATGTGAGCAGGTATTTTACTCAGAGGTTCCAGGTAAACTAGGTTGGTCATTTGTTGTTAGACATGATCCAAGAGGAAGGCCGATAAAGTATAATGTGGTGGAAGAAGAAGATACCGAAGAACTAGAAGATGATGTAGATGATGATCAGGATCAACGGTTAGTTGATGATGTCCCTGACAAAGATGTTGAAGAGGAGGAACTAGATGATGATGATATAGGAGTTAATGTTCATGAAGATGACATCCATGTGGATGATGACATTATCGAAACTGATATCAATGACAACAATGATGATATGACCAATCCTTACAATGTCGAATCTAGATCGGATGATACAGATAAAGAGTTGGATGAAGAAGAAGATCAATGACATTGAAATGCATAAGTTATGTGATTATATTATCTATTTGATATTAATTTATTGATAGAATTATATTTAACTTATGTGTTTACATAATTAATTCATGATGTTTTTAATTTTTATGCCATTACATAATTAATTTAATGATGTAATTTTTAATGTTTGAAAGGTCAAAAAATTAAAACATTTCAATAGTGATGTTAACAACCTTGAAATTAGTGTGTTTTATGTTTCATGTGATCATAAAAGATTAAAAAGTCAGTTGTAGAGGTGGTTGTTCAGTGGTTGACGTGTATGTTGGTTCTTTTTACAATGTAACCAGACTTGTCTTCTAATATACCTATGGAATTGCCAATTCCAATCGAAGGCAGCTCGAAAGACTTGGACCAACTGACGAGGACTTTAAAAGCCTCGTACACTTCGGGCTCTGCAATACCTGGGAGGGTAATCCCTTAATGTGTTTACAACCTCTACACCATTATTATAAACAACATTAACAATAGCAGATGATCTCACTTAATAGCTCAATACGATAAGATAATATCAACTAGAATTAGCTATTCATAGACAATATCAACTATCTAGAGTGTGAGATAACTAAACACAATCCATTGTATAAGATAGTCAATGATTTGCAAGTTGTAGCAAACTCTAGGCAAAGACAAACAAATACTGAACTACAAAAATAATTACAACTTAGATCAGTGCCATATATCCATTGCAGGAGTCAAATTCATAAGCATCTAGAGGTTTATAATAGATTTAATACACCACATATCAGATCCCTGACAATATTGCATTACAATTTCATCAGTATGCATTCTAACCCGGGACTACTTATCAAATCCTTATACAACACATATCCGCCTATAATCCCATTCAAGCATTTTGATTAATTCCTTTAATTAAAGCTAAAATAGAATCATACACACCACAATAGTGAGATGGATAAAACAACCCTTAATTATTTCATTGAAAGTTCAGATATGCATGTACAATGGAGAGACATGAGCTCAAATTTTTATTTCAACTCGAATGCTAGTACTGTTATACAACATTAAATCTCTATGAACTCAAAACCTATTACATAATGACTCAAAACCTAAATTGCATTTCTCTAAAACCATCGGACTTTACAATTGGCTCTGCAACTTCACCTAGACTTGACAAAAATTATCTAACTTGCTAACCCGTACTTCTGGCCTTGAAATCCTTCTTATAGAAAATGAAGGAGCAAACAAGCACCGGGCCAGAAAGTATACCTATCACCAGTCAATTGGAGCACCGGGTGATATTCCAAAATTGTTACAATAGCCACCACCTTGAGAAATATTCTTGTTCAAAAATTGTTACAACAACAATCATCCTGGAGCATATTCTTGTTCATCATGTCAGCGGAGGAAGGTTGATGCAATGAAAAAAAACCATGTGAAATCCATGCCAAGAAAGTCATCCATACAAAACTGGAAACACTGTAATCGAAACATCTAATTTGCCACTTGTCGGTAGCTCACTCTTTTTACTCATCATTATTCAAATACTTAGCCACCCAGCTCTAGTATTCTTCGCCAGTTGGCCAGTCAAAATTAATCACCTCTTTTACCTTTGTACTATAAGGCAACTACTTTACCGCTACTTGGTTAGCATCTCTTTCAAAATATTCCAAAAATGAGCCGGTACCAATAATCTTATCCATACAATTTACCAACAAATCGTAATCTGAGTCATCACAAATTATTTTAATTTGATTATTGATGACTTTACTTGCTTGATCTTGCCATTGTCGGAATGTTCTGATTTCCCCCTGCTCACTAGTTATATCAGCTAATAGTGTATTACCCCAATCATTGAAGTTCTTTACCAATTCCCTAATCTTCCTACTTAGATCATCTGGTAAGGTCTGAAAACCTTGCAATGATTTAAATAATATATAAGTAGGCTTCAATGATTGGGGCCTATTATTTACATCAAACTTTGAGGCTTTATTCATAACATCTAGATTATTTTCCCTAGGGATCCAATTTTGAATTATTGGAATCACTATCCCCTGATCGCTATCAATATTTTTTATTTATTCAAATAGCAAAGAATACAAAGAATGTATAGAGGGAAGTTTATTATCCACCTTTTCATTTAAATGCTCCAAAACAATAGTAACAATTTCTTTTTCTTTTGAAAGAAAACCCTCCTCTTTTACCCTTAGTGATGTCTGTAATTGATCAATTTTCTACATGAGCTATGTCTTTGTTGGATCAACAAAGCACTCTGTTTCTTCATCAACTTGTTCTAGACGAGGGGTAAGAGCAGTATATTGAATGGGAGACACTGGTGTGAAAAAATTTGGAGAAGCAGGAGGCATTGACCCTGCTGTGGGAGGTGATGTGCTAGTTCCTGGAGCATTGGATGTTTCCCTAGTATGTCTATACTTGAACCTTTCTACTTCAGTTTGCAGCTCAACATTCCTCTGTTGCATTTTACTATATTCTTCAATTAAAGTGTTATACTTCTCCATTAGGCTCTTTCTTTCAGCCTCCTCCCTTTCAGTAGACTTTTGGGCCAACTTGGCCCTCTTTATTATTAATCCTCTTTTTAAATTTGGATTAATATCAACAATGTCTGGCTTTCTTCCTTGTGGAGCTAATGCCCAAATTGCCAAGGTCTCATAATCTTCACTGAAGGCAGAGTTTTGTAATGCTGCCTTAACTTCTTCAAAATCCTGAAAAGGATTGTTGGACTTTATAATGGCATTGAAAGCCATTGCATCTGTGATGTCCCATTCAGGAAAAATCAAAACACCAGTCTGATTCACTAGTTGTCTTTCTTCTTCAGGGGTGATGTTTTTGAACTCTTCCATTAGTGGGTGATCCCACAATAGTGGTTTACAATTTTTGTCTAAACTGGACATTGAAATATTTTTTTTTAACTAAATCTTCACTTTCACCTATAGCAGCTAAACTATGAGGAGTTTGAAGATGATGCAAACTAGAGTTTCGTGAAATTTTGTCTATAGATTCTAAATATATATTTTTTTAAAATTTTGGAATTAGATTGCACTTCTTTTTCCATCTCCCTCGAAAACTAGTTTTTTCAGAAAAAAATATTTTTAAAAGTGACGCTCACCATATAATGCATAACTTTTTTCCATGAAGGATAAAATTCTAATTCTTTTTGAATTTAGATTTGAAACTTTGATATCTAGTGCTTCCACTTGGTTAGATAGTTTTTATTGAATATTTTTTCTTTAATCAAGTTTTGAATTCAAACCAATTTATAATTCGACATAGCGATCGTCATATAGCGTGTAAATTTTTGTATGTATCAATTTTTTTTTTTTCTTTGTTGGATCAAGGACTTCAATATCGATGCACTAATATTTAATTTTTTTTTAATAATCTGCTATTTTTCCACATGCAAAATAGAGAGCTTGATTTCGGTGAAAACCTACATTCACAAGAAATAAAAATAAATATAATAATCAAATTAAATTTATTTAAAATTATAATTTTTGGGAAGCTTATAATAAGGACTACATACTTGCAAAAATAAATTTTAAATTAATTCATTTGATCCCCAAAAGGTAAATCAAAAGTGGTTTTTTATCAGCATTTTGATAGGTGTAAAGGAGACTTTATAGGTATGGTTTAAAACTAGCGGGTTCTATCCAAGGGGGTTTGATTTAAGGTAGTTTGATCAAACCCTCTTTAATTGGAATTATTTAAATGAAACTTTTTAAGGCTTAAATCATTATATTTTCTAAAAATATGTGATTTCAGTAAAAATCAGTTCCTCCGAAATTGTAAACCACTATTGTGGTAGCACCCTAGTTCTTTCACTTCTTCATCATTCTCCGATCTGACCTGTCACTTTAGTTCTTTTCTCTCCTTGCATTTATTTTGATATTCCTCAAATTTCATCTTCCATGCCAATTGCAAGAATACAGGAGTCTTTACAAATGCATTGTCATCTAAGAACTCCTTGCAAGCCTCCATTCTTGCATCCTGCACACTCTTACCCTTCATATCCAAATCGGATAGAACCAATTCAGCTGACCTAGGAGAGGACAACATACCAACCTGCATGTCTTGATCAGTAACAATAATTTCATCTGTGAGATCCTCCGATAGGTGATTAGTTCTTTTCCTCTTAGGGCTTGGCTTAGGTGGTGGTGATGGGGGACTGCGCTCTAGTGAAGATTTTAATTCAATGATTTTGATAGCCCTAGGTACTTTGAATTTTGGGTCTGGTCATGAAGGCGCCTTCATTATTTTCTTCCCTTTTATGTCTACTTCTTCCTCATCACTGCTAGTATCCCTTTTCTTCCTATAGATGGGTTGCCTTTCTGTAGGCTGACATACTAACCTTGTTTCAATTGGCATATCACTTTGTCCTTGCATATCCAAAATTAGCCTTAAATTTATCTTTTTGGTTGTCAAGGTCTCCATTATCTCCTTGAAATTCTTCATTAAAAATCAATTCTCTTGTGGTATGGAGTGAATTCCATCAATGGATCATACTTTGGATCCATTTCATGCACAATATCCAGTAGCTTACTATAAGCTATCCACTTTTCCTTGTTCAATTCCTGTCTATTTAAATCAAATTCATTTCTGATCAGATCCTTAGGAAAATTGAACTCATGTGCAAATTTTCCACATTTTATTCTTTGTCTGAAAAGAGAAAAAAAACCTTCAGGATCATGTTGTCACCTTGGACCAAATCTCAAATGGTAATCAACAAAGAATTTGTCAAAATGTGTCCAACCTCCCTTTGAAAATGTAAAGTTAGACACTATTGTATAATCAGGGAATAATATTCCCTTCTCCTTTCCAATTAGGTTATCTTCATGAATACACCCCATCTGCCACATAAATTCTGCAAACCCTAGTCTTGGTGGCACATTGTATGGCAGTATGTGAGGGGTTCCTTGAAATCCATATATTCTCAGGACAGTGCTGACTGGATATGGGATAATGTCACCCTAGTTATGTAAAAACCTCAATTTTGGTTTCCTCTCCTTCAACCTAAGGAAATCATGCACTTCCTCAGGGATCCTAGGTACATTTACCATCAATCTAGCCCTCAATCTTGCAGCAAAACAATTATCAAATTGCACATAACTAGTGCTTTTCTTATTATAGGACAAATCTATAGCCCATATCTGTACTGACAATCTTTCTCCATTAACTGATTGTCTTAAGTTCATCTTCTCAACAAAGAAATAAACATTCCTAAACAAGAACATATGCATCAACATGGAATACCAAAATAATTGAGTACCAGTATCACCATTCTGCAGCTTCAACAGTCCTTCATCTATCCTCTCCACCAAAAAAGAAGCAAAGTCATATGTTATAGAGAAGTTAGGGTGTTGTATTTGCACCCCCATGAACATGTATGCAATCGACATTACTGCACCAGGGCTGAAACCCAAAATCTGACATAGTGAATAAAAAGTAGCCAGGAAAGGCTTTGCAAAATAATTCAATCTGAAGGGTTCCTGGTCACTAGGGCTGATGTGAAATTGTGAACCCCTACCTTAACCAGATGAGGTGGAAGTAGCTTAACCCTAAAAAGAGATTTCAATTTTGTATACTCCTGCTTTATTTCTTCAAGACTAATAGGAACCAAGTCATCACTTGGCTCACTCAAATCAAAAGTTTGTTGGATAACATCTTTGTTAATTTCTAATAGAACCCCTCCATCATTATCTCTGATTACTCGTGTGATAGGGTCATATCTTTTGGCCACTGCTCTAAGTAAGTCCACACCAGGGAACACATTTGGAACAACCAGCTTTCCCATGTCGTACATCCATCCATTTGAAAAAGGATGAGAAAAATTTCTCTGTCCATACCATAATATGAACATTTCTAAGCCTGTGAGTGGAACCCTAGCATCAACAATGTTAGCATTATTACACACCAACCCCTACCCTAGGATTTTCCCTCGCATCAACACCAAACCTTTCCTTCTTTCATTTGTTAATAATGAAAATTGATCTAGGAAATCATTGTACAAGTTTGTTTTCAAATACTCAATGTGGCCAGAGTGCTTCTTGGTTGGCACCATTTTAGACAAACTAAGGCCCCACTACAATGTTAGACTTCAAGTGGCTATGACTAAGCAGAGATAGGAAATTATAGAGTAAAAATACCACAATTCCTCACAATTTATGATTAAACTATAGCCCCAAAAAAATATTTTAATGAGCTCAGTGACACGCATAGCAGACCCCCCCTTCCCAAATTTAGGTGCAGAATGACTGGGAAACAGAGAAAATAAACTCAACTTTTTTCGTACAAACTCCAATTTTTGGCTGCAACTACTCGTAATTTCACCTTTGGCTCTAAAATTGTTTTTTACGAAATACTTGGATGCCTTGTGATACAAATGAAGTAAGTAAATTGATTTTATGCCGATCAAATCTTGACAATAGATGTCTCATCCGCCATTAAAGCTCACTCGTGGGCTGCACGAACGACTCCAACCACATTTGATACATATTTAAATTTGAACCGTTGATCCTCTAGTTTGATCAAATCATCAACAGCCACCTTCAAAACAGGCTGACATAATCGCCAACACAATAATAAGGGGCCCACCATCCCATAAGCCACAAATGAAAACCACGTGGTGGTTTCCTGTGATACCGCAATCCCTCGATTTACCATCGCAGGATGGCGGGCAACTGTTGATCCTTCTCATTAGAGATCCCACTTCTTCAAAAATGGTCGCCGTCCTTTCCGTTAATTGTCGAGCAACTTTTCCCTCAAAATTATAACATCTGCGTTGAAATAAAACATGTGCATCTCACAAGCACTTTAGTAATCTGCCCCTTAACACATTTAGAACCAGCTAATGCTTCCTTCACTCTTTAGACCTCATCGAATGAGACACGTGGCAAGTGCCCGTGATATCGTGATCCTATAATTCTTGATCACGGGATGGCGGGCACCATTGATCTGCAGGAAATAGATCAACCGCAGTGCTAATTCAACCCTCTAAAAAATAAAATCATCGACGGCCACCTTCAAAACAAGCTGACACAATTGCCAACACAGTGATAAGGGGCCCACCTTACCATACACTACCAAGGAAGTCCACATGGCAGTTGCCCGTGATATCGCAATCCTGAAACTTCTGATTGTTAGAGTAATAAGTTATTATGCTTAATTAATTACATCACATTGATTAATTAATTCACTTATTCCTCTTTATTACTTAAGCTAAACTTAGGCACATTAATAATTAATTAATTATTAATTATTAAGTGTGCACACTAGGGTTTCATTTAGGGTTTTCCTTTTAGGGTTTCTTGATCTCCTTTATAAGGATTGATCACTTTGTAATAATCGATTCTTTTAATGCATTTTTACTGAGAGGTTTACAGAACATCGTTTTTGGTTCTTCATGTCTTTTGCATGTAATAGGTGATGGCATGCAGGTGATCTTGGATTCTAACATGGTATCAGAGCTCCAGACCTGTAGCTGCTTGTTCATGATCTAAAGATATGGCCTCTCTGTGAGTTTCAAGTGCAAGGGTTTCCACAGGTAATTTTTTGATTGAATCTAGGGGTAGCCTAATTTTCTATGCATTTTGGGACAAAACGAACCTCGCCATTGAGTCCGCAACGACCAAAAACCCCTATTTTCATATAAAATTTGTTTATTTTGGTGCAAGTTGGTCGAGAAGGCAAATTTTTTTGTCTGGGGGGCCGTACGACCTCCCCAACACGTAGATCGAGGCGAGAAATTCAAAAAAAATTCAAAAAAAATGCTTTTTTGGGTAACTATGTGAGCGCGGCCAGTTCTAATGAAGACTGCCGCCCGCCCGCCACCCGGCGGCCTCCCACCGGCCACCTCTACGCCACCAACCGCCAGATCCACCACTCCAGCGCCGCCCACCTCCTCCGCCGGCTTGCATGCAGCCCCCGCAGGCTCCTCCAGAATACACCCTGGTCATATTGGTGACCAAGGGCCTTGGCCAGCCCCCCCTCCTCTCATGCCCAGTCATATGGGGAACCAGGGTCTTCTGCACAAGCCCCCGGCCCGATCCGGCCCCTTCGAGCTCAGCCCACGGTCATATGCCGAACCAAGGGCTCTGAATTTTTTTGTAGGGGACCAATTTTTTGCAGTGATGGACAGATGGCCGTCAATTTTAACCTTGTGAATGGGTGACGTCAGCATGACGTCAGTGGCCGTATGGCCCTCTTTGCCCTCCTAACCCTAGTTTTTTCCTAAAAGAGTAGTTTTTTTGTTTTGGCCATAACTTGGGCATACGGTATCGAAATCGGGCAAACAAGATATCATCAGAAAGCTGGTTCCGAGAAATTTCATTTGGTATAGTTTATTTTATAGTATTTTTCTATTTTACTATATTTATTTCTGTTTGAAGTCAGATGTTGTTTTTGGACTTCCGAGCTCATAAATTTTTGCCACAATGTCCAATTTTTGCCTCGTTTGTGGCATTGGAAAGGTATTGAGGAGCTCTAGGTTGCTGTCCATGCACTTTTTTTATATCTATCCCAAGTTTATCACTTAGTCTAGATTTGGCCCGATGGCTTGTTTGGCGATTACTTGGATGTTTTGGCAGTTGGGAGAGTGCATCTTGCATCTTTGCACTTCGTTTTCAGTAATACATCATTCAATAATTGCTTGCTACTTCATAGATTCTAGGGTTGTTCCCATTTGGAGTTTTCGAGTGTTCCGTGGCATCGGGTCTGCTGTCACATTATTTTGATTCCGGTTTTGGTTTCAATTGTAGATAGAAATATCTTTCCTTGCTTGTCAGATTGCGGTTCCAGTGTTACTCTATAGAGTTCTTCCAGTGCTTCTTTGCAGCATGTCATCACATTGTAGGGGGTTTTGTCCCACTGGGTTTTTCCTTCTCTACTCCTTTCTTGCATTGTAAATGGGTACCTGATCAGACCTAGTTGCTGGGACCCATATTTGCTTACATGCATCTTATTCTAGTGTTTTAGCTTCTTCCTAAGTTCATCTTAAGGGGGGGTGTTAGAGTAATAAATTATTATGCTTAATTAATTACATCACATTGATTAATTAATTAAGTCACTTATTCCTCTTTATTACTTAAGCTAAACTTAGGCACATTAATAATTAATTAATTATTAATTATTAAGTGTGCACACTAGGGTTTCATTTAGGGTTTCCCTTTTAGGGTTTCTTGATCTCCTTCATAAGGATTGATCACTTTGTAATAATCGATTCTCTTAATGCATTTTTACCGAGAGGTTTACAGAACATCATTTTTGGTTCTTCATGTCTTTTGCATGTAATAGGTGATTGCATGTAGGTGATCTTGGATTCTAACACTGATCGCACGATGGTGGGCAACCGTTGATTGTGAGCATCAATGATCTCATTCCTTTAACACAGTTGCCAGCCATGTCATTAACCTTCGAGCAACTTTTCCAGTGAGATTATAACATATCCGTCGATTTAGAACATGTGCATCTTGAGAACACTTTAGTAATCCGCCCCTTAATACATTTAAAGCCAGCTAGTGTTTCCTTTACTTTTTACACTTCATTGGATGAGACACGTGGCACCCGCCCATGATTTCACAATCAACCCAAGCACCATTGTGGGATGGCGGGGAACAACTCAGATCAAATGGTAGTTGGTCAGCAATAGCACAAATTTGATCCCCCGGATAGGACACGTGGCACTTGCCCGTGATTTCGTGATCTTTCAATTCCTGATCACAGGATGGCGGGCACCATTGATATCCATAGGAAATAGATCAACGGAAGCACTAAATCAACCCTTGCAAAATAAAACATTCATTAAAAGGAGAAGTGGGCATTACTAGGCGGATGACAAATAAAAAAATTATATTTATAGAAGAAAAATAAAATAAATTTACAATTTTTTTTATAATTTCACTTTTAACTATAAATGTATGTTCACTCATTAAGTTGTATTTTTTTTACAATCACATTTTTATTTTAGATGTTTGTTTATAAAATATAAAGATGCATTAAAAATATATTAGAAATATTTTTCTTTATATTATATAGCATTCATAACATTAAATTAACATAGAATAATTTCACAATATCACTTAACCAATCAAGAAAATTTAATCATTACTATGCAACATTATTCTCACATCAAACTAACAAATAAACATTGAAAACAATTTTTTTTTTATATTATAACATTCATAGCTTAAACCTTTTATACACAATATCAAGTTAATTATAAAAACACATAAAATTATTTATAAGCAACTTAAATTTTTAACAATTTAATAAAATATATTTTAATATAATTAAGAAAAATTAAATAATAATTATAGATAAATTTATGAAATATTGATTTACTTATCAAGAAAAATCAATGATAAATTTACTTATTATAGATAAATTTACTTACCAATCTATTTTAACCATCAAGAAAAAATTAATCATTGGTGATTGCAACATTATTGGCACATCTTTTAAATTGATAAATAAGGTTAAGGTTCAATTAGTATTCAATTTGGGTTAGGGATGAATTAGGGTTATAATTCAATAAGGGTTTTAGTAAGGTTAGGGTTAAGGTTAGTCTTAAATTAGGGCTAGGATTGGAGTTAGGGTTCAATTAAGGTAAGGGTTATTGTCTATTTTAGGGTTAGGGTTCAATTAGAGTTCTCTAGGGTTTTGATACAATTAGGGTTAGGTTTCAACAATACCTAGGGTTATGATTACAGTTCAATTAGTGTTAGAGTTAGGGTTATAATACGAGTTCAATCAGGTTAGGGTCAAGGTTTAATTAATGTTAGAGTTAGGGTTGCAATAATAAAATTTTCCATAATGATATGGAAAGGCATTCAATGGATTCATATACAAATGCACAAATAAGAATTGGTAATTAAGAATTCTCTAGAACTAAAGTTATAACAACAAATACAATCCTTAGCTTAATCATTTGTTCTTTGTTAGGGTTGGAATAAGAATTTAACGGGGCCAACCGAGACTTAGGAAATAAAACCCTGTGGAGGAAATAAAGTATTAAAATCAAAGTCAGGTTTTAATTTTAATTCGGTGACGTAAGCCTAAGCCATTAACCCCAGTGGTCATGTTGCTGATGGCTTAGCCAAAGCCTTTTATTAATACTAATTGTGCAATGTGTAGGTTTTTCAAATTCAAAGATATGGGAGAAGATCTTGATCATACCCCACCAACTCACAGACCTAAGGTGTCACCCTGTTATTTGGCGCGAGGCTAGCAAAAGGAAGATGTGTGTCCTGTATGGATTAATGTTATTGGTCATGAGGAAGGTGAATGATGCTTCGTTGGATGTCAAATTGAGTTAGTCCGAGATAAACCGTTTGATCTTCCAACTCTTCAAGAGATAAATGGGCAGTATTCAAAGTTGGAAAATGACACATGGTGGTCATTTTATTGTACAACTTGTGAAGCATTAATGAATTATTCCTTGCTTGTGTAGTCACATTGATCTCAATCTATGTGAAGATGTTGTTGTTGGAAATCATGAAGGGTGATCTTTGGATTCTCATGCAGCTCTAGTTAAATGGTGACAGTACATACACTGCCAAATTGCCATGTTTGCACATACATTTTTACTATGCATTGATGAAGGTTTCCATTACCTCGCACAATAAATACAAGAGGAATTAACTGCTAATAGTGTCATTCTTGTAGCAATTATATCTGAGAACTTTGTGGGCTTTTTCTAATCAAGTTTGAGTGCTTGTTTGAGAAGAGAAAATGAGTAAGTCAATAAGGAGGTCTGTTCATTTGAGCTCACAAAAGCTCAGTCCTACTATTCAGGAAGGTGCTTTGGTTGACAAGCCCAGGCTTGTGCCCACTAGATACAGTAGAATGTTGTAATTCTAGGATGTTGCTGCTCAACTGGTAGATAACAAAGGAAAGCATTTGGTGTGCTCTATTACTAGTGTCAAAAAATAAGGTATGGGAATGGCTCCTCAGGATGCCAACACTCACCCATTGACCTTACAAGCAACACTTCTAATGATGTAACCGAAACCAACTCGGATTGCTGTTAGTATTTAAATCACTTCAATCATGGTATGCCCTCTAATGAGGAAATGATATGTGTGGGCACATGAATTGTTAAAACCCTAAGCAGACGGACTAGAACCATTTTGGGCAAGGACAAGAAAGAAGAGGAGGTTGAGGGTCTACCGTATTGGGAGACAACTAGAAGCGGGCATGTATACCAAGGTCAGAGTGTTGGTAAGGGCAGGGTGGTGGGTAAATAAGAAGTTGCTCTGGTGTGCCTTCGTGGCAATTTGGTTGCCTAGTTTTTTTGCGTGGCCTAGCGACAAGGGGATTTTGATGAGAATTTGTGTTCCCTATTCTTTTAGCTTTCCCTAGTTCGTGCATCACTATGTTTTGCAGATTCAACGTGTGGGAAGTTTTGAAATGAAAGTCAAATACAATGGAGATTTTGTTCAAATGAAAATTTGTGGTGAAATTACATTTGAGCCCGAAGCTTGTTGCTCTCTTGTCATATAAAAGGGAATTCAAGGCTCATTTGTAGGGAGATAACTGATGAAAGCTCTAGCTAGGTTTTGAGTTGAATATATGGGTAGAAAGATAGTTTGGAGTTGAATATATGGGTAGAAAGATATCTATCCTCTGATGAGGAAGTGATATATGTGGTGCCATTGGTTGTTAAAACCCCAAGCGGACGGAATAGAATAGATAGACTGTTTTGAGTTTTGGATGAATATATGCAAATTATCTTAAATTGTATGCAGATATGACTTATAAGCATGAAGACACATCTAATTCTAATATATTTTCTCTCCTTATGTGGATTTGAGTGAATTTTGAATGAAATGTTAATGATGTTTTCATTCTTCTTTTGAGAATTTGTTCAATTGTGTGTTTATGTTTTGGGTAGAATTCAATTTTAAAATGTTGAGGTTTCAAATTTATATGTGTGAAATTGATCTAATATTCCAAAAAATGAATGTTAAAATATCATAAAAAAAATGGGCATAGAATAAATGTAGAAGTAAATTTATATTTGCATATATTCATAAAATAAGATCTAATAAACAAAAAATATATGCAATTAAAAATAAAGGAAAAATAATTCAACCCAAATTTAGATAAGAGAGATAATTAGATTATATGATAACTTTAAGGCTAGGGTTAGGGTTTGATTAGGATTAGTGTTCACTTAGGGTTATGATTAGAGTTATGAATCTACAATTAGGGTTCAATTAATGATCACTTAGGGTTTCTTTCTTGGGAGAAGTTTATTGAATGGTAAGTGTATTTTATAAAATTAATGTGTCAAGAATTAATTTTAGATAATACTACATGTGATTTTTCATATGGTATTAAATTGTAGATTAAAATTGATAATAGATTTCCTTCCTTCTTTTGCATTGTAAGCTACCATAATATATGGCCTTAAAATCCTATTCATATTTTGAGCTTTTCTAAACTATACAACACGACATCCAACAAAAAATTTGTTATGCATTTTTTCCAAGCACAAATCCTTAGAATTCTTAATGTGTTACTTAGGTTAATTCTTTATTGCAATAAATAAATACACACTAATATATATATATTATGGATTTGAGGGGAAAATATTAAAATATTTATATATATAGAAAAATTTAAATGCAAGGGATTCAAGTACATACCTTGCTTTTGTTAATGTTGATGAAGATACAAATCTTGATGAAGTGCCAAATTTGATGACATGATATAAAAAACTTGAATATCTTTGCTCTATGTGGCACTTGAAATTTTGTACAAAACTATAACTAACTCTACGTCAAATTTAAACTTTGGACCTATTTTGCATCAATAAATATGAGCTTTGACACATGCCTCCTAATCAGCATACAATATGTACTTAAATGCTTAAAATAGTTGGGAGTAGTGTTGAGATTGGTGGATCTTTGGGAAGGTCCAATGCTTCACCTTTGTATCTCTCTCTATAGATAGAGGTAGAGATGAATATAGAATGAGAGAGGAAAAGGGATAAAAATAGATAGAGATATAGAGAAATAGGGATATATATATATATATATAGAGAGAGAGAGAGAGAGAGAGAAAGAGAGAGAGAGAGGGAGATGGCAAGATAGAGATATAAGGAGATATAGAGAGAGGGGAAAGAGAGAGAGAGATAAGTAGAGAAAGACAAATAGAGATGGAGAGGGGGATAGAAATAGGGGGAGATAGAGAGAGAGAAAGAGAGAGGGAGAGATAGATAAATGGGAAGAGAAAGACTTAGGTATAGAGATATATGGGAAGATAAAGGGACAAATAGGTTGAGATATGAAGATAGATAGGGGTATAGGGAGGGAGCAAGAGGTCAGGGAGAGATGGGGAGATAGAGAAGAGGGAGGGAGAAAGGGAGAGATATGTAGAGGAGGGAGAGATAGAAGATGGGGAAAGAGGGAGATATATATATGTAGAGAGAGGGAGAGCGAGAGGGGGAGGCTACTTTTTTAGTTTAAATTCTATAAAATATTCAATAAATAATAATATAAATATTATAAGAATTATATAATTTGTATTTTAAATTACACACTATATTTTATTTTTTGAAAAATATGTAAATTTTTAACCATTTTCCTATATATTTAGTATTAACATTTTTACATATTTTAACAATTCAATATATAATAGAAATAGAATATAGTTAATAATTTAATTAACTAGCATACC
>VDFB02000015.1:323270340-323354315 GCA_007258455.2 Sequoia sempervirens | reverse complement strand
TTGTCTCCCTTTGTATGTTTGTCATTATCTCCCTCTCTATATTTTCTTCCCTATATTTATCTTTGTCTCCTTAAGTGTGTAATGGCTACATTGAAGAGGTCTTAAAGGAGAATTATCACATCTTTAATCAAATGCTACCTTGAGCATAACTCCCCAAGGAAACATGCCATCCTTAGATTGTTGACATGAAACAACCAATCAAAATTTAGTTTCTCTCTCATATTAATATATATTACTATTATATTAAATATATATTATATTAATTATATTTTGTATTATATGAAAATATACCTATTATTAATTATTAATTATAATAATTTTATACATATTTAATAATTTTGTTAAAGAATATAATATCTAATTATAATAAGTTGAATAATTATATTATTTATTATGTAAAATATAGCTAATATATACTTAAGTATATTGTAGAATATTAAAACCTAGCCAAATGGCGCCAAAATTTTGAACTTAATTAACATATTGTAAAAGCTAACGAAACCAGGTTGTAGCTCGTCAAATTGGAGAAGTGAAAGGTCAATGCCACCGCCAAGGAAGAGTTTGGAGTAGTGAAAACAAGGTCAATGCTAGCATCGAGGAAGAGTTTGGAGGAGTGAAAACAAGGTCAATACCAGCACTGAGGAAGAGTTTGGAGTTAAAACAAGGTCAATACCAACACCGACGAAGAGTTTGGAGGAGTGAAAACAAGGTCAATATCAGTGCCAAGGAAGAGTTTGGAGGAGTGAAAACAAGGTCAATACCAGCGCCGAGGATGAGGTTGAGGGCACTCATGAAAAATCGACAACCAAGGGGCAATGAGTACTATAAGTTTGGCACCCCCATTCTCTTTAACCTTCAATTTTCATGCCTAGTTTTCAAAGATCTTCTCGTACATTGGCACCCCCATTCTCGTAAAATGGTATAAGATAAGACAGAAAAAATAAAATAGCTTATACAGAACATATCCACCTACAATCCCATTCAAGAATTTTAATTAATTCCTTGAATTAAACCTAAAACAAGAATCATACACACCACAACAGTGAGATGAACGAAACAACCCTTGATCATTTTATTCAAAATTCAGATATGCTTGTACAATGGAGAGACATGAGTTTGAATTAATTATATCAATTCAAATGCCAATACTATCATAAAACATCAAATCCCCATGAATTCAAAACCTAATACAGAATGACTCAAAACCTAAATTGCATTTTCTCTAAAACCATCAGACTTTACAATTTTCTCTGCAACTTCATCTAGACTCGACCAAAAATATCTAACTTGCTAACCCGTACTTCTGGCCTTGAAATCCTTCTTATAGAAAAAGGAGGACCAAACAAGCATTGGGCCAAAAAGCACATGTGTCACCAGCCAATTGGAATACCTTGTACTATTCATCAGTTGGCCAATCAAAATAGATCACCTCATTCACCTTGACACTATAAGGTTTGTACTTAACTGCCACCTGATTCACTTCTCTTTCAAAAGACTCCAAGAATGAGCTAGTGCTAATGATTTTTTCCATACAGCTCACCAACAAATCATAATCTGAGTTACCCTATTTTTCAGGGTTTTGTAGTCCAAACATGATATAAATTGGCTCTTACACTTTTTGTGATTACTGTAGCTTGTGTAAGAGGCCCCGTGGATATTGTTATAATTGTAGGATGCATGAATAGGGCGTAGGATGATAAATAAAGAAGGTATAGCTGCTATCCTCAATAGTTTTATGAAGAAAAACATGTGAAATGAGAGGTTCAAGCCTAGGTTTCAACAAAACATGTATGGGAGATATGATTTTATGAATTTTTATCCATGTGCAGACCTCATGGGTTGTTTCTAAACACTGAACACACAAACACACACACACGCACACACACACACATATGTATGTATATGTATTTTTAAATGTAAATGTAAATTCAATTACTGGATGCTCTCCTAGAACAATAAATGCAACATATCATTAAAGAAATCTATATCTATGTATATAAATGTGTATTTCTAAATGCAAGTGTAAATGCAAAGAGCACATGATTTTTTAGTGTTATAGATACAACATATCCATAAATTAATGTAATTGAAATTCTAAAGTCTTCAACACATATAATATGAAATTGATCAAACTATTAAACTACATGAGAAATAAATGAAAACAGTGAATGCATATGTATGTGTATTTGTAAATGTAGGTGTAAAATAAATAAGAATAATGAAAATTATAAAAGAATACAAGGAAAGGTCTCCTCCCTTCTTGGTAGTGATAACCTCCTCCACACACAACCCTTAAAAATTATGAATAGAGGAATATAATCTTTGAAGAACTCAAAGTTGATTCTCTCCTACCTGATGCAATTAGTCATTTTATCCTTACAAACATTTATAGTGATTACTAGAGGCACATAGACCAATTCTTCATAATAGAAGAATTTGATCATACTTTTCCAATGATGGCATTATGAGAAAACCTTAGGTTAAATGAATAATTCCTAGCTAAGTTCTTTAAATCATGTCCAACCATATAAAAGAAGACCACTACTATGTGTACCTAGATACCATGGAGAAAAGCTAGTCTTTGGGCTCTTTCATCAATCATCCTACCTTAAAACATACCAAACATCTCCTAGCAATTAGACATAGGAAGATTTAATGACTTAAAAAAAAATTATTGCCAAAGCATAAACTTATGATGACTTAACCAGGCCTAGTACACAATCCCTCCCCATTAACCACTTAGATATATGAAAATTAAATGTAAATTTGCTGCTATTTTTAGTCATGTAGGTGTCCAATAAACCACTTGGTGGTGTTTCCCTTCAAGTTTATTTACTTGAATGAAGAGCAAAAGTCCTTTGATTACAAATAGAGAATACATTCAGGCCTTGGTTGTGTAATTGGTGGACCATAGTCACATTTAATACTTGTTACAAAGTCTGGGAGTTAAAACGTTAAGTAGATTTGATTTGTGATGGAAAAATTTGGATGGTAGTAACAATAGCTTGCAATCTATCAAGACTTGATTACCTTATAACCTGTGAAATTATAGCAATGAAATGATAGATTAATCATAATGTCACCTTGGGGTCACATCACCATGAAAGAACTTCATCCAACATCCTTATGAGTGCAGGTACCACCAAATAGGTATTTTTCAGATCTGTCTTCCTCGAGCGAGGGAAATTTAGGAAGAGAAGAGGAAAGCGAGACATGTAGTATGTCTAAAAGAGGGAGATCAACTAGAGGTCAAAAGATTAGAAGAAAATTATGTAAATGCATGGAATTTTTTCTTGCTAAAGGGGGGTCATGTTCTTATGATGATGAGAGCATAGGCAACGTCGAGGTGCCCTTGAGGTACAAACATCTATGAAAACAATGGGTACCCAAGGAACTTCCTCCAATAAACACCAATTTTGTGTCAATGAGAGGATATATCGCATAGCACCATCGCCATTACCTGGTTTGGGCCTATTTTGCATGGATGGCATAAAGGTCGTTACGACAAAGTTACTGAATTGATGAAGTATGTTGGACCCTATTACAGTTACAAAGATTGGATGCAACTAGTTTGATATACACGAAGTATGCGTAGGTATGCATTGTCAGCAAATTATTTACAACTAAAAGATAAGGATCAAAATAAAGGAGTGGCTATGTACATTGACGGAAGGCCAAAAGCATAAGGGAATATTGCAAGGTTTCTAAATAGTACATGACCTGGGTCAACAAATAAGCAACCCAATTGCATATTCAAGGTGCACGAGGGAAACCGTGTATTCGTATGAGTGATAAAATCAATAACTACAGGGGAAGAGTTGCTAATCGATTACAATTTGAATTGCTTAGTTACAAACATAGTTACTATGGGGGTGGTACATACTATGTACCATTTTAGCCAACCTCCAATTAATGACTCCAATATACCATTTTATTCTTATGTTTTTTTTCATAAGTCTATTGGTTTCATTTTGGTAATGTTTTTTTATATTTAATTTTTGTCATAGGGGGACATTGATTGTACAGAGAAGGCTCTGGCCCAGAGCATTGATCGTACGGAGAAGGCTCTGGCCTAGAGTAGTAGAGGAGAACATCCATAGTGAGGTGTAGTCAATATTTTGTGATGAAGACATGGCTTATTCAACAAACCCTTTTGATACGATAAAGAAGCTCATGAAAAAATGCAATGAAGAAATGACTAAGTTGATGTTCAAAATGCCTCAAATAGATGAGATAAGAGAGAGGGTTAAAGTATTGACAGAGAGATGACAAAACTTGCAAGTAAGCTGTCATTAGGTCTTTAATTATAACATAAGTTCATTCATGGTTTTATATTTTGTACTCTTTTATGTCATGAACTAAAATATTGTTGTTTTTACTGGGTTATTTGCCTCCTCATGATGCTCCTGGCCATGATCAAGGTACTGCAAGTGCTTCACGAGGAGTAAGGGTTGGTACAAGTGTCCATCCTGATTTTCTTACGCATACATCACATTATCTGACCCCATCATCCATACCTATATTGTCATATGAAATGTCGGCAACACATACCATGCAGACATTTGTTAATGCACTCTCTGGTAGTGAACACATACCAGAAAATGTGTCAGGACATGTACCTGGGGATGCAGAGGCCACTAGTATTGGTGATGTTTTAGTAGCATTTCCTGGATCTTCCTGTATTACTAGTAAGGGAACATTTCCGGTCACACTTGTGGTGACCGAGGATTTTGTTCCCATAAATATAGAGAAGGTCCCAGGTACTTTAAAATGTTTTAATTATTATTCTATATAATCCAATTGAAATTTACTTATTGATCACTCTTTTTAGACTATTGTTCCCATGATCATTTTGTAGGAAATGATGTTTTTTATAAGCATCTAAGTGATATTACATTGGAGCTCTTCGGGCCCACCATACGTACACGGTGGAATGTCCAAAATGAATATTTAAAAGATGAGCTCATTAATTGTTTAGTTGTGCTGTTCGGTGATAAAACATTCAACCGAAACAAGGTCCTTAAGAAAGTTGGTACCTATCTAAAGTATGCGAGGGACAAATATAGGTCACATTTAGAGAAGAACAAAAAGTACGAGCATCCCCCCATGATTTTGGAGAGGGAGTGGAAGGACCTGGTGTCCGATGGAAAGGAGAAGGATGAAAAGAAAAAAGGAAAGACACCACCGGGCCAAGGAAGGTATGTGATATAGAAGCATAAATTTATAAAAAATCCTGATTAATCGCGATTTTTAAAAAAACTGTAGGCTGGACGATTTTTCCCTAATTTTTTGAAAAAATAGTTGACTTTTTGGTCAATGATTTTTTTCCATTTCAAACTGCAAAATCGCCAAAAAAACGTGTTTAAAATCTACAAAAAAAGTTGAATAAAATTGAGCTGATTTTCACAAAAAAACCATGAGACCATGGCTTGTTGCTTACTATTATGCTTTGATAGATTTTTTTCCAAGCATCCATAGCTTGTTTGAAAGCACCTGCTTTTAAGCTTTTAGCCATAGCAGCAAGGCAATGAACTGTTTGATAAAATGCTTTGGTAGACATGTATGAAAAATGCAGTAGCATAGACAAGGCAGTGAACTGCTTGAAAAAAATGTCTCAAAGAAATCTAGTCTCATGGTGATGGAATGCCATGATGAATGCCATGACAAGAAAAGTGCTATGGATTGTCATGGCACTCCATCACCGTGAGATTGCAATTTTTTTAGGCATTTTTTTCAAACAATTCACTGCCTTGTCTATGGTATTGCTTACTATTATGCTTTGGTAGATATTTTCCAAGCATACATAGCTTGTTCAAAAGCACCTATTTTATGTTTTTACCTTTTAGCCATAGCATGAAGGCGTTGAACTATTTGATAAAATGCTTTGGTAGACATGTATGAAAAATGTGGTAGCATAGAAAAGGTAGTGAACTATTTGAAAAAATGCTTCAAAAAAATGTGGTCTGATGCTGATGAAATGCCATAATGAATGCCATGACAAGCAAATTGCTATGGATTGTCATGGCATTCCATCACCATGAGACCACATTTCTTTGAGGCATTTTTTGAAATAGTTCACTACCACTACCTTGTCTATGCTATTGCTTACTATTATGCTTTGATAGATTTTTCCAAGCATCCGTAAGCTTGTTTGAAAGCACCTATTTTAGGCTTTTAGCCATAGCAGCAAGGCAGTGAATTGTTTGATAAAATGCTTTGGTAGACATGTATGAAAAATGTGGTAGCATAGACAACTATCACCATCTGATATTTATGTAGTTGTACTATGTTTTGTGCAATGTAATCAGTGATATGAATATAACCAACAAAAATCTATTTTTATAATTCATGGATTGAACTCTATATTTTATTTGCTCTCAATGTCTGTATGCTATGGAAATGCCATTAATTTTTTTTTAAAAAGTAGTATGCTATGTGTGACACTATCAGCAATGTAATTATATACTGATTACTCTTTCTTTTTACATAATCTAACATATTTCAAACTTTTCATAGGCTGCCCGACATAGCAAAGGCAACAAAGGTGAGACTAGAAAAGCATGGGAAACACAAACTTGGCTCTGGTGGTTATATGAAATTAGCCGCATGAATTGTAAGTATCAATAAATGAAATATTGCATCCAAATTATAATAAATTGAAAACAATTTTGATTTTTTCACACCATAGAAACAAAATTCATGATCTTCTGCAAAAATGTAGGGCTCTGAATTTAATAGATTTCCCACAGAAGAGGACCGGAAGATTTCCTTCCAGCAAGGCTATGGAGCCATGGCTGAATGCCTAAGAGTCTTGACTGGGAAAACACAATCTTCCATTGCATCCGACACGCAGGTAAATAAACTCAATAAAGTTTATTTAAAATTGAATACTTGTGCAATCTATTCAATATAATTTCCACCATAAAGTAATTATGTGCCTATTTGTTTTAAATATACAAGCAATGATAATACTACACATGACATTGGAATGAAACTTGGTGAGGGTGGAGCATAACCTACAGATGAAGGTCATGGTGTGCATCGATGCTTTAGAGCATGTAGAGCATAATCAACATGTTGAGCATGATTAGGCTAGACAAGATCAATAACATGATGTGGCCCCATCAGGTAAAGAGGACCACTCTAATGCTCTTTTAAACAAATTTAATTGCAATTGGTGTATTAATTAATGTAACCTTTCATGTTTCAACTTTAGAGCATGTAGAGCGTGATCAGCGTGTTGAGCATGATTAGGCTAGAGAAGATCAGGAACATGATGTGGCCCCATCGGGTAAAGAGGACCACCCTCATGTTCTCTTAAACATATTTAATTTCAATTGGTGTATTAATTAATGTAACCTTTCGTGTTTCAATTGCAGATCAGGATTTAGAGGGTGTTCAACATGTTGAGCATGAGTCTATAACAAAAGTTCAGGAACATGATGTGGACCCATCGATTAAAGAGAACCACTCTAATGTTATTTTAATTAATGAAATACTTGTAACAATAATAATAAAACATATCGGTTTAACATTTCTTTTCTTATTACGTGAGATCCCCTTAGTCCCACATCATGGGACGACTAGTAAATCCGCAGTAGGGTATAAAACTAAAGGGGGGACATATATTGATTTAGAAAATGATACTCCACTTCAGCTTTTTTGTAGCTTTCAAAAAGAAACAAAAAAAAAGTGATTGTAATCATATGATGACAACCATATTTTTGATAATATGTAAAAACTGAAAGAATGAATATTATATGTTAATGAATGAATGTGAATATGTTAATTAATGAATGTTATATGTTAATGAATGAATGCTATATATTATTAATGGATGAATGAATGTTATATGTTATTAATGGATGAATGAATGATTAATGTTATATGATTTAGTATGGGGAATTGAGAGTGATGTGAGGGGGGGGAGGGGCCAAATGAGCTTCCACCATCATGTGGTTGTCCCTGTTAAGTAGAGAATATTAAACTATTCTCGAAACAAAGAGAAGCTCAATAAGGTAATGCACTTTTCAATATAAGAAATACATCGTTTGAAGCATCAAACCAATATGCAATCTGTATGTATGATCAGTCGTCAGTCTCTGCAATGGTACATTTCCACGAATATATATATATTTTTTAAAATTGATGCTTCATCGCAATTTCAATGAAAACCACCGACAAATCAACAAAAAGGTTCGATGAAGTTGCTATAGCTGCGACGAAGGTTTCGTCATAACCCCTTGCCCATTTCGTCGCAATTTTGACGAACTTTTGGTGTTGTTTCCATGCTACTCCTTGCCCATTTCGTTGTACTTTCGATGAACTTTTGGTGTTCTTTTGACGCTACTTCTTGCTATTTTCATCGCAAATTCTACAAACTCTTGGTGTTGTTTCGACGCTACTACTTGCCTATTTCGTCATACATTCAACAAAATTTTGGTGTTGTTTTGACACTACTCCTTGCCCATTTCGTTGAAATGGCGACAAACGTCTGGTGTTGTTTCAACACTACTCCTTTCCCATTTCGTCGAACTACCGATGAACTTCTGGTGTAATTCGTCGGTGGATACACGAAGTGTTCGTCGATATTCTGATGAAATTCTGAGCAATTTCACGATGCTGACGACTGATGATTCTTCGCCATTATTTCAACATTTAATTCATCGTCGGCCTTTCGACAAAAAAATAGCGACAAAAATATTTTTGCCATTTCGTCGCATTTCCGACAAAGATTTGTCGAACAACCGACAAACGGTCATCATAAAATGGAGCCAAATTCAGTAGTGTTTGTTCATAAGTGTTTGACATAACACAACTTGCTAAGCCTTATGAAGCTCAAAGTTCATATTGTGTGGTTCCTTATTAAAATTATTAGAGGTATAAATTTGGTATGGTTATGTGAGCCTAATAAGATTCTCTCATTTTCCACTCTTGGGGGCTCACCTAGTGGACAACGGATTTCACTAGCCTGTGTGAGCATGCATTGTTTTTTTTAAATTATGGACAAAATGTTTCACTTGTAAATTTTTTCAGCTAAGGCTTGATCCACATTAATTCAGACAAATAGTTGAGGCTTGATCCACATCAATTCAGACAAATAGTTGAGGCTTGAACCACCCCTTTTCTTTTCCTTTTTACTTTCTTTCTTTGAGTCTTTGACATTGTATGATTGAGTATCTTGTCATTGGTGCATATATACATTTAACATAGGCATGTGTTTCCTTGTTCCATTTTTTGTTTTTCCATGAGATCTTAAATCTTGGGGGATTGATCGTCTGGCTTGATCTTTTTCATCTTCTCATTCCAACGATTGTACAACTAGACCTCTCTTGATTGTCTACTTTAGTGTGAGTTTGATGCAAGGTCATCATCTCACTAAAGTGGGGCTAAATGTAGCGTAGAAAAATGTATCCCTTTACATTTTCACACTCGTTTGGGCCCTCGTAATTAAAATATAATAATTTCCCTTAATTTAGTGTTGAAAATGTATCCCTTTACATTTTCACACTTGTTTAGGCCCTCTTAATTCAATTGAGCATAATTAGGCCTTAGTAAGCCCTTTTATTCATTTACAATTCTAATAAATTACAATTTTCAAAAGGGAAACCCGACAATAATTAATGCCAATACATAATACTTTACCTTGAGCAATGTGTTTTAAGAATAGGGACTTGGGACCCATTCACCCATGGGTGAATGAGTCGTCCCTAGGCCTTTGAACCTAAATTTAAACTATGTTTCTAGCTATATTTTAAGGTCCTCAAATCTATATTTCAATGTCGACTAGTAATATTTGAATTTATAGAAATTAAGGATACATACCTATAAATACAAGGTTATTTTCTAAGTTTCAACTAGATTTACAAGATAACTTTTATGAGGTTTCAAGAGAAATTTCACAAGAGAAAATTTTATGGTCAAGAGCATTCAGGAGTAGATATATCAAAGATTTATTTTAGCATTCAAGATCTATTCATCATGTCAAATTCTTATTGCATCATGCATGTTTTTGGAGCTAATATTGTGATGTAGGTTTCAAGATCAAGTCAAGCATTCAAAGCATTATTCAAGTATCAATTTTAACATCCATTTAAGCCATTTCATGCAATTTGCAGACCTTCCAAGATCTCCACTATTAAGGTTCATTCAAGGGTTTGTTGAGTGGTAACATAGCTTTTTTCACTCCTCATTCTCTCTTTTGTGCATTATTTCAATTCAAGGTTTGATTACCAAAAAGGGGTTTGACCAAGGAAAACCCCCATTCATCAAAAAAAGATATTTTTTCTCTCTTGCATGTGTTGTAAATTTAGGTTGAAGAAGGATTGAAGAACTCTTGAAGTGCAAGATTGAAAAAGTTGTCAAATTTGTCAAAATTGTCAAAGTTGTCAAAGTTGTCAAATTACGAAATATAACCTATAGATCTGATTTCTGACCTTCTGACATTGAAACTTGGACAAATCAAAATCTACAGATTAACATTAGAGGCTCTCAAAAGTTGGAGTAAAATCTTGACAAAAGACCCATTCACCCATGGGTGAATGAGTCCCAATTTGACTTCATAAACTAACTTTTGGTGACTAGTAAACAACCTTTTTCCTTTCTTAGATCTACAATTTTTTTTCTGGTTCTACTAATATTGAGTTTCATATTGTTGTTTCAAGTTTTAATTAGCATAATTAGGTTGATTGGGTATTTTTAGTTTTTCTTTCAAAATGGTTGTTTGACCTTGACCCCCATCCTCAAAGCATAAGGAAATCTAAAGATTCTCACTTGAGTTGATTCACTAAGGGTTGTTAGTCAATTCTTTATGTGATCTCGTTTCCTAATGAAATAGTGAGAAATAGGTCCATCATAACCCCCTTGTTATCATTCCATATTGATTGTTGAACCTATTTTTTGGTCTTTCACTTGGAAAGTGATCTCAAATCACAATATTAGGAATAGCTAATAGCTAGCAAGGGATTTGATTCAAACTACTATACTACCCAAATTATGTTAATTACTCATTTTCAGTGTTCTAAATTTTAAATAGAGATGTGTTTACTAAATGAAGCTAAAACACTTGAAGAGATAATTAATACTCATTATAAAAAACTAAAATTATAAATTTAATTCAGAAATGAAAAGAATTGGAAACAAGAAACCTAGAACAAAAATTTGGAGCTCTCTACCTAAAACATTAGTGGTTTGCATGAATGCTAGTGCAACACACTACCATCTCACACAAATGAAAATCTAAAAATGTACTTATATTTAGAAAATCATCATCGATTAAACTATGCACTTATAATTTCTTCTCTAATGTAACCTACAACACAAGAAAATAAAAGAGAAATATTCTATGGTTATTTGGGTATTTGCCTCAAGCAAATCCTTGTATTGGGAATTTGACATCCATAATAATCTAGTTTTTAATACTTTTTTTGGAAAATCAAAGTGATAAACATAACTATGCAATCATACTTCACTATGGTAAAACATAAAAACACAATGACAGTAAAAATATTAAATCCTAGATACAAAAGAATCTAAGGGCACATAGGAAATATAATGGAGTAACTAAGAAACAAATGAAGAGATTGGAACAACAAAAGGAAGAAAAAAATCACCTATAACTTATAGCCAAGAGGGACAATGTTATTTATTCGAGTTGCTACCACACCTCTACAAGTGTACAAATAAGAATTATAGTCTTCACACATAAATAATGTTGATAATAGCTTAAAAATTTGAGAAAATAGTTTTGAATGAGGGTAAAAAAAATATTGGAAGAGAAGGATAACCATTTAGAATGTTCTCAAGATGATTACATTCCATGGGCTAACCATGACGAAGGAATGAAAAAGTTCAAAATTGTCACTAGAATCACAAATAATCATGGTTGATAACATGTTGTGAATATGTTTATGTGTAGTGCTCATGCTTGGACAATTCAAACCAAAAAAAGGCTTAACAATCTATGAATAATACAAGGATTATAAAAAATATAACAAAAGAGTGCTAACATATTGACATCTAGATAATGCAAACTAACACATCAAAGTGAGTGCACAATAAAATGTGAATTATCAAGGGTATGCAATTTTTAAAATTATATATTCTCTTATTTAAGTGAGTGTATAATCTATATTAATTATGCACATTGAAGTAAATGAAATAAATACTTAAAAATAACATTTACCAAAGAGGGTATTGTAGAGTCCACACATACTCTACAAGTATGGTGCATATACCCCTAGGATGAGAACCTACAAAACCAACACATTAGAAACAAAAAATCCAACCTAGGAAACAAAGTTGGAAGACAAAATCCTACATAGAACAAATATTTTTGCATAAAATATTGCAAACTAAATATTTCAACAAAATCATAAAACTTATAAACAAGCAGATCATGTACAAAAGAAAATGCATAATGAATATACATAAAAACAAAGAAAACACAATAAGAGGAGATATAAGATGATGAAATGAAATAAAGAGGCACTTTCTAACAATGTATGGCTAGAAAGTGTTGAATAGGACAACTAAGAGGGGGGTGAATCAGTTCTCATAGATTTTAACCTTTAATTCAATCACCATAACTAATACTTAAAACTTCTTAAATGATTAATCATCAAATGCCAATGCAAAATCTCAAATCCAACACATAAACACAAAAACACTAGATTTACGTGGAAAACCCAATAAGGGAAAAACCACGGTGAGGATTAACTCACACTATAGAGAATATCAAAATTGACTACAAAAAGTCTCACTACCTGAAACAAGGATCACTGCTTGAGATAAGGCTCATAGACTAAAATAAGGACTCACTATTTGGACTCACTATCCATAGGGCTACAACCAGAGGGCACATTGCCATAGAGATAAAAAGAAGAAAAAGAAGACTTGCTACAAAGAGACTACAATCTCAATGCAACAAAGGATTCCACCACAGTTACTTGATCACATTGCATGAATGATAGAGTTCTCCTTTTTCTCACTGCATCCAAAAACTCATCATTAAGCTTCACACTGATCTCCCACACAACTCCCACAAACTTTCTAAATAGCATCAGATTCATGTCTACTCTTTCACTTATCTTTCTTCTTTTCTCTTGTATTATTTTCATTACTAGATCATCCTATATTTATACTCTCTCCAACCTTGAAAAAGATACAAAGTTGACCATCCAACTTCAAATTCAAATTAGGTCAGCGCCAAACATCCTAGGGTGGAATTAGAATGAGAGTGACCCAAACACATGCTTCATCAGGACCTAAAAATGGATCCAACACACTTCATTAAATTTGAACATAGTGCTTAACACATGGTCAGCCAAACCAATGTAAAACACATAGAACAATTAAGCTCAAAACTTCCAGAAACTAAAAATATCTTCAATGCAATCAAAAAATCTTAACTCTGGAACCACAAGTCAAAAGACTTCATCAAAGAGAAATATATGGCCAACAATCTTTCTCCTAGACTTCAATCAGAACATAGAGAAACATAGTTCACAAGTGGTGAACACAACTCGAACTTCACAATGAACCAATAGCCAAACATATGAATATAACAACCTTCAACAATCATGACCATCATATCTGAATGGCATGAACACTAGGGAAAATACCAGAGCAACAACTGAATTCCTATAATCTTCCTTTAATATAATTTTCTCAATATCCTCAACATATAAAACCAACAACAACTAGTAGATAACCAGTTGACCAGTTGACATCAATGAAAACACCTTCATTCCTTTCTTTATTCTTGCAACAATCTCCCCCTTTGTCATTGATGGCAACACATGATGTGAAAAACCATCAAAGACACCATACCAGATTTGAATATATTTCTCAAAAAAAATCTTTTTGTTTCTCCCCCTCAAATGATCATCTTCTTCATTATTAGCTTTTCTCCTTTTCACATGCTTTCTCTCCTCCTTTGACATCAATGGAAAAGGAAAAAGATGTGTTCATTGAATCTTCCCTTTCCATGAAAACTAAATAGTCATAATGAAAGCACTTGAAAACTACCTGCTCCCCCTAAGGGGTAGCCACCAAAACATCAGTCCAAAAAGATAGAACTATGAATCCACTAGACTGATGCATCTCCAAATGCATCTTAGTTTATGAAAGGAGGGTCAATGACCACTAACTTCTCCTAGAGATACTCAAAAGTATCTTTAGGAAGAGCCTTCATAAATATATCTGCAATTTGATCTTTTTTTAGAACATACTCAAGCTTGACTTCATTCTCCATGAATTTCTCTCTCAAGAAATGATATCTAATAGATATATGCTTCATCTTTGAGTGCACCACAAGATTCTTCAAAAATTTAATTGCACTTTTATTATCACAGAAGATAGAAATGGGATCATCATATAGCACTGTGATATCTTTTAATGTTTGTTTCATCCATAAAAATTGTGTACATCAATTTGAAACAACAATATACTCAGCTTCAACAGTAGACAAACAGACTAAATATTGCTTCTTACTAAACCATGCCACCAATCTGCATCCAAGAAAGAATGCACATCCACTTGTACTCTTACTATCATCTACACATCCAACCCAATATGGATCTATATATGCACTAATTGTAAAGTCAATATCTTTGTTCAATCCTTTCTAAATCAAATACCTTTCTAACCTTTCATACCAAGCTCTAGGAGCTTGCTTCAGTCCATATAAAGCTTTCTTCAATATGCACACCATATCCAGTTGATCTATTAACTAAAATCCTTTTGGTTGTTCCATGTAAACTTCTCTTCCAGCTCACCATTCAGAAATGTTGACTTGACATCCATCTGTTAGGCTTTGAAGTCTTCATAAGCAACTAATACCAAGAACATCCTTACAACTTCCTTTCTTGCTACCAGGGAAAAAGTCTCCTAAAAATCTATGCCTTCTACTTGTGAGTATTCTTTACACACAAGCCTCACTTTATTTCTAACAACTTCTCCATTCTCATTCAACTTATTTATGAAAACCCATTTTGATCCAATAATATTTTTATTTGTTGGTCTTGGGACCAGTTCCCAAGTCCGATTCTTCTCAATCTACAAAAGTTCTTCTTTCATTGCTTCCCTCCAATGTTCATCTTTACAAGCTTCACTTACTATCTTTGGCTCAATCTCAAAGAATAAACACAAATTAACTTCAACAACAACTTTACTTCTAGTTAACGTGCCTTTTTTTGGTCTCCAATAATCTTAGGGTATGTGTAGGATCGTCATGGAAAAAATAGGCCCTTAAGTGGCAAAAAATTCAAAAAAATTAGAGTTAGGTAACTTGACGTAAAAATTTGAATAAGTTATCTATATTATTTCAAAAATATGTAAGAATAGAATCTATAGCAAATTGAATCTAGTTTCTAAACTACTAGGTTTATTTAAAAAAAAAAATCTATTTGGTGAAAATTTGAAATTTCAATGCTATAGTACTTAAATTTCATGGAAAAAATAAGAAGTAGGTGTCTGTCTGATCACCCTAACCACAATAAAATGATAATATTTTTTATAAGATTTTGGAAATAAGTAGAGGACTCATGTGGATGTGATGCATATTTATTTGTAATTTTTTTCCAAGTAAATAATTAATTATGAATTTTTTATTACAAATTTTAAAAAATATTAAAACTTGTATGTCTGACCACCTTAACTTTGTCAAAACTTCATGAAATTCATATCTCCACTTTTTGGCCCATCATGATCTTGCACATACCCCTTATTTTTTGAATGATTCCTTTGTACATATTTTGGTGTCCTAGGATTCATCATCGAAGCATCTTCTTCTCTTTCATTCTATTCATCCTGCTTCTTTTGCTCATCTTTATCCTATTCTTCCACAATTTCTTCTATTCTTGCACAATTATGTTCATCAAACAAATATCCATCAACACCAATAGAGTTCTTCACTGTCTCATCTACCTTCACATTCGAGCTCTCTACAATCTTCCTCAATCTTTTATTAAAACATCTGTATGCCTTGTTGTTAGTAGAGTATCCAAGAAATACACCTTCATCACTTCTTGCATCAAAATTTCCTAAACCTTCCTCATATTTTCTAATATAGCATTTTCTTTTGAATACCTTGAAATATTTAACTGTAGGAATTCCTTCGTGCCATAGCTCATAGTGATTCTTTGTACTATTTTCTCTTGCATGAACTCGATTGAACACATAAATAGCACTATGAATAGCTTCTTTCTAGTAAACTTCCAATAATCTGGCCTCAGTAATCATCGACCTTGGTGGCATTCTCAAATTTTGCAAATTTGAGATGCCCATATGGAAAATTTTTCCTTTGCATACTCAGAAATTCCTTCGAAGAATCTACCTAAGTGACCTACTTTGGAAGGTCATAATTTGGAGCCTATTAATTTTCATGCAAAACCCCTTATTGGACACACTCATGTGACATATGTGAATGTGCATGTCAGTTATTAGCTTCTCATGATGATTTTTTATAGTGTATTGAAAAGTGAAGTTGGAGGGTTTTGACACTTTTTTGCTATTTGTGAACTTTCAGTTCTACAAAGTGACCTCCGGTTCACATTAATATTTTGCAACTGGATGATTTTCATGTCAAAAGGATTGTTTCTCTCCATTCTCCCTACATTAATGTACTCCCTAGTCCGATTTCATGGTCTCATGGCCTGATTTTCTATTTTTACCAAGCCAAAAGCAAATGCAATTTGTTTAGTTTTGCACCTACATTTTCTAAAACTTTATAGGGAAGTCAACTTTGACCTTCAATATCTTTTGAGGAATGATTATTCAAGGAAATCCCTCTTTCACATGTGTTCACTGCATCTAAATAAGCCTATGCTTCCAATGGCAACCCCCATAAGTTGTTTTGATATTTTTTCAAAGTGGTAACTTTGAGAGCCTTGATTGGTTCTAAACATGTGTAATTGTAGAAATGCTTGAGTGAGAAAATTTGCAATTGAATAAATTTCAGCTAATGACCTTTTTTTCCAAACCATCTTTAGCACTCCATTCTCGGTTTAAATCTATGCATGAGTGTAAGATTTCATGGCTCTAGAAGGTCATTTGACTGATTTCCTAGGGCAATTCTAGAACCAACTTGACCAACTTTGACCATTTTGCAAAATGTCTGAAAGTAAGTTTTAATGATAAACCACTTCAAATTTTCACTTTAGAAGCATTTAGAAGGCTATTTCTAGTCAATTGAGCATGAAACTTGTTTGAAAACAATATTTTTTTTAGCCGCGCCCACATGGGGACTCGGCATGTCTTGCCCAATTTGTAAGTATTTCATTGCAGCATGATTGAAGGATCTTTTGGTTGTGAAAGACATCAATTCCAAAGCATTATCCTATGTTTCATTATCATAAGTTTCTTCCATCAACTAGAAGCGGGTGGTGTTTTATCTGAGTCACCATGGAATAATGTCACAACACCTTTAATCTTACCATTAAGTTTGAATTAAAAAACATCAGAGCCATCTTTTTTGGATTTATGTTGGAGAAGATGGGAACTTGAGCCTCAAAGCTTATCAAAAGGATAAAATTACAAAATTAATGGATAAAATACCTTGGCCATATGGAGAGGAAACAATATGAATCCATTGTGCAACCTAAAGAGTAACTTTCAATTGAGATAAACAATAGATTATTCAAATCTTGTTAAGTTGTTTGAACAACTACTGTGACAATTGAAGAGGGACCATAGCATTATGTAATGAAACAAATTGAATAACTCCCAACAGATAAAGTGTTTGTTGATACATTTTTTGTTGCAACAATGGAATCACTTGAAAATAAAGGCAAAGAACTAGGGAAAAAATATTTAAATCTTTGATTTGAATATGTTATTTTAAATGGATATTTGAAGAAATTATCAAAACATGCTCACGTTTCAAGAGGTAAATGCATAATCGTGGGCCCGTGACCTTTAGTCACAATGCATAGTTAACGTTCCCTAGCTTTGTAGGAGGAAGTAACAAACAATGCAACATTTCTTTTACTGACTCGAATGGTACTATGGAATGTTGCATCAAAATCATAGAATATTGAACATAGTATGAGGTTGAATGAGAGACGGGAAAAAAAAAACCTAAAAGGCTGCACCAAGTAAAGTTCGATGTGGAGGATCCTTTCAAATTGACTCGAATTCCCAAGTGATTCAAATGCTCAAGAGAGGATTCAATATTTTTGGGAGGCATGGCTAATTTACAAGATTTATTGCTAGTCATTGAGGGAATGGAACTAGATGCCTTGCATGGGTAGCCTTTTGCGCCCAACCAAGGTTCTCCTGAAGCCATAGGAAACTCTAACATTGTCATCTAACAAGAAGAATGTGGATGCTTCATCCAACTCTTTAGTTCTCATTATTGACACTACTTCAAGAGAATATCCTATTGATCTTTACATGCCACTACCAAACAGCTTGAGCTCAGCCATGTCAAGTAATGTATCAGAATTTCCATAATTGCGACATATATAAAAAATGGATTTGTTGAAAAAGCCTCAAAAACTTTTAAGCAAATGAAAAGAACAGCTCGCGTTTTCCATGCATGTGTTAACCGTCCTGAGTTAGCATATAATAAAGAATCTTGATGGTTGCGAGATGATGGCTGGGTTGGCACGAGATGTGGAGAGTCTATGTTGTGAATGAAACAAATATCATAGCAATTTAAAGGGATATTTTAATCCTGCAAAAGAAATTTAAAGGTAGAGTTGAAAGAAGGTTGCGCAAGGGATAGTCTTTGAACATAGTGAAAATAGATTTGGAAATGATTATGCTGCAAATCGTAGCCATCATGCTCACCATCATGCCTACTAAAAGGCCGCTTTGACATTGAAAGGATATTTTTACATATGTACAAGATGTTAAACCCCGAGTGCTACCATTGTGGACGAGAAATGCCAAAACAATGAAGATTAGGGCATTTTTGATGCTGCATCGCCCATCGCATGTCTATGTTCTATTTCAATGAATGAACTCGTGATGAGCGATGTGCATCACTCATCATGACTTCATTTTTTTATTTTCCCTTCGAACAAGAGATGAGCGATATGTTAGAATGAAGGAGAGAGTGTGGTGGGCCCGACAAAGTAAGTTGAATGAAATACATTATAAAAGGTAAATGCTTGATGGTAATGTTTTTAAAAGAAAGCTTCCTTTGCAATTTAAAATGCAAATTAGGCATGAGAAAATATTTTTAAGAGGGCCCAAGGTAAAATATCAAATATTTTACAATGGGAATTAAATATTCACTGCATAGGTAAAAAATTTCTTTGTTGATGGGAGGTGAGTATTATGGAAATGGGTAAAATTATTTTTCCCCACAGGTATTCTTTTTAAATTATTCACCTTTTGAATATTACAAGTGAAAGTGAAAGGGAACTATGAGCTTTAAATAAATGAAAAGCTCTATTTTGAGGCAAGATTATTATTACTTGGAGATAAAATGAAGTGCACAGGAAGATAATGTGCAACACAGTAACTAATATTTACAGATGGAGTTTTTTTTTCCTGAGAAATTTTTTTGTTGCAAATGGAGGTGTAAATTTAACCGCCTGGGGGTGTAAATGAAACTAAAATTTGTTTTAAAATGAAGGCCAAATGAAATGTAATTGTTTTGCTCCTTTGATGATATAAAAAGGAATTCAAGGCTATTTGGAAGAGGTCTTTCTTTGAAGTCTAGATCAGAATTGTGCTAATCAAGAACACAAAAAATGCATATACAGTCCATATCTTAGAGTTTTGAGTAGAAGTAGTGAGTTGGTCAATTATGTGGTTTCTAAATATACCTGAATAGAAAGGCTAATCTCTCAAGCTTGTTGTCTCTCCATTTTGATATTTTACATGAGTTATTAATGGATTTGGATCAAGGATTTGTTCATTAATTATCATTTGTCTTCCACTTTGATATATGATTTAATTGTTGCTCTAATCTAATAGATGAGTTAAATGATTTGGTTATGTCATAGATTCATGCTTGTATCATGTGGATTTGGTAAGTAGTCACAGGATTTTAGGTGTTAATGTGTAAATTGTAAGGAAATTGTAAAGATTATGGATGTTCAGGATTAAATCTACCTTGTAGTTCAATTTATTATGTTCTATGATATGGCACTAGTCTTGACTGTTACTTACACTTTTCTCACCTCTATTATTTCAATTCTAGAACAAATCTCATAAATATACATTCAATTGATCTACCTTTGCTAGAGTTTGGTACTATTTGATATTCTCAGCTATAGATGTTTAAATTCTCTCAAGGAAATTCCAATTTCTTGAAGGATTTCATCTATTTAGTCCCTGATTAGAATATATCTACTTATTATGCAATGTATATGGAAATATTGTGAAGTATTGTTATAAATAAATTGTGGGATCACCCTCCGGGGTTTTGTAAAGCCCAAAGTGTAGGAGAAAAGCTAAATTGCTTTCTCTTGTTCGTTGGCCCAACCCCTTGTAGGCTATTAATCATTGGAATTGACAAATCAATAGGCTACCCTAAAGATCTGGTTAGAATTTAAAAGAGCCAATAGAATGGCGACTCTATTGGGGAGAAATTTGAATCTCCAAGTGTAGACTAATAATTTATAGAGTCATAATATTTGCTAATCATAATTTGGTTCAAATCTTGAAGAATTTCAGCCCTGAAGAAAGAAATTGCTACATTGAATCTAAAAGTTTCACAATTTGTGGTGCTTTGCTGGTGAAAGGAACTCAAAAGAAGATTTATTTGTGAAAGGGCTTCATACTACTTGAAGTTTAGTCCTCTATGAAAAGAGGTGGAAACTCTGTATAAAGAATCAGTTAAAATGTGAAGAAGATTTCCAGATTTGTAGAGTTTGTGGTTAGGAAGAGAAGTTATCAGCTGCTACATGTTTCCCGGTATTCTCATAAATCTAAAGAAAGCATTATTATATTTAAAAAAAAGAAGTTTATGAGAAATCTTCAAGACTTGAGATGATAAATTGTTCCCTATTAGATGAAATTGCATTAAGAAAGGGAATAGTAGTAGTTCTTTTCATACTTCTAATTTGTAATGTGTAGTATCTGTAATGATTTGAGAAGTATGTTGTCTTTTGAATTCTACCTTTTAGAGGTTTTCCCTGTAAAATAACACATAAAAATATGTAGGGCAATCAGTTTTTATCAAGCCCTCAAAGGGATTTTGTTATTGAAAGGTATATGTCATTAGCTTTTAGTGGCATTAAAGGTTTCCCAAACCTGATTCCTAAAAATGTTAGGAAGTATTTTCCCAAAATCATAGGACAAAGTTTATATCCAACTTCTAAGCATTTGCAGACATTCTGGGATTTAATGGGTGATTATGAGGTAAATCATGAGGATGTTGTCATGAAACTATTTGTTCAGTATTTGAAGGATGATGCTAGGGATTGGTTCTCATATTTTCTAGCATGTTCTATAGCTTCCTAGAATCAGTTTATGACAGCCTTTGTAGAACAATTTGGTGAAAGGGTAAATCCAAGTGTGGTGAGAAAAAACTTTATGGAAGTCCATAAAAATAAAGATGAGTTGGTCGTTGCATTCAATCTTTGATTTGCAAAGATAATAAGAGAGATATCTGAAAAAATAAGACCAAATGATGTTGAATGTTTGGTCGTATACCTTGGTGCATTTGAAAGTAAGATGAGCTATCTATTGACGGATAAAAAGCCTGCAACATTGCATCAAGCATATCAAAGTGCGATGGATATTGAGAACAATTTGAAGTACTCAATGATGAAAAGACATAGGGTTGTGAGTATTGGCCATCCTAACACATCTCATGCATATAGACCTCAAGGATTAGATAATATGAATGTTGGTCAAAATTATAATGCCTCTACTATTCCAATTTCTCCATCATCACAATACACAAACCATGGTGAGCTCCATGTTAAATGTAATCAAAATTTGGCCAATGTTGATCAAACATATTTTGTTTAGGGATTGTCTAAAATGAAAAGACTCAAAGGAGAATCACCACATGATTTGTTTTAAAGGTTTTGGGTGCCTTGCTTAAAATCCCCATAAATTTCAGACCACTAGACTCAATGTGTATTGATCTATTTTGTGAAATCTATGATTATGGGATGAGTGCCTTGCCGAAGGAATTGAAGCCTTATAGTCTTGACAAGGTGCTTGATTGGATGAAGATTGTTGAAGAAGTCCAATGTAATCATACACAAAATGTGGTGTTTGAAAATGAAGATACATGTTGTATGGATGAGGATATTAATTGTAATCAACTCACAATCATCACATTTGTAGATCCTTACAATAGTGATGACATGAAATTTCCTCTTGCAATATATTGGGTGATGAAAAAGTAAAAGAGATGCAAGATGTCATTCCATGCTATGTTTTGGTTATTGAAGATAATACAAGTGTTGATGAAATCTCATCACAAATTAGTGATCAATACATTGAAGATGGAAGTTCAAGCACTCACTCCAAAGAATCTGAGCATGATTTATGTAGTGATGAGTCTTCTTGTGATGAGGATTATAATGACAACCAACTTTATTGTTTCTCTGAGGATTGTAATTTCTCCAATGAAGATAATTTAGAGGTATTCGGTTCACATGAAGAATGCAAAGATACCAATGCTCATGAAGTCACTAGCCTTTAGTATGCTGATCCTAAGCATAGTGCTAGAAATGATGAAGATGCTGATGAACATGTTGATTTCTTAGCTACTCATGATTGTTTATATGAGGTAGAGATTGAAATTTTTCTGATACATGAAGAGAATGATGATATACATGATGATGAAACAAGGGATTCAGTTTGGGCTGATCAAGTAGCACATTGTGACAAGTACATGGTTTTGAAGTCAACATTATTACCCATTGATGACATTAAAGAGCTTGTTGATTTATATGACAATATAATTTCAAATTGTGTTGACATTGCAGAGATGATTGATCCATGTGTAGAGCATCTAAGAGATGAAAATGATGGTGAATCTCATGTTAGTGAGTGTGAAATTGAATACAATTGTTTCTTGTTTGATGTTCCTTATTTTCATAGTGTGAACATGGAAATGTTTTCATTCCATGTGAAAAGCATTTATGTGAAAGAAAATGGAAATTTTTGTTCTATTGCTAATGAGGAAATTTTAGATAGCAACGAGTCTTTCACATTTGGGTGAACACACATATCAACTGATATTGCACATGAAGTTTCCAATGCACACGAGTGTCTTTCCACTATCCTTGTTGATGTTGAATTGTTTGAACCTACTCTTGAGGTATTTTGCATCAAGTTGAATGATGATGATGCATATGATCTCTATCTCTGGGTATGTGCAAGATCATGATGGGCCAAAAAGTGGCGATATGATGGGTATGTGTAGGGTATGTGGCTGACGACTTTTTTTTACCCAAAATTGATGAAACAAAAATGGTTTTTAAAGGAGATTCTTAGCTTTTACCAATATAAATTATGCTTTACTTTGAATTTAATAAATAATTAATATTCATTTTCTATTTGAATTATGACTAAAGTTTTGATTGATAGGATGATTGAAAAAAATCTATAGCTTTCAAATGGTATCACATTTTTGAATCCAAAACATGTGTCACATTTTGTGCTTCACATACAAACAAATTTAAAAATCATGAAGTTTTGACCAAGTTAAGGTCACACATACGATTTTTTATATTTTTAAAAATTTGTAATAAAAAGATCATAATTAATTATTTACTTGGAAAAAATTACAAAAAAAATATGCATCACATCAGGACATGAGTCCTCTACTTATATCTAAAATATTATAAGAAAATATTATCATTTTATTGTGGTTAGGGTGGTCAGACAAGCACTTCTTATTTTTTCCCTGAAATTTAAGTGCTACTACATTGAAATTTTAAATTCTCACTAAATAGATTTTTTTTAAAAATAAACCTATTAGTTTAGAAACTAAATTCAATTTGCTACAGATTATATTCTTACATATTTTTGAAATAATATAGATAACTTATTCAAATTTTTACGTCAAGTTGCCTAACTCTGATTTTTCTAAATTTTTCGCCACTTAAGGGCCTATTTTTTCCATGATGATCCTGCACATACCCCTCTATGACAGTAAGGCGTGTTTTGATATACCTAAAATGAAATGCCAAAAAAGTTCCCATGTTGCATTAATCAATATAAGGATGCTCCAGAATATGCACACCTTTTGTTTTCAGGGATGATTTGCATAGTGCAGAATGAGTTGTTTATGAAAGTTTCCAGTTTGATGTGCAAACTGAATATGATGACAAAGTGACTTATGAGGCAATTTGGTTGAAGGAGATATAGATGAATGAACAATATTTTCTCAACACACAAGAGGATTGCATGTTTTTTTTTAGCCATGATATCTTCTCTGAGCATGATCATTATGAGGGGGTTGGCAGATGTGATAAGACTATGTTTTCATGTGGTCTTGATCCCTATCCTCAAATCTTTCCATTTGATATAAAATAAAAAAATTAAGAGAATGGAAGTAATGTGGTTTATGTTATTTGGTTGCCATGTGACAACGAAGCCAAATAGAGAGCAAGTTTCCACTTGTATGAAGACAACTTGACACTTATTTTGCAGAATTCTAGTCACTTATGTTGTTGTGGTGTGGTAGGGACAAGTATAGATTGAGGGAGATCAACTCTTTTAATAGATTGGTGTTTAATAGAGGTAAGAATTAATTCCCCTTTTTCATTTGGTGGCCTAGGGTCACCAAGTGATGTTAAAAAAGAGGTTGAAAAAAGGAGCAATTTGAGAGCACCCAATGGACTCAACATTTGGTCTACTCCGCAAAGATCTAGAATCTTGCTATACCCACAGGGGGCATACATCCCCAGTCAGAGCCACTAGTGGCATTCTAAAATTTTACAAATTTGAGATGCCCATATGGAAAATTTTTCCTTTGCATACTTAGAAATGCCTCTAAAGAATTTGTCTAAGTGACCTACTTTGGAAGGTCATAATTTGAATCCTATTGATTTTCATGCCTTTATGGACACACTCATGTGACATATGTGAATGTGCATGTTAGTTTTTAGCTTCTCATGATGAGTTTTCATGGTGTTTTGAAAAGTGAAGCTGGAGGGTTTTGACACTTTTCTACTGTTTGTGAACATTCAGTTCTACAAAGTGACCTCCTGTTCATGTTAATATTTTGCAGCTGGATGATCTTCATGTAAAAATGATTGTTTCTCTCCATTCTCCCTATATTAATGTACTCCTTGGTTTGATTTGCTATTTTTACCAGGCCAAAAACAAATGCAATTTGTTTAGTTTTGCACCTACATTTTCTAAAACTTTGCAAGGAAGCCAACTTTGACCTTCAATATCTTTTGATGAATGAAGATTCAAGGATATCCCTCTTGCACATGTGTTCACTGCATCTAAATGAGCCTATGTTTCTAGTGCTAGCTCCCTAGAAGTTTTTTTAATATTTTTTCAAAGTGGTAACTTTGAGAGCCCTGATTGGTTTTGAACAAGTGTAATTGCATAAATGCATGAGTGAGCAACTTTGCAATTGAATAAATTTCACCTCATGACTTGTTTTTTCGAACAGTGTTTTTCACTCCATTCCTAGTTCAAATGTCTACATGCCTGTAAGTTTTCATGGCTCTAGAAGGTCATTTGACAGATTTCCCAAGGCGATTCCAGAGCCAAGTTGATTAATTTTGACCATTTTGCAAAATGCCTGGAAGTTTTAATGATAACCCACTTCAAATTTTCACTTCAGAAGCATTCAGAAGGCTGTTTCTAGTCAATTGAGCATGAAACTTATTTGAAAACAATTTTTTTTTTAGCCGGGCCCACATGGGGACCCGACATGCCTTGCCCAATTTGTAAGTATTTCATTGGAGCATGACTGAAGGATCTTTTGGTTATGAAAGACATTAATTCCGAAGGATTATTCCATGTTTCATTATCATAAGTTTCTTCCATCAACTAGAAGCGGGTGGCATTTTATCTGAGTCACCATGGAATAATGTGACAACACCTATAATCTACCCATTAAGTTCGAATTAAAAAACATTAGAGCCATCTTTATTGGCTTTATGTTGGAGAAGGTGGGAACTTGAGCCTTGAAGCTTGTACAAAGGATAAAATTACAAAATTAATGGATAAAATACCTTGGTGATATAGAGAGGGAATAATATGAAGCCATTGTGCAGATTGAAGAGTAACTTTCCAATTGAGATAAACAACAAATTATTCAAATCTTGCTAAGTTGTTTGAATAGCTACTACGATAACTGAAGAGGGACCATAGCATTCTATAATGATACAAATTGAATAACTCCCAACAAATAAAGTGTTTGTTGATATATTTTCCATTTCAACAATAGCATCACTTGAAAATAAAGGCAAACAACTAGGGAAAAATTATTTAAATCTTTGATTTGAATATGTTATTTTAAATGGGTATTTAAATAAATTATCAAAACATGCTCATGTTTCAAGAGGTAAATGCATAATGGTGGGCCCATGACCTTTAGTCACAATGCAGATTTAACGTGCCCTAGCTTTGCAAGAGGAAGTAATGAACAATGCAACATTTCTTTTATTGGCTCAAACAATACTATGGAATGTTGTGCATTGAAATCAAAGAATCTTGAACCAAGTATGAGGTTGAATGAGGGATGAGAAAAATAAACAACCTAAAGGCTGCACCAAGTAAAGTCTGATGTGGAGGATCCTTTCAAATTTACTCGAATGCCCAAGTGATTTGAATGCTCAAGAGAAGAGTCAATATGTTTGGAAGGCATGCTAATTTACAAGATTTATTGTTGGTCATTAAGGGAATGGAACCAAATGCCCTACATGGGTAATATTTTTTTCCCATCCAAGGATCTCTTGAAGCTGTAGGAAACTCTAACAGTGTCATCTGACAAGGAGTACATGAAGGCTTCATCCAACTCTTTAGTTCTCATTATTGACATTGCTTCAAGAGAATACCCTATTTATCTTTACATTCCACTACCAGATAGCCTAACCGTGACCATGTCAAGTAATGTATCAGAATTGCCATAATTGTGGCATATATACAAAATGGATTTGTTGAAAAGGCCTAAATTTTTTTTAAGCAAATGAAAAGAGCAGCCCATGTTTTCCATGAATGTGGCAACCATCCTGAGTTAGCATATAATAAAAAAGCTCGATGGCTGCAAGATGATGGTTGGGTTGGCACAAGATGTGGAGAGTCTATGTTGTGAATGAAGTAGCTATAGCACCAATTCAAAGGGGTCCTTTGATTCTGCAAAAGAAATTTAAAGACAGAGTTGAAACAAGGCTGCGCAAGGGATAGTCTTTGAACGCAGTGAAAATAGATTTGGAAATGATTATGTTGTAGATCGCAGCCATCATTCTCACCATCATGCCTACTAAAAGACTGCTTTGACATTGCAAGGATATTTTTACATAGGTGCAAGATGTCAAACCCCGAGTGCTGCCACTATGGAGGAGAAACGCCAAAACAATGAAGATTAGGGCATTTTTGATGTTGTGTCACCCATCACATGTTTATGTTCTATTTTAATGGATGCAATCATGATGAGCGATGCACATCACTCATCGTGAGTTCGTTCTCTTATTTTCCATTCGAACAAGAGATGAGCAATATGTTAGAATGAAGGAGAGAGTGTGGTGGGCTTGGAAAAACAAGTTGAAGGCAATACATTATAAATGGTAAATGCTCAATGACAATTTTTTTAAAAGAAAGATTCCTTTGCAATTTAAAATGCAAGTGAGGCACGGGAAAATATTTTTAAGAGGGCCCAGGGTAAAATAGCAAATATTTTACAATAGGAATTAAGTATTCACTACATAGGTAAAAGTTTTATTTGTTGATGGGAGGTGAGTATTATGGAAATGGGTAAAATTATTTTTCCCTAGAGGTATTCTTTTTAAATTATTCACCTTTTGAATATTACAAGTGAAAGTGAAAGAGCACTATGAGCTTTAAAAAAATCAAAAGCTCTATTTTGAGGCAAGATTATTATTACTAGGAGATAAGGTGAAGTGCATGAGAAACTAATGTGCAACAGGGTAACTAATATTTACAAATGGAATTTTATTTTCCCAGGAAAATTTTCTATTGCAAATAGAGATGTAATTTAGCCGTCTGGGGGTGTAAATGAAACTAAAATTTGTTTCAAAATGAAGGCCAAATGAAATGTAATTAGACAGTAGCCTAAAGGTTTTTTTTCTCCTTTGATGATATAAAAAGGAATTCAAGGCTATTTGGAAGAGGTCTTTTTTTGAAGTCTAGATCAGAATTGTGCTAATCAAAAACACATAAAATGCATATATAGTCCATATCTTAGAGTTTTGAGTAGAAGTAGTGATTTTGGTCAATTATGTGGTTTCTGAACATACCTGAATAGAAATGATAATCTCTCAATCATGTTGTCTCTCCATTTTGATAGTTTGCATGAGTTATTAATGGATTTGGATCAAGGATTTGTTCACTAATTATCATTTATCTTCCACTTTGATATATGATTTAATTGTTCCTCTGATCTAATGGATGAGTTAAATGATTTGGTTAAGTCATAGATTCATGCTTGTATCATGTGGATTTGGTAAGTACTCATAGGATTTTGGTTGTTAATGTGTAAATTGTAAGGAAATTGTAAAGATTATGGATGTTTAGGATTAAATCTACCTTGTAGTTCAATTTATTATGTTCTGACTCTTAACCCATGAATATGGCAATAGTCTTGACTATTACACTTTTCTCACTTCTAGTATTTCAATTCTAGAACAAATCTCATAAATATACACTCAATTGATCTACCTTTGCTAGATTTTGGTACTATTTGATATTCTCGGTTGTAGATGTTTAAATTCTCTCAAGGAAATGCCAATTTCTTGAAGAATTTCATCTATTTAGTCCTTGATGATAATATATTTGCTTAATATACAATTTGTGTGGAAATATTGTACAGGAATGTTATAAATAAATTGTGGGATCACCCTCCTAGTTTTTGTAGAGCCCAAAGTGTAGGAGGAAAGCTAAAAAAAAGTCTCTCATTCGTTGGCCCAACACCTTGCAGGTTGCTAATCATTGGAATTGGAAAATCCATTAGGCTACCCTGAAGATATGGTTGGAATTTAAAAGAGCCAACAAACCTAGTAGCCTCTTGAACTATTCTATTTTTCCTTTCAACAACTCCATTCTTTTGAGGAATTCTCATAGCAGATAACTGTCTCTTTATTCCATGCACTTCAAAAAACATATTGATCTCATGGGAGGTGAATTATCCACCTTTGTTAGATCTTAATAATTTTATCTTCAAATTCACTTCATTTTCAACCATATCCTTGAATGCCTTGAATCTATCTAATACATTTTATTTCTCTTTAAGAAATGTAACCCATGTATATCTAGAATAATCATCAATTAAAAGCATAAAGTACCTTTCACCATGTAACCCATGTATATCTAGAATAATCATCAATTAAAAGCATAAAGTAACTTCATGACGAACCAATAGCCAAACATCTAGATATAACAACCTTCAACAATCATGACCATCATATTTGAAACGAACAAACATAGGGGAAAATACTAGAGCAACAATTGAATACCTGTAATCTTCCTTTAATACAGTTTTCTCAATATCCTCAACATATACAACCAACAACACTAGTAGATAAGTAGTTGACCAGTTGACATCAATGACAACACTTTCATTCCTTTCTCTATTCTTGCAACATAAAGTAATTCTAAGTATGGTTCAAGGGCTAGTAATTTTTTCTATAATAATAACCATACAATATGCTCATGAATCATTGATGCTACAAATCGATTTGTAGAGTGACTATAAAGAGTATCTAAAAGAGGTATGACACATGAAGTCCCATAGGCTAGAAGAAAATATTATGCTATGTGGTTCATATGACACCAATGTTATGATGAATACAACAAAAACTAATACCTCAAGGGGTCAACATTATATGGAGTGTAACAGTAGAGTGTGTCACTAAGAGCCTCCCCTTAAAATAATTTCACAAACACATAAGACAAAAATTATATTAAGGTAAAAAAAAGGGAAGAATGATACCTATAAGGAATAGATATCAATGAGGACATTGCAAGAATGAAACATGTAACATTTTTCTCATAGTGTGACATCACACAAACTATGAATGTCCCATAGATACAAAAAACATCACACCAAAACATGCACTAAGGGATTCGCAAGCTTAGATTTAGTATATACAAAAATTAATCATAATTATCATCTAGAGGAAGGTTTTGAATTATCATCATCCTCAATCCTTGTGGAACTACATGAGTACAAAGGAAGAATTATACTTTAAAACCAACAAATTTTTTGGATCAACATGAAAGGGACATAAATATATCAACACTTTACATCAATCCCAAAATTTAAAAATTTAATACACAAAATATAGAATAATGTAGAAATAAATAGAATAATGGCACAAAAAATTTATCCCCCATATCCATGTATGTATGGGGGTATCATGGGTCCTCCAAGAGGGACTAAAAAACACAAATGCCATTCAAACACACAAAGGTAAAAATCTAAGGATCATCATTCAATAGATAATCCCCCTCTCAATATAGATGATAAGGAGAAGAAGAATGAGGTGAGAGAGGAAGAACCATCAAAGTTATGCTTGGAGACTCACCTACTATAAAACATAAATATTGAGCTACGAGTACAAAATCATCTTGAGTATCTGACTAGGTGTGTGTTAGTGATCTTATGAAGATCAATGACATTGATGGAATATCCACATAATACATGAAAATTCACTCCTCAAGGGTAGATGCATGCAAATTTCTACCAAGATACTCAACCAACTACAACTATTCATTTTTTACCACTCAATGAGAGAAAGAATAATTATAGATGGAAAAAAATATCTTATGTTGCTAGAAGAACATTTGAGTGGTTGATAGGTGGTGGTGAAGGTAGGTTAATATTAGGTTTATAGCAATATGAAGAATATAAAAATGAGTGTTTTTTCTTGGGTGGTGGGTGAGGATACTTATGTCAATAGTGGTTAGACGAAGCACATCAAGAGAGACATTCAATTGTGGGTACACTGAAAGGGAACTAAGGTAGTAAGAATGATGTTGGATATAACATTAATGTTATGTATGTCTAGAGGCTTATAAAAATGAGGCACCTCAAGGGTAGATGGGGGTTCACCAATAAGGCTTTGATTAATTGAACCTTTTTGGGGATCCTTTTTACTAGGTATTAAGGAGGGATAGAAGGGGTCACAATAAGATCTCATTCATAAGGGGAGTAGGAGGAGAAAAAAAAAGGATTAAACCACATGAGAGGAGGACATTTGAGATTGATTTTTAGAAAGGCAACACATTCTCTATACATGACATGACGATGTGGATTGTAATATCTTTATGAGCTATTTTTGTCTAATACTAGCCAATGAAAAAGCTAGGGGAGGCGATATTCTACCAACATTGGTTTATCTATCTTCTATAACTCAACAGTAAGTTGAGGGACAAAAATAACCACTACATGGAATATTTTAGGAATATGTGATAGATTATTAATTACAAGTCACTTTCATCATATTTTTGAAAGGGAAAACTTAGAGTAACCAAACTGACCATTGGAAAGCAAGGAGCTATAAGTGCATAAGGAGGCATCACAGGTTTATTTCCCTTTACTACCTGTAGTGCAAAAAAATGTATCCTTGGATGTTTTTATGCTCATTTGGGTCTTTCTTATGGATGTTGGCCTAGTTTTTCCTAGATTTAATGTTATAAGGTGGTCACTACATTCACATTAGGTCTTGGACCCTTGTGAATCACTAAGAATTCTATGATGTCTTGTAAAAGTGTTGTGAAGTGTTGTAACCCACTTTCACACTTTTCTAGGACCCTTTTTATTATAATTCACTTAAATAACCTCTTTTTATCACTTACCAAGCCTTATTTCAAAGTGTTGTAAAGTGTTGTAACAAAATTTCATGCTTTTCTAGGCTTTTCATCAATAATTTAACCCATTCTTATGTTTAAATGACCACTTAATACACTTATAGGACCTACTTAAGTGTGTTTCGGAGAATAATCTTGTTAAACATCATTTAATACACTTTAATTCCTGACACCCATTAAAATTTCCCTAGTGGGACCAAGTCGCCACTAGGGGAGACTTAGTTCCACTTGGCTCAAAATAAAAATTATTTCAAAATTCTAGCGAGATATTAATTTCTAGACCTTGAAGTTGGTCTGTGATGTGGTATTTTTGGGAAATTTGCATAATCATGTATAAATATAGGGTTTTCCTCTCATTTTTCATCTCCTAATATCATTAATTTCATTCATCACCCATCTCAAGTCAAGCAAGCTAGGGTTTTAGCATCTTAAGTCATCAAGATAGCTTTCTAAGGAATTCAAGGGAAAATTCTTCATCCATTGTTGTAGAAATTCAAGATCACTCATCATAGAAATTATCTAATTCCTTCATTTCATGTTCATGCTTCATCTTGTTTCTTCATTTGGTTTAATTACCTAAAAGGGGTTTGGCCAAGGCAAACCCCCATTCCCTAACATTCAACATTTCTCTTTCTTTCTTTGTGTGTTTGCATATTTAGGTACTTGAGGGCTCGAAAATCATTGAATAATAGGTTACAAAGTTGTCAAAGACATCTCCTTGTTGGCTAGGTCAAAATATCCACAAAAAGTTACTTATAGGCCCGAATTCGGCAGTTTCAAATCCATATTCCTGGAGTAGAAAGTGTAAATCAAGAGCTCTCGTTTCCACTTTTTGATTTTTAGAAAACCAAAAGTGGACTAAGTCACCATCAATGGTGACTTAGTACCACTGCACATCTTTTTTAGAGTTTTTTTTGTAGATTTGGATACCCATTTGGCTAAAACGAGCTCCAGTATAGTTTTCCAAATGTGGGACTAAGTCGCCCAGAATGGTGTAAGTGTTCCAGTAGGTCAAAATTCTAAAATCAACATCATTTTAAGTCTTCATTCCAGTCTGCAACACATTTCCAGGTGCACACATTTAGTTTTATAACTTTTAATTTTGTTTCATTTACATTTCCAGGTCATTTAGTGTACATTTGCATACTACATTATGTTTTCAAACACTACATTTCTTTAGTTTTCATTCATTAGTCAATATCTTTTATCAATTTTTACCATTTAGGTCATTCTCCTTTGATATATTTCAATCATATTTGCATTAGTCTTGAGTGAACCCACATTTTTTTGTGGGATACCTTTCTCCTTTTAGGTGAAAAACACTAGAAGTGCAAGATAGAAGCTAATACAAAAATTTGCAGTTCTTTTAGGTGAACCTACTTTTAAAATAGCTTCTTGTCTGATTTGGAGTGCATCATCATCCTATAATTAGCTTGCATTGTATTAGTTAAGTTGCATTCTAAGGTTTCAAATTTTGCATTAGTGAAAGTGCATATAGGTTGCATTTTTGCATCTCAAATCATTAAAAATCTCTAAAATTCTACATTTTACATCTTAGTTCTGCATCATACAACACATAAAATATTAAAATCAACCAAAATAATCTAAAAATTCTTTAAAAAATCACCATTCACATTCATTCGCCACCTTGGGTGACTTAGTCCCTTTATGCCTCTAAAACTACCTTTTATAGAACTAAAAACCCTATTTTTAAGCTTATGTTTGTTGTCATTACCGATCTATATTAGTTGGTTGAGTTTCTATTACATGCATTTCATTAGATATAGCTTAAATTAGCTCATTTCATGCATTGCTTAATTTCAATTTTGCATTTAGAACATTTCATTTTCAAATCATTGCATTGTGTAACCAAAAAATTATCGTTCTTGAAAATTGAAAATCACATTTCATTTTACATCCTTACATTACATTTCAAGTTTGCATAAATTACTTTTTCCAAATGTTAGTTTTTCAATCTTCTCCAAGTTTGCAAAGAACAAGTTAGTAAATAAACATGATAGTCATTCATTCAATGCATTCCCTAGTTGTGAGAGTTTCTTAGTACAAGAGAGTGGAAATGATAATACTTGCCTTAAACTTACACCCCCTTCTATCTCTCCTATTTGTGTGGATGATGTGATAGAAGAGCATACAAACATAGATAACCATGATGATCTCGTATTTTTTCTTCTCATGATACCTCTTCTTTTAATGACAAACCTGTATCTTGGCGAAGGAAGATACAATTGTTAAAAATCATGAGGATCTTGTTTGTCCTTCTCCTCGTCCCCTTTGGGAAGATATTTTATTACAAAAGAATGAAATCATAGACGCATTCCTAAACATCACCTTACCTAATTTCCATTCTCCTTTGGCTTGTGAGAATGATTTCGAGGAAGATGAGATTATAAATGATGAGGATATGTTGGTCAATAACAACCCTCTTTATGATCCTTCCCTTACCTCTCTTATTTTTGAAGACATTAGGGAACAAAGGAATGAAGTTGTAAATGATCATGATAATCATACTTTTTCTTCTCCTAGTATCTCCCCTAGTTGTAAGAAAGATTCTTTGATGTAAGAACACACAACCAATGAGAGTCATGAGACTCTTTGTTGTTCCCTTTCACTAAGGAAACCCTTATTGAGCATGGTAATTCTACCATTAATCATTCCCCTACTTGTGATGAAGTCATTTTAGAAGAACTAGTCCATGAATGTCAAGAACATTTGATTTGTAGTTCTCCTAAAAAATTTCCTCCTAGGGAGAATATCATGGTTCTAGAAAATGGAAACAATAGTAATGTGTCTTCCTTAAATAATGATAAAAGGTGATTCTAGATTTCCCTTTATTAGAAATACATCAACCCAATACCATCGAGATTATGAATACGCAAGTGTCCATTAGATCCCCCTTGATTAATGGACCTCCTACATATCCCATGGGACATCCTAAGAAGCTTCTAATCCTTTACCCACCATCACACAAACAACAAAACCACAACAAACCTGAACTTATCCTTTACCCACCTAAGAATAATGTGTCGTAGCAACTAATTCATAATACTGTTGCTCATACATATATCCCACTAGAAACAATTCATGATTGGCACAACCCACCCCAACACCATTACCTTTTCCTAATCCCATTTTGCCTAGAGATCCTCGATTAAATTCACACATTAGGGAGTATGAACTTGTTGAACAACATAAGAATACTCCTACAAAGATATCCCTATGGGATTTAATTTAGAATTCACCTAACTATCACACTATGCTTCAAATGACCTTACAATAAGTTCCTATCCCTTCTAATGCACAATTGAATGACATAGAAGCCCTAATTCAAGGATTGAATGCTAACATTGTTTTCCACCAAAGTGAACTCCCCCTTTGGAAGTACAAAAACAACATGATTCTTTCATGATCATAGCCCAATACAATATAGGATAGGGATAAAGAAAACCTTTGTTGACAATGTTTCTTCCCGTAATATGTGTAGTGTAAATATTTTGGATAGGATTCATGTGGATAAGTAAAAAATTCAACCTGAATCTCTATCTATCATGAGATTTAACAATGTAGGAAAGAAACCATTGGGTGTGATTACTCTACCTATTATAGTTGGAAAGGACACATTGCAAACACCGATCCATGTCATGCCCCACATTCTTTCATATAATATTCTTTTAGGAAGACCATGGATTCATGAGATGCATGTCATGCCTTCAAATTTTCATCGTAAAATGAAATATGTCTACAATAACACAGTCTACACACTTAACACTAATCATGAGCCTTATAGTGTCTTGAAACCTAAGAAAAACAAAGAGAACCCCTTGAATGCCTTAACACCAACCATGCAAGTCAAACCTGTACAACAAAAAAACAAAGAAAAACACATTGAGTAAGTCATGAAGATATTAGACGATGATTGGAGTTCCTTAGATTTCACAGCAACATTCATGGGAGAATACAAGATCACAACAAAGGACTCTAACAAAGGAAAATAAAAAGTAATCGTGTCAGCAAAAAACACGGAAAACCCTTTGAAAGAATCCACCTCAACCACTTTAGAATAAAAAACAACAGATTACACAACAAGCTTTGATGAACTTAACCATGAACAACCACCCGATCCAAAAGGAATGAAAAAGCTTTATGGAAAAAGTTATGAACTTATGAAATAGCTTGTATATAGTGGAAAAGGATGTGATGCTAGAGAACAAGGTATCTGTGTTCCCATAGATCCTAACACGCAAGAAAAAACTCATGGTTTTGGTTATTGTCCATTGATAGAAATAAACAATCCTTCACTCAACATCAACACTCTCACAAAACATTCCTTTAAGCCAAATTTAACTGTAAAGCATCCTAAACTGATAGACACTATTGGTCTTGAAAGTTATTGTTTGCAAGAAACAAAATAAACAAAGACATCTTTGCTTAATGTCAGTGTCATTTCACAGAACACTAATGATTTGAGTTCAACAGATTTAACACCCTCCAGTAAGGGAGAGAACAAAATCTCATAGTCTCAGGAGTCTTATGTATACATGACATCTTGTACTAAGCAAGATAAATCTTTGTTGCATAATCAAGGAACATATAACGTTGATCAAGAGGGTATCTTGTCGAGACTCCTCCAAGATCACTTGATATCCCTCCCTCCAAGAACTCGAAAGAAATTCTATTACAAGACTTCATTTTGTGCATATCATCTTGTTCATAGTCATTCCACTAATGAATGTAAGGCTTTGAGTAGTAAAATCCAACATCTTAAGGAGTTTGGTGCTTTCCCTTATGTGGGGGCACCTAATTTCTCTAATTGATACTAATTTTTACTCTATCATACATCGTATCAATCATTTCAAATGATGCTTGTCCTGCACTAAGTGGCGGCAAGGGGTTAGGTAGCCTTGTCCTCATATGCCACTTGTCTTTGCTTCTTTTGGCTAGTCATTAACCTTTCATGAACATATAATAGCAAGCTTGGGATGTGGATGACATGCCTTAAGTTGGCTCACATGTGACATACTACCTTATTCGTAACGTAGCTTCTTGGAAACATATGACTTGGCATAGGGATTTTCGAGTAAGCTCTCATGTCTTCTTATACTTTAAAGAAATTGCTCATAGTAATGGTGTTAGAAACTACTTTAAAGTGGGGGCATACATAAACACTCACATTTCATTGTGTGATTTTCTTTTTCTTGTGATTTCCTCTCTTCAAAACATTAGGTACAATGTTGCCCAGGATGAGACATTGCACTTGTCCTCTCTTGGAAAATAGATGAGACCATTTTCACTTTTCCTCTCTTGGAAGCATTAGATACAATGTTCCCTAAGATGAGACCATGCATGAACTAAGAAAAATCCCTTTGAACATTCCTTACACCATTTACAATGTCTATGATTTTTAAGCATACAAAGTTTTGCTTGCCTCATAGAGCTCGAAGATCATTTTTGTGGTGCCTTATTAAAGTTATCAGAAGGTATAACTTTGGTATGGTTGAGTGGGAATCCCATTCCAAGGCATGAATTTCTCCATAGCCACTTGCCTGTGTGTGAGTGCTACCACCCATGAGTGTATGTTTCTCACCTTTCTAGGACTTCTCATCTGGTAGACAAACAAGAGTTGCATCGCCTCAAAGTGGGTATGCATTTTTGGACAAATAGCCTATATCTGATCCACATCGTGTTGGACAAACAATCGAAGCTTGATCCACCTTTCTATTTTTTCTTTTCTCTTCCTTCTAGTTCTTTCCATTGCATAGTTGTGTATCTTGTTTTGCTCCACATCATTCACCTTGTGCGTGTCCTTTTGTGCTTATGTTGGTTTGACTTAGGATCTTGGATCCTGGGGGCTTGCACAACCTCCTTTGATCCTTGTCATCCTTTGTAATCCTCATTGGTATGATTGGACCCATCTTTAATGTCTACTTGAGTGTGAGTTTGAAGCAATTTCATCCTCTCACTAAAGTGGGGGAAAAATGTAGTGCAAAAAAATGTATCACTGGACATTTTTACACTCATTTGGGTCTTTCTTATGGATGTTGGCCTAGTGTTGCCTAGATTTAATGTTGTATAATGTGGTCAACACATTCAAATTAGGTATTGGATCATTGTGAATCAATAAGAATTCTATGATACATCTTGTAAAGGTGTTGTGAAGTGATGTAAACCACTTTCACACTTTTCTAGGACCCTTTTATTATAATTCACTTAAATAACCTCTTTTCATCACTTACCAAGCCCTTATTTCAAAGTGTTGTAAAGTGTTGTAACAAAATTTCATGCTTTTCTAGGCTTTTCATCAATAATTTAACCCTTTCTTATGTTTAAATGACCCTTTAATACAAGGTATGTGTAGGATCACGATGGGAAAAAAAGTTGCAATATGATGGGTATTTGTAGGGTATGTGGCTAATGACTTTTTTTACCCAAAATTGATGAAATGAAAAGGGTTTTTAAAGGAGATTCTCAGCTTTCCACCAATATAAATTATGCTTTACTTTGAATTTAATAAATAATTATTATTCATTTTCTATTTGAATTATGATTAAAGTGTTGATTGATAGGCTGATTAAAAAACATCTATAGCTTTCAAATGGTATCACATTTTTTGAATCCAAAACATGCATCACATTCTATGCCTCGCATAATATAGGATTAAAAAAAGAAAAATTGAATTTCATGAAGTTTTGACCAAGTTAAGGTGGTCAGACTTATGAGTTTTTTATATTTTTTTTAAGTTGTAATAAAAAAATCATAATTAATCATTTACCCTGGAAAACAATTAAAAAATATGCATCACATTAGGACATGAGTCATCTACTTATTTCTAAAATATTATTAAAAAATATTATCATTTTATTGTGGTTAGGGTGGTCAGACAGACACCTACTTCTTATTTTTTCGTGAAATTTAAGTACTACTACATTGAAATTTCAAATTTTCACCAAATAGATTTTAAAAATAAAAATAAACCTAGTAGTTTAGAAACTACATTCAATTTGATACATATTCCATTTTTACATATTTTTGAAATAATATAGATAACTTATTCAAATTTTTATGTGAAGTTTCCTAACTCTGATTTTTTTGAATTTTTTGCCACTTAAGGGCCTATTTTTTCCATGATGATCCTGCACATACCCTACAATTACAGGCCCTACTTAAGTGTGTTTAAGGGAATAATCCCATTAAACATCATTTAATACACTTTAATTCCTAACACCTGTTAAAATTTCCCTAGTGGGGAAAAGTCGCCACTAGGGGCGACTTAGTCCCACTTGGCTCAAAAATCAAAATTATTTCAAAATTCTGGTGGGATATTATTTTCTAGACCTTGATGTTGGCCTGTGATGTGGTATTTTTAGAAAATTTTGCATAATCATGTACAAATATATGGTTTTCCTCTCATTTTTCATCTCCTAATCTCATTAATTTCATTCATCATCCATCTCAAGTCAAGCAAGCTAGGGTTTTAGCATCTTAAGTCATCAAGATAGCTTTCTAAGGCATTCAAGGGAAGATTCTTCATTCATTGTTGCAACAATTCAAGATCAGTCATCAAGGAAAGTATCTAATTTCTTCATTTCATGTTCATGCTTCATCTTATTTCTTCATTTGGTTTAATTACCTAAAAGGGGTTTGTCCAAGGTAAAACCCCATTCCCCAACATTCAACATTTATGTTTCTTTCTTTGTGTGTTTGTAGATTTAGGTACTTTAAGGGCTTGGAAATCATTTAAGAATAGGTTACAAATTTTTTGAAGACATCTCCTTGTTGGCTAGGTCAAAATTTCCACAAAAAGTCACTTATAGGACCAAATTTGGTAGTTTCAAATCTAGATTCCTAGAGGAGCAGAAAGTGCAGATCCAGAGCTTTTGTTTCCAATTTTGGATTTTTAGAAAAGCCAAAGTGGACTAAGTCTCCATCAATGGTGAATTAGACCCACTACACATTTTTTTTAGAGTTTTTTGTAGATTTGGATACCCATTTGGCTGAAACAGACTTTGGTGTAGTTTTCTAGATTTGGGACTAAGTCGCCCAGAATGGCGTAAGTGTCCTGGCAGTAGGTCAAAATTTTAGAATCAACATCATTTTCAGTCTTAATTCTACTCTACAACACATTTCCAAGTGTACACATTCAATTTTACAGTTTTATGTTTTGTTTCATTTGCATTTCTAGGTCATTTAGTGTATGTTTGCATACTACATTGTGTTTTCAAACACTTTACATTTCTTTAGTTTTCGTTCATTAGTCAATATCTTTGATTAATTTTTAGCATTTAGGTCATTTTCCTTTGATATATTTCAATCATACTTGCATTAGTCTTGAGTGAACCCCCAAGTTTTTGTGGGATACCTTTCTCCTTTTACGTGAAAAACCCTAGAAGTACAAGAGAGAAGCCCTTACAAAAATTTGTGGTTCACTACCAAAGAGGTAGGTTGTGCAATTGAACCAACCATAAAAAGGTGAGAAATTTAAGGGGTAGGTCTACACAAGACAAGTGACCTTCCTCCTATGGTAATTAGGGCTAAGGGAGGAACTAACACCACCACTAGGGCCTAATAGACTTGTGAAAGCTAAGAAGATGAAATAGATGTATTTAGGGAAGATAAGGAGGAAGGACCAACATATAAGAATACCAAATGACTTTATTTGAATAAGAATCAATGCAAGGACATAAAGGTCCTATAGTAGTTGACTAGAAATAATATAAAGAGAAGTTCCCATATAATGCAAGTGGATGGAATCCACTATGTGGATTGTATGCACAACTTCATTACAAGTCAACTTCAAGCACAAATACACAACAAAGACAAATACCTTCATGAAAGTGAGCCACAAGTGACTCAACTTCACATGAAAGTGGTCAAAGCTTGAGATGATAGAAAAGGGAACATCTAGGACTAAGGTCCTACTTGAACCAAGAGGGTAATCAAACCTAGGGTTGGAAGGGCTAAGTTTAAGGGTCCATATAAATACTTTTTATTTAACATACTTGTCTCTATACTAATCTCTAATGGATTTCATACATTTAAATTGATAGAATGAATACATGATTTATTCATAAATGTCATCAAGCATGTTGGCATGAGAAAAAGATGTGGTAGCTTTGTGAATAGCTCACTCTCAAGATGATAAAGGGAAGGCATCCACAATCCATACCATATCAAGGAAATAGGATGAAGGCTCATCAAAATAAGATTCTAGTATGGGAGAAGCAAACGCAAGGCCAATGGGATTAGAAGAATTTCACGAAAGGGATAAGTGTATATCTAAAAAAATTGATTTCTTTTTGTTTTCAATTTATTAATTATAGTGTTTCTATCTAATATGTGGATGGTATCAAGTTTAATGTGGTCCTAGAGTATGTCTAAGATACATGCATCACCCACTATCATGGCCTAGTACTCTATAAAATTGATAGAAGGCCTACATATCATAAAAATGTATAAAATTCTAGTTAGTATCTAGCATGTGGATGAGAGGTAGCTACACTAAGTTGTTTATAAGGAGATACATGAGGAAGGTGTGAAAAGACTCAAATAAGTTAGAAAATTATATAGATCTATGAGGCGGAGCAATAGAGACAACCAATGTAGAATGTGTATTTACAATATTTGTATTATTCTTAAAAAAATATTCTTTTTATATATAAAGTGAAGAAGAGGTTCTAGAAGCACTAGTGGGAGCCTATGAGATAGGATCCTTGAGCTGGTTTACTAACTACCAGTAGTCTTGAAGATTAGTCCACAAAAACACAAATAATGAATATCACATTAGTAAAATATTGTCTCAAATTAGCGGTTGCAAGTTTCTAATGAACAATCACTACACATATAAGTCTAGGAGTATAAAGGGTGCCTAATAAAATAATGATTGGTAAAAACAATGAAGTAGAATAACTTTTTGTTTACTCTCTATTTGTAATGAACCAGGTCAATGAACATGACTTGAGGTCCAATGTTTGATTGGATATGTTGGAGAAATTAGTTCACTAACTAATAAAATTAATTAATAAAGTGGTTCAAGAATTAGAAAAACTAATCCAACGTGATATACTTCAAGAACCAAAGGAAGAGATTTGCTAACAATCCATCCTAGAAAATTAAGGCACTGCATAGCGTAGTGAAAGTAGACACACGTTTTTGTGGGTCACCCTTTGCATTATAGTTTTTGAACCTAGGTACCTCTAACTCAATGGAAGAAAAGGGTAGCAAGAATGGGTCAGAATATTGGATTTCATGTCTATAATATAGGGTAAGAACTAACAAGTGGAAGTAGTAGAGAGTGTAGCAAGATAGTGTTGTAATTGGTCTATATTTTGCATCAATTGATCAATTGATGAATAGACTAGCATTGTGTATAGGAGGTTCAAGAGCATTGGAATTGAAATCATGCAATGTGTGAGAGCCAAAGGGTATAAAGGTGCCAAGGTTTTCTCCATCAAATCCAAATTTCATGGCAATAGGAGTGAAATACCCAATATAAGAGGCATGCATTGCCTCTAACTATGTTGTGGTTATTGCCATTTATGTGTTAGATGTCATATGTATTGTTGGAACTAGCATAGACATAGGTAGTTATATTGCATTTAAATTAAAATTTGAATCATTAGGATCTTTGAGGACCTTTGTATAGAAGGGACACTACTTTGGATAATATGTGTCTATCCTCAAAGAAAATTGATCCCATCGATATGATTGATTAACATACTATAAAGGGCGTCAACCATAGGAATGACTTCACTATAAAGATTATCTTTTACCATAAATTCTAGAAAATTATTTAAGTGTTGATCAAGATTGTGTTTTTGAACGTTAGATACTTTTAGGGTGACTATGTGATCAAAATCAACATCCATGTCAATGACACTAAAAGTAAAGGAGCTTGATTGCATATTTATTCTAGAAGAAAAACATATTCCCATGGTAAAGTAGTCAACAATATGTGTGAAGACTAGACTAGTTATTATAGGAGTGTTTATACCCTTAGAAGACATGTTTACATTTCAAATGATCCTTCAAATAATTTTATCAAAGCGTGAGTATTGAGTTTTGAAACTCATGAATTCACAACACAATCCATAACCCCCAAAAATAAAGTTAACAAAACGTCGGCTTGAAAATTGTTTAAGTTTTAAATTTTTTAAAATTTTATGCAAAATGCCAGGTTCACCAAAATGTAGTGAAGGAAATTCAACTTACTAAAGAAAGGAAATATTTCTTTGAGACTAATCTTGAATCACTACACTAGGATCAACTCGTTGAGTTTTTCGTTCAAACTAATCCGCTACCTTGATTATGCTAATTAATTCTTTTTAATGTTTTAAATTTTCAAAAAGAGATTTTTAATAAAATGAAGCTAAAAAACTTGAAGAGCTAATTGATTATTATAAAATATTATATAATTGAAATCATAAAATTAATTTAGAAATAAAATTATTAAAATAAGGAACCTGGAACAAGAATTTGGAGCTCACTACCTTAGACACTAGTGATTTGCGTTGATTTTAGCAATGATGCATTGTCATCTTGTATGGATGGAAAACTAAAAAATATATTATATTCAAGAAATCTTGATTCATTAAAATATACACAAAAATTATTCTCTAATGTTACCATAAACTAAGAATAGATAAGAGAAATATTTTGTAGTTATTTGGGGATTTTCTTAGTTAAGTCAATGTATTAGTCTTTCAACTTCAACAATAGTAGATAGTTTTTTATAGTTTATGGAAGATGAAAATGATAAAAATAACAACCACACAATCATAACACAATGCTAAAATATGAGAAAAAAATGAGAATAACAATATTAAATCCCAAATGCCAAAGAAGCTAAGAACACCCAAGAAATAATAATACAATAACTAAGAAACAAATGAAGATATTAAAACAACAAAACCATCTCTAACTTGCATCAAAGAGTGACAATGTTATTTTTTTGTTTCTACCACACATCTATGAGTGTACAAGAAAAAATTATAACCCTTAAAGAATATTGATAAGAGCTTCAAAAAATAGCAATAGAGATGGTTGTCTAGTAAAGATTTAGGGGGTATTTTCCAAGTGATAGCTTGTATGAACATTGAGATAACTTAGTTTGAATTAAGGTCAAAACATGAGCCTAAGAGAAGGATAATAATTTAGAACACACTCATAATAGCTATATTTTATGAGCTAACCATGGAAAAAGGAATGAAACACTTCAAATAGTCATTGGAATCACAACTTTATGGGACACCAACACATCATACACGTGTCTACACATAGCACTCATGTTTAAACAAATCAAACCAAAGAAAGGATAGAAAATATGAGAAAAAATGACTAAAAAAAATATAACAAAAGAGTGCTAACATAATGTCATCTAGATAATTCAAACTAATACATCAAAATGAGCACATAGTACAACCTAAAATTTTAAAGGTGTGTATTTTTTATGTTATAGAAAGCTAACTAATGAGAGTGGGTAGTCTCTCCTAAACTTTAGGATCAACTTAAACCTAAGAGGGTGTTCATAGAGTTTTCTTTAACAAGGTTTTAAACTAATTAAAATAGAAAATGATTGCAACAACAACATCCAATGTATGCTTGACCCCTATAATTGTCACTAGGTTAGAGACTAACTAGGTGCATAAAACCTCTTTCTAAGACAATGTTGGGACTCAGTCTAACAATGTCAAAAAAAAATTGATTCCCATATCACTTTGTAAGATAGGGGTACCTCCACGTGCAAGGCCCCAAGTCATAGAGGGCCAAGATGCAGAAGGCTGCCCTAACTTACCTCAGCTTAATGGAATGTTTAGGGAATGAGGATGATAATGATGAGGACTATAGAGTCATGCAACCACTCTGCAAACCTGAGCTTTGAAGTGGGGATAGGCAAGCCTATTTTTATTAGATATTGCTGATATGTGGTTGTCATTTATGTCAACACTATTGGAATTAATTTCTTTAAGGTTGCATATGTCTAGGATATTGAGAAAATTGTAATAAAATAAGTTACAGGTTGTTGGTGATGCACTGAAGTTCAATATGGTGGCTAGCTCAATATATTGAAGATAAGAGGTTGTGGATTAAAGGGTTTGTTGATGAGTATATCTATTTTATCCACATGAAGTGTTAGAGGTTCACATGAAGATTTGATCAAGTTATGAGTATTTGTGTTCTAACAGTTGTTTTGTTGCTCTAGTTGGTGTTCCTAAAAGAAGATTATGTGATTCTAGTAATTTAAGTTGTTGTAGATGCTTTTGTGGTGATTCATGATGCTTTTGGATGTTTCTAGATCATGCTCTATCTATGTTGTTGGTCCACATTGATCGTTGTTCTCGCGATTGGTGATTTTCTTCTGTGAGTTCATGTTTTTCATGATCATGGCTGATAGGGTGATTGTAACATGTTGCGGATCTTCGAGGCATAATTTTTGAAGGTGTTTTGTGTTTGAGACATCTTGTTTTGGGTCCTTACTATGTTTTGGCCGAAATTGTTTGTTCTGCATTGATAAATTGTTTTTTTTTGGCTGACAGTTTGTACACGTTTCATATTTTGTTGGGTCGACATGTAGTTGATGTTATCCCTAGTTGTGGATATATATGATCGATTGTTTATACCATTTGATGGCATGGTGTGTGAAGTATGCTAAGTGTTGTGTACAAATAATGTTCTAATATTTATAAGGCAGAAGTAAAGTGTGAAGAAGAGTTAGTAGATGAAAGTTTTTATGTGCTTAACCGAAACTGTAATCAGGCATTAGAAGATGCTATTTTCTTAGTTCAAAATCTTCTGAATGTGACTGTAAGACAGTGAGTCTTCTTTTGGGTAGTAAGCCTTTTGTATTTGAGTAGTGAACTATAGGCAGTGTGCCTGAACGCATGTGCATTCCCCATTTATAATTTTTTTAACATAGTATAATCTTGTGGACTAACCTCCACCATGGTTTTTCCCCTAACAAGGTTTCCACGTAAAAAAATATTGGTGTTATGTGTGTTTTTGATGTGGTGATGGTTTATGCTTTCATGTTTATTTATCAGATTTGAGATTAAGTTTAAGTTGTATAAATTTTGTGGCAACTGATTCACCCCCCCTCTCAGTTGTCTTCCCTTGTGTTGCCAACAATTGGTATCAGAGTAGGTTCCCCTGGGGAAGCTTGAATGCTTGAGGTGATCTAGGATGGTGATATATAAGAAGGATAGTCCGAGATATGATGGAACTAGGAACTAATTATTCTCCATGGAATACTCAAATGGAGTGTCATTTGAGATGCATTGGTGAACTTTACTAGACAGTTATGACTTGAATAGGTATATCATCCAACAAAATGGTCCTTCTATTGTAGGTGAGATTAAGGAACTTGAGTACAATATCAGGGCTAAGAAAGCATTGTTGAGTTCTTTGACTGATTCTTAGATGAAAAATGTAATGGAGCTAAAGACTGCTTATGAGATCTGGAAAAAGCTGGATACTTTGTATGAAGGTGATAACCATGTTAAGATTTCTAAGCTGCAAAGCCTGAAAGGAAAATATGAAACGTTGAGAATGGGTGAAGATAAGAACATCAATTATTTTGTGCAAGAGAGTGAATGAACTTGTGTGTAGTATCAAATGTGCTAGTGAAACATTGGAAGAATCAAAGATTGTTGCTAAAGTGCTCAGATCCTTTCCAGCTACGTACAAACACAAAGCTGTTGCTATTAAGGAGATCCAAACTATGAAAAATGTAACCAGATTCATATTGATTGGTAAGCTTGCTGCTTTTGAGTTGATTAAGTTTGGTGAATCTCTTCCTAAGACAAAATTTGCATTCAAAGCTACTATCTATAGAAAAGATAAGCATATATATGATATGGGAGAAAGCTCTTCTAGAAAAATGTCCAAGTATGAGTAGGAAATGAGAGAGACTGAAGAAGAAGAGAGAAAACTAGATGATCTTGAAGCACTTATTATCAAAAGGGTAGCTAGAGGAGAAGGTAAGTATAAAGGGAAATTTCCTCTTAAATTTTTCTCTTGTAATAAGACAGGTCACTTTTCCTCAAGGTGTTCGGAAAGAGTTCCTAAGCCAAGACCTAACAAGCCTAGATTCCACAGAAAGTGTTATTATGCTACTGATGAAGGTGTGACAGATGATGAATCTAATAAGGGGAATTTGAGTGAGGATGAAAGGGTATTTATTGCTATCAAGGAAAATAATCCAGTACCTAATGAATCTTCTAGTTGCATAAATGTGGAGAAAGCTCTAGCTGCCAGAGTTGAAGAAAAAGATGAATGGGTGATTGACAATGGATGTTCTCATCACATGACAGGTGATAACAGTAAATTTGTGGGCTTGGAAAAGTATGATGGTGGTGTTGTAAGATTTGGTGATGAAAAAGCTGGTGTAATCTGTGGCAGAGGATCCATTTCTCTTTATAGGAAGCATAATACTAATGATGTTCTATATGTGGAAGGTTTGAAGCAGAATCTCTTAAGTGTAGGACATATGGTTGACAAGGGATACAATCTTCAATTCAAAGATGGAAAGTGTAGAATATTGGGGAGTTCCAGAAATGTGATTGCATCTAGTACAAAAACAAAAGGTAATATCTTTCACCTAAGTGCTACTAGTAAAAGTTGTCTGATTGCTCAAGTTGATGAAAGTTGGTTGTGTCATAGGAGATTATGTCATGTAAATTTTGACAATATTATCAAGATAAGTTCTACTCAGGCAATGAGAGATCTTCCTAAGTTGATAGAACCTACTAATGCTATATGCAAGGAATGTCAGTTAGGGAAGCAAACTAGAGTTTCATTCTGAAGCAAATAACATTGTTCAAATGAAGTGTTGGAGCTTGTGCATATTGACTTGTGTGGTCCTTCTAGAGTCAGAAGTTTACAAGGAGATAGGCATTTCATGTTACTTATTGATGATTATTCTAGATTGATGTGGGTTACTTTCTTAAGGGAAAAATATGAAGCTAGATAGACAAATTCAATATTTTTAAGGCTATGGTTGAGACAAAGATAGGTCTGAAGATTAAATGTCTAAGATCATACAGAGGTGGTGAATTCACTTCTAGTGAGTTTAATTCTTTTTGTGAAGAGCATGGGATAAAGAGATAATTATCTTCCCTATGGATCCCTCAGCAAAATGGAGTTATGGAAAGGAAGAATAGGACAATTCAAGAAGCTGCTAGGACCATGATGCTGGAAGGAAATGTTCCACATATCTACTGGAGAGAAGCTATGAGTACTACCGTCTACACTCTCAACTGGGTACATGTCAAAGGTGATACCAGTAAGACTCCTTATGAGCTATGGTTTGGTCATAAGCCTACTGTTAGATACTTCAAAATATTTGGGAGTAAATGCTATATCAAAAGAGATGAAGATATAGGAAAGTTTGATGCTAGAAGTGATGAAGGAATCTTTCTTGGTTATTCTACTAAAAGAAAATCCTATCGTTGCTACAATAAGAGATTGAAGAAAGTAATTGAAAGTGCTAATGTCAAGGTTGATGAAGACATAGTTAGACCATCTAGAACCTATGGCTATGATTCAGAAGGTCAGAATGACAGTTCAGATAAAGGAAAAAAAGTCCATAATCTAAATCAAGTTCAGATCATTCTGGTGAATCTGGAAAATCAAGAGGAAGAAACTAGTGAAAGTGCAGAAGTGAGATCACAAGAGCCTAAAGTTTAAGAACACCCTATTACTCCAAGGTATGTAAGACTAAATCATTCAGAAGATCATATTATAGGTGATAAGAACAAAGGTGTTGAAATTAGGAGAAGAATTGCAAAAGAATACTGTTTGATCTCAAAGACTGAGCCTAATAGTGTCAATGAAGCATGCAAAGATGAAAATTGGGTGGAAGGAATGAAAGAAGAACTAATGCAAATTGAGAAGAATGATACATGGATTTTTGTTCCTAGACCTAAGGACAAAAATATAATTGAAACTAAATGGGTCTTTCGAAACAAACTGAATGAGTAAGGTGAAGTTGCTAGAAACAAAGCAAGACTTGTGTGTAAAGGATATTCTTAGATGGAAGGAATTGACTTTGAAGAAAATTTTGCTCCTGTTGCTAGGATTGAAGCTGTGAGACTATTTCTTGCATGCTACTTACAATACTTCAAGGTTTATTGGATGGATGTCAAGTTAGCATTTCTAAATGGTGAACTAGAATAAGAAGTGTATATTGAGCAACTTGATGGATTTCAATTGACTGTTTAGGGAGATATGGTTTTCTAGTTGAAGAAAGCATTGTATGGACTTAAGAAATCCCCAAGAGCATGGTATGCTAGATTGGACAGGTATTTGTTGAAGCTTGGATTTAATAAAGGTACTGTTGATAGTAATTTGTATTTCAAGATTGATCATGATAATGATATGATTGTTGAATTCTTTGTTAATGATATCATTTTTGGAGGAGATGATAGTTTGTGTATGAAGTTTGCTGATGAGATGCAGAGTGAGTTTGAAATGTTTATGATTGGAGAAATTAAATTCTTTTTGGGATTGCAAATTACTTAGCTAGATAGAGGGATCTTTATATTTCAATCCAAGTATGTGAAAGAATTGCTAAAGAAGCTTGGTATGGAAGATTCAAAGCAATTTGGTACACCTATGGTGACTGGAGGTAAGTTGATACAAGATGACGATTCTCCTAAAACAAATCAGACTAGATATAGATCCATGATTAGTGGATTACTCTATTTGACTCAAACTAGACCTGATATCATGAATGTTGTATGCATTGTTGCAAGATTTCAAGTTGATCCTGAGGAATCTCATGTGACAACTGTGAAGATGATTTCCAGGTACTTGAAGGGGATAGTTAATTTTGGCTTATGGTATCCTAAAGAAGATGACCTTACTTTGAGTTCCTTTATTGATGCTAATTGGATAGGAGATGTGAATGATAGAAAGAGTACTAGTGGTGGTGCATTTTTCTTGGGAAAGAAGCTAATTTCGTGGTTAAGTAAGAAGCAAAATGCCATTTCTTTATCTACAATAGAAGCATAATACATCATTGCTGCTAACAATTGTACTCAAGTATTATGGATGAAGTAGATGTTGAAAGATATCAGAGTTGTGTATGATGTACCTATTGCTATATTATGTGATAATTCAAGTGCAATTAGCATTTCTAAGAATTTGGTGTTGCATTAAGAAACCAAGCATATATCAATCAAGTTTCACTTTTTGAGAGAGAAGGTGAGTGAAAAGGAAGTCAAATTTTAGTATATGCCTACTAAGGAATAGATTGTAGATATATTTACCAAGGCCTTGTCTAAGGATAATTTTGAGTATCTCAGAGGGAAGCTAGGGGTGATTACCCCTCCTAATAAGAATTAAGATGCATTGACTTGCATCAGTCTGTGCATTTCATAGTCATATCTTGTGATCTGAATTGATGTTGTGGTGGCTGCTACTCAGGGGGAGTAGTCAGATGTTCAAAAATGTGGTTCAGAGCTTGTGTGGAGAAATATAATGTGTATCTTTGTCATTGATGTTAAAGGGAGAGAAGATTTATGTGAAAAACTGTGAAAGTGTTAAGGACAAAAGAGTTAAAATCTAAGGGGGAGAAAGTGCTAAGAGAAAGTAGCATTGATGGTGTTTTTCGCATCATTTGTTGCCATCAATGCCATAGGGGGAGATTGTTGGAAATTGCTAATATGTGGTTGTCATTGATGTCAACACTATTGCCATTAATGTCTTTAAGGTTGTATATGTCGAGGATATTGAGAAAATTGTAATAAAATAAGTTATAGGTTGTCTGTGATGCAGTGAAGTTTAGTATCGTGGCTAGCTCAGTATATTAAATATAAGAGGTTATAGATTAAAGGGTTTTTTGATGAGTATATCTAGTTTATCCACATGAAGTTTCATATGTTCACATGAAGATTTGATCAAGTTATGAGTATCTATGTTCTGATAGTTGTTATGTTTCTCTAGTTGGTGTTCTTGAAAGAAGATGATGTGATTCTAGTAATTTGAGTTGTTGTAGATGCTTTTATGGTGATTCATGATGCTTGTGGATGTTTCTAGATCATTCTCTATATGTGTTGTTGGTCTGAATTGATTGTTGTGCTCACAATTGGTGATTTTCTTCTATGAGTTCATGTTTTTCATGATCATGGCCGATAGGATGATTGTAGTGTGTTGCAGATCTTAGAGGCATAATTTTGGAAGGTGTTTTATGTTTGAGATATGGTCCTTACTATGTTTTGGCTGATATTGTTTGGTCTGCATTGATAAATTGTTTATTGTTTTTGGCTAACAGTTTGTACACATTTCATATTTTGTTGGGCCAACATGTAACTTTGATGTTATCCCTAGTTGCGGATATATATGATCGATTGCTTATACCATTTGATGGCATGGTGAGCAAAGTATGTTGAGTGTTGTGTGCGAATAATGTTTTAATATTTCAAAGGAAGAAGGAAAGTGTGAATAAGAGTGAGCAAATGAAAGTGTTTATGTGCTTAATCAGAATAGTAATCAAGCATTAGAAGATGCTATTTTCTGAGTTCAAATTTTTTCGGATATAATCTAAATGTGACTGTAAGATAGCGAGTCTTCTTTTGGGTAGTAAGCCTTTTGTATTTGAGCAGTAAGCTCTAGGCAGTGTGCTTGAATGCATGTGCATTTCCCATTTATAATACTTTTAACAGAGTATAATCTTGTGGACAAACCTTCACCATGGTTTTTCCCCTAACAGGGTTTTCCACGTAAAAATTTCTTGGTGTTATGTGTTTTTTTGATGTGGTGATGGTTTATTTTTTCATGTTTATTTATCATAGATGAGAATAATTTTAAACTGTATAAATTATGTGACAACTGATTCACTCCCCTTCTTAGTTGTCTACCCTTGTGTTTCCAACAATTTTTAGGTTCAACACTATCCCTTAGGGAGCTCTTTGTTTGAGGATGGTAGCATGGTCCTTGGACAACAACGTGGTGCACTGGTGTCTTTAAAGTGCACTGGCATCTATGCAACCAGACAATAGAAGAGATAAGGTTAAACCTATTAAAATAGGCTAATGACCCACCTAACTATTACTAAAGGTCCAAAATAATGAGATTAAGTAAATGAAATATTCTCTAATATGGTAAAGAAAAAATATGAGAATCAAGGTGGCAAGAAGGATCTCACAAAAGAACTCATTTTCCATCTAGCTCCTCAAAAACACATCCACCTACACAGAGAAAGAGAGGAAAATGTTGGGTGGTTGTATAGGGGCCTACCTCACTTAGACCCTTGTTTAGGTGTTCCACCTCCACAGACAACCAAAAGAATGAGATAAAGAAATTAATATAGTGAAGAGCAAAAAAGCACTACAAAACAGTAAAGTGCTAACTCAACCAAGAGATAGAAGGAAATAAAGGGAAGCTTACCATCTCCACCAAGAGCACTCAAGGCTGTTTGGGGGAGAAAATGAGAGTACTTGAGCCTCTTCTGCAATGGTGTTTCATTCCCAACTTTTTCTATGAAATATGGAGTGCTATGTTTGTTGCAATGGAGAGCTTGAATGCTTGGAGTGAGTGAAAGTGAGCTTGTGAAGTGATAGAATGAGTGCTTGAAGTTGTGTAGTGGATTTCTTGAATGCTTAGAGGATTGGAATGCTAGTTCAAGGAGTGAGTTTGAAGAAGGAAGGAAAGAAACAACCATATTTGAGTCAGTCGGCCGAAGGGGGCATTACAACTTGACTCCCAATGAGAAGTGTAATGCCTTTGCAAGTTCAGCTGCAGGAATCTGCTAGGGACGTAAGTGTGCCACACAAATGTCTATGCACTATGCGGGCGTCCCTAATAGAAATGCCTCCATGAATGCTCAAAATAGGCACCAAGTGGGATGCAAGCAGTGGGCTTAGGTGGAATTAAGCCTTCAAACTTGGTTTTCTAAAGTGGAAGAGGGAAAAAAGGGGAATTTACTCATGGGGTGCAAATTCACTCCTATACACATTTATATGTTTTGACCCTACTCACCTATCACTAATCACTAATTGAAGATATCTCTAGTTGGGTCCGCTATATTTAGTGTTATCTATGTTTATCCACTCAAAAGTGTGTCTTTATCTAAAATTCTTAGTAAACAATGTTTGGGGAAATCTCATGGTCAATAGACATGTAATATGGCCCTTCTTTAGGTTATTTTAGGCTATTTTATGTTTTTAGAATTTTCAAGGATGTTGGAACATATCCCTAGTTCCTTTGGTTCCTCAAATACCTATAAAGGTGAAAAATGTGTTTATCTTGGGTTTTTCATCATTAAGGGTTCTATTATTCTTTGTGGTAAAAAATAATCATTATGGAGTTGGTGGTGGTTTAGTAAAAAGTTGAGTGTGTATCCTTTTTTGGTTTCATTCTTTTGAAGGCACTTGACACCTTTGTACCAATTGTTGGGGTGCAAAGTTCTCTTGAAACTCTAAACCTTGGCCTCCCTACATCTTTTCCCCTCAGTCTGAGAGTCCCAAAATTCCTCAAAAACTCAAAGTCCTTGGTCCATCTTAGACCTCGATCCCCACTTTCTTCTCTCTCTATATTCATTTTCTTTTGGTAGACCCCAAAGATTTAAAGTTTTGGGAAATTTAGTACTTTGTGCAATGGTTCCAAATTTCCTCAAAACCCTAAATCCATAAGCCCAATGTCTATATTCTCTCCAAACTATTGGATTTTGGGGGAATTTCTCATATTTGTGTTATGTGAAAAGTTCCTAATTTTTGACATGATTGAATTCCTAACCCCTTCTATTTCTTGGTCCCAATTCCTTCTCATTCTTGAATCCCTAAAGTCACTCCCATCCTTAAGCGTTGAAGCTTTATGGAAAACTTGCACCTTTACACTTTGTACAATGGTTCCAATTCCCTTGAAGCCTTGAAACCCTAACTCTTTCATTTTCATCCGCACATCCCTAATCCCTCTAGATTATAAACATTGATGTCTTGACTTATCCTGGAGTTAAAAAATTTGGATGACTTATGACCCCTGTTCTAGTTCTAATGTCTTTATTCCTTTTGAATTCCCCCTGTACTATTCATCCATCCCACCTCCCTAGAACTTTAGATTTTCCTTGCACTTTTACACATGTCCATAGGTTCCTTTGATTCCTGAACTTTCACTAATTTTCTAGCTTGAGTAGAAGACTTGATAAAGCTTCACACATTTCTCACACCTACCCAAGATAGCTATTCTAAGATTTTTTAGCTACCAGAATGAATTTTATTTGATCCCTAAGGTTTTCTTTGTAGTATTTAAATTTTTTTCCTCCATGCCCTAACATAGAAAAATTAGATCACCACTAATTAATTGGATGAGTTGTTGATCAAATGGGGTAATCCCCTATACTTTCTGTAGTATGAATGACATGTTTAAATGTGATAACTTATGCAAATCACATGGATGAAGGATGCATGCGTAGTATGGGAACATTCAAATGTTCTTGTTCTTTAGCCTATTGAGATCTTTTGCTATATTTTATTTTAAAGTTTCATACTCACTTTACACCTTAGCCCTTTTTTGAACTATTATTATTTTAAGGATTGGTAATCATCTATTTTTTGTTAGCTAGAATGTTGAGAATATATTCTAGGGTTTCAAATTTTGCATTTCAATTCACCACCGAGACATTTCATTTTGGAAGTCACAAAGAGGTAGTTGATCTAAATTAGATATTTATCTAGTTAGGTGTTTCCTTGACTAGTTGTGAGCATTTTGGAAAATTGTTGAGTAGGGAATTGTGACAAGATCTTCTTTGCTTTAATTTTTTATTACTACAATTGTAACATAAATCTAATAAGTGCCCCAACACTTTAATGTACTATAGATTATTATTTGTAACTATGGTGTTTTTCTTATTGCATTTAGATTATCTTGGAGTTTGGAGAGGGATTTTTAAGTAGATCTAGTTGTTGGATATCATATCCTTGTTATTTTAGTTTGTTGTTTTGATAGTTGAATTTGTAATTTTAACACCCTATAGGGCACCAACCTTGAAAATTTTGACTCTCCGCGTGCTTAAAATGAATAAAATATTTATTATGTACCTGTAGTGTAGGAAATTGTATACCTTTACAATTTCACACTATGTTATGGACCCTTAATTTATTGGACTTAATTAAGCTTATAATGTACCAAATTGTGCATTCCTGAACCATAGCTTTTTGGGCATGAGGTTTATAGGCTACTCTTGTACTCTTAGGATCTTTCACCTAAAGGGAGAGACATAAACCCCAGGAAAATCTATGTGGTTCACTCAAATTAGGAAATGTATTATGTGATTAAGACTAAATGAGATTATCGAAATGCAAACTAAATGAACTAATTGTCTGATCATGAATGCAAAAACCTAAGAAATATGCAATGTTTGAAAACATAATGTGATATGCAAGCATAAACTAAAGTATGAACAAATGAGAAAATGAATTGAAAAAGGGTTGAATCAGAGTGCACCTGGGAATTTGATGAAGAATCTGGAGTGTACTTAATGCTGGTAGAGATCACTAAAAATCACCAGTGGGACTCATTCACCACTGATGGTGAATCAGCCCTGCTTTTGATGAAAACTCTTGAAAACAAGTTTCTGAGTGTCGGGATCTAGAATCTGACAAAATCTAACTTGTCAGCCTTAAGGTGGGACTCATTCGCCACTGATGCAAAATCAATTCTCTCCCAAAATTTTGTGAAATTAGGGACCAATTCTGTAGCACTAGATCTGGACTTGTCCTTTTGTCGGGTTGATGGAGTGAAAATTGTAGAAAATAGATTGTAGGTTGTCTCCAAGCTTGAAATAGGTTTGATTTGACTTGAAACACTTTGTTGACTTCTTGACCACCTTTCAACACCTAATTGCTTGATAAATTTGTATACACAAGTCTACAAACACACATACAAAAGGGGAAAAAAGGTTAAGGGTTAGGTTATAGGGATTTTCCTTGGTCAAATCCCACTTTGGTAATCAAACCCTTAATGAAGAAATGGAATGAAATGAACAAGGAAAGATGAATAAAAAACATGCAAATGTCCTCAACTCACCACGACCTTGTTGAAGAAATCTTAAGATATGTCAATGGTTGCTCCAAGATACTTGATTGATGCTTGATTGAATGATGCAAAGTGCTTGATGATTGAATGACTGTAGGAGATGTAAACTGAGGAGAAAAAAACTTATTTATACATAGTTGTGCCTTAGTGACCCAATGACACCTCATCATAGGCTGACATAAGGTAATATTGAATAAAAACCTGAAAGAAAATTTGAAATATTTTGAATTTGGAGCCAAGAGGGACTCATTTGCCACCCATGGTGAATGGGTCCCACCTTAGACTTGAAAGTGGTTGTCAGGAATTAAGTCACATTTAATGTTATTTGTTGGGTTTACATTCAAAATATACTTAAGTAAGCCTTATAAGGGAATAAAAGGGTCAAATAAAGCATAAGAAAGGTGCAAATAGTGAAATTAAGCCTAGAAAAGTGTGAAATCTTGTTACAATACTTTATAGAAGTTCAAAAATAGGACTTGATAAATGATGAAAATGTGATATTTAGGTGAATTGTAATGAGAAGGGTCTAGAAAAGTGTAGAAATGTTTTACAACACCTTCACAAGACACCTTAATTTGAATTTTTAGGACTTAATGTAAATATTTTAGTCACATTGCAACATTAAATCAAAGTAGAATAGGTCAAACATCATGAGAGAAAGACCTAAAAGACCATTAAAATGTCAATGAGCCATTTTCCTATGGTACATTTAGCCCCCACTTAAATAGTGAGAGTATGAACTTGCTTCAAACGCACACTAAAGTAGCCATGCAGATCGAGAAAGAGGGTCCATATGCACTTATGCTAGCAAGAGGTAATAACTACGATCAAGAGGGATGATCAAGCCCCTAGGATGAAGATCCCATGGAAAACTAAACATAAGAACAAAGGAATGCACATGTGAAATAGAAGAAGAAAATGGAGAATCAGATTAAGCCTCGGTCATTTATCCAACTAGTTTTGGATTAGATCTAGGTTGATAGTGAGAAAAAGAGAATTCATACTCACTTTGGGGTGACAGAACTCATGGTGGTCCACCAGATGAGAAGACCCAAAAGGTTAGAAACATACACTAGTTGGTATGCACTCACAAACACAAATGTGGCTTTGGGGAAACTTGTTTCGATGAATGGGATTCCCACTCAACCATATCAAAGTTATACCTCCTGATAAGTTTAATAAAGTGCCATAATGGGAAAATGTCGATTTGTGCCTCATGAGTCAAGAAAAGCTTCATATGCTTAGAACTCATGAATAAAGAGGATAGTACCATAGGCATGCAAGCTACGTTATGCAAGGTGGTAAAGATGTAAAATGTAAAGGATGTTCAAAGGAGTCTTGTTAAGTTCATGCAAGGTCTATCACTTAGGGAACAAATGCATTGTATGAAGTGACAAGGCTGCACTAAGAAACAAGAATTCAAATGAACTATGCCAATGTATGCCCCTACTTTAAACTTGAATTGCTACACACTATTCTGTGATAAATTACTTTAAAGTAGTGAGGGAAAGATGTAAAAAAGAAAACAAGACATGAGATCCAACTTGGAAAGCCCTATGCAAAGTCATATGTTTCTAAGAAAGGAAACTTCATGTAAACGAAAGAGAAAACAAAAGAAAGGGAGTTGTCCCTGATCTATGGATTTGGGTCAGTATGTTCGTTGTTGCAATGTTTTGATTAAAGAGCTCAAAACTATCATCATTCCCCAAATATTCATACAATTGGAAGAATGACACAAAGAGAGTAAAAACAAAAGAAAAATAAAGTTCATTTTCGGTTAACATGGGAGAGACATTGTAGTCTCAACACTTTGCATCGTCCCAAAAGGAAAACACAAGCGAAAAGGAAAATGAAAAGAAAAATATTTTGGGTCAACATGGAGATATTTTGGTCTCAATTCCTTGCATCATCCCCAAAAGGAAAAACACAAGAAAATTCAAAATAAAAAGGGACCATTTCTGTCAACATGGAAGAGACATAGGGTGTCTCAATGCTTTGCATCATCCCTAAAAGGAAAACAAAAAACAAAAATTCAAAAAGTAAGAAGGACCTTTTGGGTCAACATGGAAGACATAGGGCATCTCTACACTTTATGTCATCCCCAAAAGGAAAACAAAAAACAAAAGTGAAAAAGGTAATGTACGACATATAGAAGAATAGAGGTACAAATAGAGGAAGTGCACAAAGAGAGAGAGAAAATCAAATGCACATTATGGGGGAACACAATACACACATAAAATTACAAAAGAAAGATCAAATAAAAGAAAAATGCAAAAGGCTAGCAGGGTGAATGCAAGTAAACCATCTAACAAGTCATCCACCTCCCAATTATGCTCAGTGTATTGCGAGAGTGGTTGACTATCTAAAGAAAGAATTGCAAGTGTCGAACTAGGAGTTGTACCAGGTTCTTCACTTGGTTGAAAATATTTATCATTTAAGCTCATGGTAGATGAAAATAAAGAGTTTAGATCATTATGCACTTCTTCATCTATTTTTGTGATTTCCCTATCATCATCATCATCAATATTGATTACGACGGGAGGACGAAGGGGTATTTCCGAGGAAGGATGTATCAAGAGTTCGGGTTATTGGATTGGATCATTGTGTTATGAGGGTTGGACTGTATTATCTTGTGGTGGGTCAAGAGGATGAGGGTTATCATCTATTGCTTATGTCAAAGGTGGAGGTTGATTTTCCTTGTTTTCTTCCATTCGTGACTGACGAGCAAGGAGACGTCGATGATGCCTACATTCCCTACACCGCGGTTTCATTTAATTTTTTTTGAAGTTGTTGAAGTGTAGGAGTGGGTTGATCCACCATAGGTTCCTTTTCTTCTAGAGGGGGAAGAATGGAAGAAACTGAAGAATATGGGTCAATCACTTTCTCTTTAGCTTTATATACTTGTTTAATGTGGGGAGGCATGACAGGATTGGTTTTAGTTTCTAGATCAAGGTCATTTAAAGGAGGAAGGGTAAGTGTCTATGGTTGGTTGTTCATGGGGTGGTGTTGTTTGTTCAATGTCAGACTTAGGTTGAAGCATGGTTTCATCAAGGATAGGAGTAGTGGAAGTGGATGGGGACATATTTCTAAGAGACAATTCAGCTATTCGTTTGGTTTTGAACTTTTGATAGGTTATGGAAAAGAAGTCCTTTCAAGGGGTGATGGGTTCCATAGGTTCAGGCCAAAAGGCTTCTAAGGAAAAATTACCTTTAGAGGACAATGGATTAAAGCCACTATGGTTTATGGGAAATATTTCATTGCCATATGGAAACTTCAAACATTTGTGAATAATTGAAGGGGCCGCTTTCATCAAGTGAAGCCAAGGATGACCTAGCCGCAAATGAAACTGATCCAATTATGGAATGATAGAAAATGTTACATCCAAAGTTTTGGGTCCTATTTGTAATGTGAGTGCGATCGATCCAATCATAGGGCATGCAAAACTAGTATGTGTTTTAATCCATGTGGTTGGTTTATCATAATCATCTTGATAGAGATCATGTAATACCAAAAACTCTTATGTGATCACATTTTTGCCACAAGAAGGATCTATTAATATCCCATTGGTGGCTTATAATAGATTTTGTTGGCTATGTAAAGAGCACCATTAGGAAGATTTTTAAGTATATCATTAAGAGAAAAGGTAATATCAAGAGATTTGTTGGTTGGGCCCTTACGAGGGATAACGTCTATCATACCCACAAGTTCATCCATAGGATTAACTTGGGTAACATTTGGAGTTATATCAGGTTGTTCAATAGTTGTATTAATGTTCATCACACGAGTGTTTGAAGGTTCACTAGTCTTGACAAATGAAACATTGTGCTTAGGCATAGGGTTGGTAAAGATTTTCAAATTTTGATTAGGGGGTGCAACGGACTTATTGCCTTGATCATTGATACCCACAATGGACAAACAACCTGAATCAATGAGGTCTTTAACTAAGTGTTTCAAATGCTTACATTGTTCGGTGTCATGCCCATTTTGGCAATGAAAATGACAATAAACATTTACTTTAAAGGTGGGTGGTAAAGGATTGGTGATATCAAGTGGTTTAATGGTAGGTAGAGTGATCATTTCTTGCTGGAGCAATTGGTTCATCATGTTATGGAGAGTATCGGGTAAGGGGCTAAATTGTCTCTTCAAGTCCCCATAGGTATAAGGAACCATTTCTTTAATAGCTACCACTTGATTAGGTATGGGTTGAGGTTGTTGTTGAGGAGGCAAATTGAACTGTAAAAAGCCTTTGTTTAGTTTTCTAAAGTTTTGCACATTTTTTTGGTTGTTTTGTTCTGAATTCTCAGCTCAATTAGAAGTGGAATTTGAATCATGACAAGAAACCAAGTTGTGATAGTCATAAAGGGTCATGCATAAATGCATGAATGAAGGAAATTTCATCATAGTTAACTTATCCTGAAGGTGAGTGTGCAAGTTTTTGATAAACATCTTCTGTAGATGTGAATAAGGAATTTTGACATCAATTTGAGCATACAATGACTGATATCATGAAATGAAATCAGTGACTTTTTCATCTATGTTTTGTTTACATTGCATTAGATCAGCCATTGTCTTTTTAGGAGTCATATGAACTTGGAAGTGACTTATAAAGGAATCCACAAGTTCATTGAATGATCGGATTGAATGATTGGGTAAATTTGAAAACCACTCTAATGCAGTGTCTTTTAAGGTCCTAGGAAAAAAATTGGATAATAGATTATTGTCAAGGACAAAATCACTACACAAAGCTATATAAGCATTGATATGATTAGTAGGGTCTCCTTTACCTCCATACTTACAAAACCTAGGCATCTCAATCCCTTGTGGCATCGGGGTTCTTAAGATCTCTAAAGATAAGGGGCTACTATGAACATGATATGTGGGTGGAGCATTTTGACTTTGGCTAATGGTAGAAATTTGTTGTTGCATGTATGAAGTAGTGTTAAACAGTTGTGTAATGATGGGATCAGTGTAAGTGGTATGAGGTGGAAGAGAAAATGGTGTTGGAGTGTATGTAATGTTAGGAGAAGTGAAAGGGACACTAGGAGGGGTGAAGATGGTAGATGGAACATTTGATGCCACAAAAGAACTCGGAATGCTAGTTGGAATAGCAAAAGGAGTCACATAATAACATGTTGCATAGTTTTTGTAACTTGAGGAGTGGTATAAGTTGGTATGGATACTATGTTTGAAGGGGGAGGAATGTGAGGTCCTCCTTGGCTTACTACAATGTTTGCAGATTGTGATGTAGAAGGCACATGTTTATTGCATGTCCCAGCAATTATTTTCATAACTTGCAAGCCATCATCACTTTCAATCAAACAATGAAGGTTTTCTATGGCTGGTATGGCAGTGATGGAGATGTTTTCAAGAGATAAGTTTTGTTGTAAGTGTGCAAAATCTTCATGAATACTAATGAATTTTTCTTGCGGAAAGGAATTTTTTTGTGTGTCAACATTCATTAGATGGAAAGGTGAAGGAATAGTAGTAGTAGTAGTATCCATGCCTAATGCACGATTGTCCATACTAGGAGTAGGAGCTCTTGAAGTCCCAAGGTCCATAATGAAAGTGCTATCGTGGGAAGCTATGAGTCTCAAACTTTGTCTCACTAAAGTATTATCAATGGGGCACCAAACACTCATACAAGTACCACAAAGGATAGGGTGAATGTAAATACAATGCAATCTAGGAGTGAAAAATGCAAATAACAAAAATTCTACAAATTGAAATAGAGGAATAACAACAGAGAACAAAAATGCAGTAAATTCCCAAAAAATGCCTCAAAGTGTTATCTAAGATGTGCAGGTGGACTAATTCACCTAGGGTGGCGAATGAGTCCAAGTATGATATTTTTTTGTGTTTGTTAGAAAATTTAAAGTGATTTTAATGCTTTTCAGATGCAAACTGAGGATGCAAATGCAGATTTTTAGTTTTTAAATGATATGATATTTAAAAATGAAGTCTAGATGAGTCTTTCACTAATGCAATTTGAGAAACCCTAGGGTGCCAAAACAAAACAATAACCTAATTGAATGTTGATGCAAATGAAACCTAGAATGCAAGATGTAATTGAAATCAACAAGATAAGGTGCTTAATATGTCAGGTTCACCAAAAATGAACCGTAGATTTTTGGGCATGAGGTTTATAGGCTACTCTTGCACTCTTAGGATCTTTTACCTAAAGGGAGAGAGATAAACCCCAACAAAATCTATGTGGTTCACTCAAATTAGGAAATGTATTATGTGATTAAGACTAAATGAGATGATCTAAATGCAACTAAATGAACTAATTGACTAATTATGAATGCAAAAACCAAAGAAATATGCAATGTTTAAAAACACAATGTGATATGCAAGCATAAACTAAAGTATGAACAAATGCAAAACAAAATTCAAAAAGGGTTGAATTAGAGTGCACCTAGGAATTTGATGAAGAATCTAGAGTGTCGTGAATGCTGGTAGAGATCACTGAAAATCACCAGTGGGACTCATTCGCCATTGATGGTGAATCAAGTGTCGAGATCCAGAATTTGACAAAATCTAAATTTTCAACCTTATGGTGGGACTCATTCACCACTGATGGTGAATTATTCCTCTCCCAAATTTATCTAAAATTAGGGACCAATTGTATACCACCAAATCTGGATTTTTCCTTTTGTCGTGTTGACAAAGTCAAAACTACAAAAAATGGATTATAGGTTATCTCCAAGCTTGAAATAGGTTTGATTTGACTTGAAAAACTTTTTGACTTCTTGACCATCTTTCAACACCTGATTGCTTGATAAATCTCCATACACAAGTTTGCAAACACACATGCAAAAGGGGGAAAATGGTTAAGGGTTAGTTTATAGGGATTTTCCTTGGTCAAATCCCACTTTGGTAATCAAAATTTTAATGAAGAAATAGAATGAAATGAACAAGGAAAGATAAATAAACAACACACAAATGTACTAAACTCACCATAACCTTGTTGAAGAAACTTGAAGATATTTCAATGGCTACTCCAAGATACTTGATTGATGCTTGATTGAATGATGCAAAGTGGTTGATGAATGCAAGTGAACTTGATGATTGAATGATTGTAGAAAATGTAAAATGAGGAGAAAAACACTTATTAAATACACACTTGTGCCTTAGTAACCCAATGATACCTCATCAGAGGCCGACATAAGGTAATTTTAAATAAAAACCTGAAAGAAAAATTGAAATATTTTGAATTTGGAGCCAAGAGGGACTCATTCGCCACCCATGGCGAATAGGTCCCACCTTGGACTTGAAAGTGGGTGTCAGGAATTAAGTCATATTTAATGTTATTTATCAGTTTTACATTAAAAAATACACTTAATTAATCCTTATAAGGGAATAAAGGGGTCAAATAAAGCATAAGAAAGGTGTAAATAGTGAAATTAAGCCTAGAAAAATGTGAAATCTTGTTACAAGACTTTACAACACTTCAAAATAGGACTTGATAAGTGATGAAAAGGTGATATTTAGGTGAATTGTAATGAGAAGGGTCTAAAAAAGTGTAGAAATATTTTACAACACTTCACAAATTTTAAGTCACATTGCAACATTAAATCAAATCAAAACAGGTCAAGCATCATGATAAAAAGACCTAAAAGACCATGAAAATATCAATGAGCCATTTTTTTATGGTACAATTCCAAAGCCTTATTTCTACCATTTTTTGAAAGGAGTTCACTAACATTAAATAAATGCAATCATTAATTAAATCACCTAGGAATATGAGTGTCCTCGACTTATAGGCCAAGATCCATCCACCCATGGGAAAATGGGTCCCCTTTATGGGCCAGGACCGATTTTAAAATATGTTTTTGGTGGCTTTTTAATGATTCAAATTCAACTTGTATTTGTCAACTTTTGGAATCTATTTTTTAGGAAATTAGATAAACACCTATAAATACATAGATTTTTTATCATTTGAAATCTAAGACACATGATCAAGATATTCTATGAGGAAATATCATTATCAAGAGTATTCAAGAGTAGATTTATCAATAATTTACAACAACAATCAAGATCCTAACATCAAATCCAAGTTTATATGTGTTCATGTCATCTTGTGAAGGCTAATATGTATTGTTGATCCTAAAACATCCAAGCATTTCAAGTATCCAAATCAATTAAGCAAAGCAAGATCAAATTCCTTTGGAGATATGTGTTTGACTTCATTCCTCTAAGGGAATCCATTGAAGGTGGTGAGTTGTAGCAAGCATTGTTCATTCATCATTTCCTTCCCTTTTTTATTTTTCTATCAAGGTTTAATTACCAAAATGGGGCGTGACTAAGGCAAACCCTCATAGAAACAAACAAAAAAAATTCCTCTGTGTATGTGTAGATTACAGGTTGAAAAAGTTTGAAGAGATCTTAAAGGAGCAATTTTTCATTGTTGCACAAGTTTTTATCATTGTTGTCAAGCCATAGAAACTAAGCTGTAGAATTTATTTTTGTCACTTTGATAGTGGGACCTGTGTCAAACAGAAGCCCAAGTCTTGTACCAAAGGACCCCAAAAGCTGGTTTGGACCGCTATACAAAGACCTATTTTCCCATGGGTAAATGAGTCCTTGTAGGCATCTCAAAACCAATTTTTATGATTAGGTTTGTTGTCCTTTACACTTCCCAAATCCATTGGTAAACTGATGTTTCCATCAGTTAGTCTTTAGGATCTTGAATTTTTATTACTAGCGCATATAGGATCATTAAGTTAATCATTCTAAAATATTTCCAAATCCACTTCCATCCCACAATAGATGTAGATCTAGGTATTATTGGCTCACCTTCAGGGTTGCAAGTCAATTATTTTACCTTGTGATATACATGTTAATGAAAGTTACGAAAAAACACCATTGAATCCTAGGTTCTTTGTATTAAGGGCCTAGGATCACCTTTTTCTATGTTTGAGTACCTCGAGACTTAAAGAGTTAGTTACTATGTAATACATGATTCATCATATATCCAAGGAAATATTTGAAGTAAACCTTGAAAGTATTCATCTAAAGATAATCATGTTTTTCATATTTAAATTAGCTTAATAAAGATCATAATAGCATGTTAGTTATGGTCTAGTGATAAATTTGGGGTCAAAATTTATATTTTTATATATTGTAGTTCATTTATTATATATATAGTTGTAATAAAAACCTTGTTCAAGGTTGCATCTAGAAATACCCTTCTATGTCTAGAAGAGCCCAAAGTGAAGGAGTGTTTACACACTCTCAATAATTGGCATACTATTGAGCTCACTCTTTGTTGATGAGTATAGTTATCCATATTCATGAACATCTCCCTAGCCTTAGAGTGGATTGATCCCTTTGGAAGCATAAGCAATGATTTTGGAACCCAACAAGATGAATAATTAGAAATACATAGACGAGTCAACATGTTATCTTGAGAATATATAGTGGTCTCACCACCTATCATAGGCCATTTTCCAAGTTCAAGCTCTAGATTTTATTGCTATAATATTTTAAGAATTCATGTGTGGTCTATGAGATATGTCACAATTATCTAGGAATGTCCACAAGCTACCACATGTATGATGTAAATGTAAACTATGGAGAGGCTCAAGCAAAAGACCTATATTTGGTGAATACATGATGTCTAATTAGGCTCCCTAGAGGTCTACTAGTACAATATTTTTCATATAGTTAATTCAAAGATATGCTAACCTAAACTAGCAATTTGACCTATCACCAACCTTTCTATAATGACAATGCATGTAATTACCATTGTTTATAATTGAGAATTTTTAGCAGTCTCACCACCTATTATAGGTTAATGACCATTTTCCATGTTGAAGCTCTACAATGTGTTGTCATAATCTTTCAAGAATACATCTACAATCTACTTGGTATGTCACAATTATCCAATAGTATCCACAAGATACCATGTGTATGGTGCAAATCTAAATAATAGAGGCTTATTCTAGACCTTTTATTCCTAAATATGGGTGTGTCACAGTTACTTCATAGAGTACAACTTTAATATTTGATTATGGGTTATTAGACAATGTAAAGAAAATGCGTGTTGATTATTCTTCAAATGCATTAGTTTATATTCTTTTTATGTTAGCATGTTTTTTCCATCCAAATTATGCATTTATTTTTAGCCAATCAATAATTCATCAATTTTATCAATTCAATTGATAATTCACCTAATGTATTATTTTACTTTTGCAAACCAATCTATAATTTGTGAAGTAAAAACAACATTATCTAGTAATTTACACAACTTAACTATGATTTTTTTTTTTCAAAAATAAAAATCTATTTAACAAAATTACCTACCCACAAGCAAGTAGCTCAATGAATAGTTTACTATTTATTAAGAACTTAGAATTTTCAATGCTACATAGCCCAACTCAATACCCCACCAACTTTTTGAACCATGCCATTCATATAAAGATAGGGGAAAGGGCACAATTGTCACCCACCTTAACTTCATGTACCCTAAGCTCTTAAACAATATCAAAATTTCTTCTTTTTTTTTAGTTTCTTTTATGTGACTTAAATCTTATAGTTATTGTCTCAACTTTTAGGTAGTTACGATGTATGTGGAAGGATTCATTATGTGCATAAAAATTAACAAGTTGTCATTTAAAAGTGATGCCCAATAACTATTCATAGACACCCCAATAATGGTGCACTACAACCACCAAAAACTTTGCACAATTGATCCACAATACATATTTCTCTAATAAATGTTTTGACCAAAACCTATGGAGAAACGCCACAAGCCTGCCATGGATATAAATAAAGTTGCACAACTCCTAATTAAATATTCATAATTTAAGTACAAGGTATACAAATAAGTGACTATTGGTACATATAGAAATTTGTATTAGGCTTTTAAATATCATATATTAATTAATGATTATTGTCATGTGGATGGCTATTAGATCCTTTCCCCTATATTTTAAAAATATGAAAAAAGAAAATCAACCATAAATTAAAAAAAAAACTTAAGACATGTATTTGAAAAAATCTAAAATGGATGGAAAACTCTTTTAGAATCCTACTTTTCTCCATCAGCTCTGATACCACTTATTGCAGAAGAGAATGTGATGAAATGATGAAATTGCAGAGAAAATAAACAAATCGAGACTTTAATTTATTCCATATCTGTATACATAAGCTTTTATAAACCACATTTCATAACTTTTAGGAATAACCACGTCGAACAATTTCGAAATTACCTATACCACCTATCCTATTACATTAAATCAAGGCTTAGTATTCTAACATACATACATTCTAACACTAATTCTAAAAAAGCTTTCGGATCATAAAGACAGCAAAATAAATTCCATCTGTATCAGTAGCAAATTTGAAATACACACACTCAGGCTTAAGGATAAGCTCTTATTTAAAACGTAGAAGACAAAGCTAAGGTAGAATCAAGCTTGAAATCGAATCACCAATTATGTTTTCTTCATAATTCCTGGGCTGCCGCTTTCATCTCCTCAAAGCACTCGGTAAAACACTTGGCCAGAGTATCAGTATTCACATAACCTTTGGTGCCAATCACTTCCAACCTAACGCTTCCCATGTAGCTCACTACCGTCAAAAGAAGCGTCTGCAAAACTAACAATTTGTTACAACAAATAACAACCTTCCAAGAAAAAAGAGTTTAGATTTTTAAGCTACCATATTACATTAAAATTCTGTGATAGATATTCCTACATCCAGTTTCAGGTCACATTCCATTCATAATCACGATAAAGATAGTAAACATCTGTGATAGGATTCCAGTTCTCAGTTACTTGCCTGAGGAATTCCTGATACCGAGAAAGAGATGCTCTTAACCGGAATTTCATTGATTGCTATCTTATCCGTCGGCCCGATCATATTCGATAATGCTAAGGTTGTGTTTGCCAGAGTGTTATACATACCACTAGCAGATGCCTGCAATACTTAATAATACAAACTTTAATTCCAAACTAATACTTATTACCATATAAACGTAATGAAATCACACTCAGAGTAAATCTATACCTGTCGTCCTAGATAACGCAGCAGTCTTCCAGTAAGGAAGACTTCAAGTGACATTTTCTTCCTGTCTATAATTTGCTTCGCTCTTCGTACGAAGTCTAATGGACTGTCTGCATTATCTACGGGCATAGGGATGTGTAACATTCCGATGCGGTTTCCCCATGGTGCTCGACTGTTCAGTTTCAGCATTTCTTTTATATCCTGCAGAAATCCACAATAAAATTAGGATCTTTTGCTCTGATGAGAGATGTAAGGAGCTCGGGCGGGGGCCCTAGCTCGGTTGGCTAAGTAATTCCGTTGCGGCTTGGCTGGTCGCGAGTTCTAGTCTCCCCCGTCCCGTGGTACCGGAAGGCGTGTCGCGCCAGCACTGACGGTCACGTTAAAAAGTTTACCAGGCGCACTGCAGTTTATAGGGGGTCGTGCTACCCGATTCCTGCAGTCTAAAAAAAAAAAAAGAGATGTAAGGAGCTCTATATTTCACCCCAGATGCTGAAGTAATATCATGCCAAAATACACCCGTGTACAAATTTCTTCTCTAAAAAGGTGGAGATAGATTATGTGGTACCTTCAATCCCGACATTGCTCTTGTGTTCATGAATACAATCCCTGTCACCCTTGACTTTGCCATTTCCTTCCTGAATTCTGCCCTTTCTCCTGCAAAAATATGTATAATTAATAATTGCTCAGAATCTATCACTGGAGTTATTATACCACGAGCTATAATGAGTCAGAATTATAGTTGAAATTATGAAAATTCATTGTTCGCACCATAAGGAGGAGTAATCTCCAGGTATCGTTGAAAACCATAGAATATTACGCCCATTACCACATCATTTACCGTCTGCAAAAGAATTTTACCGAAATAAGCCTGGCATAATGAACATGTTGGAAATAATAGATATATAGCGTGGTGATATAAAATGAGAGTGAGACGAAGAAGTTACTCCTCCGACGGAATTTTTTATTTTTTTGAAGTCTTCCATGAGGAAGGTGACAGAGGATATGTCTTTGGGCAGCATCTCAACACCAGGAGGCCCTCGAATAGGCAACTTGCTATCATCCATCCATATAATTCTAAGGAAGCTGCTAATGAGATCAGAAACAGTGTACCAGAATGCAAGCACAGGCATGAATAGCCTCTGAAACATGTAATACATAAACTCAGCCGAAACCCATGAATAATATGGAATAGTTTTGTGAGGCAGAGATCCAATAGAAGGGAACGTAACCGGCAGATTGGGATCGTCTGCTCTAGTGACACAGCAAAGCAAAAGGGACATGAGGGAAGTACCATCACCTAAGGAATGGTGCATGTTTATAACCATTGTGGCTCTGGCCTTGCTTGTATTGTAATTGAGAAAGTGAAACGCCCACAAGGGCCTACACTTGGGAAGAGGGGTTAGGTGTATATTACTGATATAGTCTTTCACAAACTCATCATATTCATTTTGACCCGGAGGAAACTCTGGAACAATTACATGATCATCCACGTTTACTTCAGTCTCCACCCAATGCAGGGCTCCATGTCTATTCTGGGTCTGCCATTACACCCAAAAAAAAATTAATTATTTTTTATCGTGGTTTGCAAGAACCTATCTCAATTAGATTCTTAAATAATTTAGTTTAGTTAAGATCTATTGTATTTGAGCGAAATTTACAAGTATAAAGCAATGAGGGGAGTCAGCAATGATATATGGTGTAAAGTAATGAGGGGAGTCAGCCTCCTCTTCTTAGTACCCTTGCTATCGTTTGTGGGGATTCCCGTTTAGACTCTAATGTAAATCTTTTCATCTACTTTTTCTAAAATATATGTAAATCTATTTTATAAATGATGCTATTGACAACTTATTCATAATTTAAAAAAAACAAACTCGACAGTGCAAGATGAACGCTATAAATCATCACAGCCTTTTTAATACATTGGACAGAAATGTTAATATAACAGCATAAAGACAAGCTACAGACCATCTTACAACAAAACCGTGGGTTGCGTGGCAGAAGAATGTTCTTTATGGCTTGCTTCGCGCTACAGACATTTATTGGTTCTTCCAGCTCAAGTATCGCCTGAACGCATAATGAAAGTAACGGAGTACTGAATGTCTGAGTGAAGGGACTAACCATCTCGGAGTCATTAGGGTCTGCCAACAACGTATTCAGACTGTGCTCCATGGGACAAATATCTTTTCTCAAACAAGCTAGATGCTTATGATCATAACAAAGGTGGATAGATATAGCCGCTTCTGACCACCTCTTAATGGGAATTAAATTTTAGCATTGAAAAGAAAACACTTTTTCCAAAATTTTCATTAAACTCGTTATGGTTCAACACCTAATTTCTTCGGCGATTATTATAGAGAAAAGACAGACGGAATGGCTCAAATATCGCCTGAACACATAATGAAAGTAACGAAGTACAGAATATCTGACTGAACTATCTCGCAGCCATTAATGTCTGCCAACGACGTTTACAGACTGAGCTCCATGGAGCAAAAATCTTTTCTCAACCATATTAGATTCTCATGATCGTAACAAAGTTGGAATTTCATAGCCTTATCTGATCTTCTCTTAATGGGCATTAAATTTTAGAATTGAAAAGAACAAATTTTTCAAAATTTCATTAATCTTTGTATGGTTCAACACCTAATTTCTTCGGTGATTATTATAGAGAAAAGACAGACGGAATGGCTCAAATTAAATTTATACTCAAGATGGTATGTTTGTTGTTTGGCTACATCAAAGTAATGTCCCATTCATCTCTATAAGGATATCCGTCCCATCCAATTGGCCATCAAAGCTAAATGCAAGGTGGTTTGTATGTAATGGCTGATTTTTTGTAGTCGTCGTAACGTTGTGCTGTTCCGTATTTTTTGTTTTACAGTTTTTGTTTAGGTTGATGTTTCTTTGCTATTCTTGTATTTTATTTTGCTTTGATCAATATCAAAAAAAAAAGCTAAATACAAGTTGGTAATGTGCACTATGACTACGTCATGCTGATAACCTGTTATGTGCTTTGAATCTTATTTTATCGGATATGAAACATAACTTCAAACGCTAAGGTCTGAGGGGTATCCATTCCGCCAAAATCCGTGCGGGGCACAATCCCTGCCACATCTTTTTTTAGGCATAGGGCCTTGCACTCAGCAAGACTTAATCCTGGTGGGCTCATTCAGAACCTTTCAACTTAACCAGCAGACCAAAAGCCCATTGACAAAACCACCATTTTAAATATATTATTTTTCCGAACTAATAAAAAATTAAATTACTTAACAAGCCATTATTGAGTTTTGCTTTTGCAATTTTGGCAAAAGTCGATGATCACGGTAAAAGTTTATCTCTTGCACTGCAGGTTATAGGCGCTAACCTGATTCTGACAGTTTAAAAATAAAAATAAAAAAAATCAGTAGTTTCTAAGTGTAATGAAAAAGTTTGAAGCAAATTAGAAAGAACTTGAAATTATTACTTTTAAAGCATTTCAAGTTAGTGGTATTTGAAATATGTGAAAATTGACAAATAACCATTGATGCTTATGTTATTTTGCAAAAGCAGATGTCCTAAGTCGATATGTAATTACCAATGCTTTAGGTTAGAGTATATTGTCAAAAACGATTATATTAGGCTTGAGAGGAGAGATAATTTTGACTATTTAGTCTATATTAATGTGTTCAATCATGAAAGTTGTTTAATGTGTACATTTTTTGTTTTTGTTTAAAGAACAATTACATATCTATAATATAGTTAACAAGACATCATTCTAATAAGTACATGGAATATTTTTATATTAAACAAATAGCTTAATATGAAAATTATCATATAAGATTTTAATTGTATTTTTTACAAATTTAAAGTGTGTGCAAGGAAGTTGTGCAAAGGATAGTCAATTCAAACACTCAAATCAATCAAACACAACAACCAAAACAAACACTCAAATTAGGCATTAGAAAATCATACAAACATAAAATCAAGCAAGTTATTCATGTTAGATCACCTAGTTACATGAAAATGGTTGTGCCCTTTGTATTTTTGATGTGTGCTCTTGAATTTTGTAGCATAATCTTGCATTCCCGAGTTGGATGAAATTGCATGCGTTGAGGATGAATTTATAGTTTTTTTATGGAGGAGATAAATGATGAGGATTGCATGGAGAGATCAAGGGTTAGGATGGAATAGGATTTCTCAAGCCATGAGATTGTGCCAAGTGGCACAATGTGGTGGCTTGAGAAGACATTGGTATTTGTGATGATACCTTGGAATGTAGGGAGGATCTTGGTCATAAAGATATTCCTTGTCTTACATTCCCAATGTATGCAAATAAAGGAATTTTAAATTCCTTGGGAGTATTTTTGGAATAAGGACCCATGTGGGGTTTCTTTCCCAAAGAGGAGAAAGCCTTTAAGACTCCAAGGGCAAGGAGGGTGAGCATTTAATGAAAACGATTTGACCTTTTTCTAAGCATGGGTTAAATGAATGTGAAAATATCTAGAAGGGGGATTATATTTAGAAGGGAGATTAAAGGCAAGTGATTAGGATTAAGCTTAAGATTAAAGCAAGTGGGAAATGATAGATGATGTGACACATTTAAGCAAAGATCAAGTGCATGCACATGGCTAATGGGGGGATTAGGATTAATTTAAAAAATAAGATTAAGACTTTGGAGGATGGGACATGAAGAAAATAAATAAATAAAATTTATTTATTTAATTTTTTAGAGGAACAACATTAGGATAGGCAAACAGTTAGGAATAATTATTTACTTTAGAAAGAATGATATGTAGTGAATTAAATAAAATAAATAGAGATATTTATTGAATTTAGTAGATGAGGGGTAGGTAAATTAATTAAACTACCTTAGGATAGAATTCAAAAAATAGAAGAAAACATGGAATATTAATTAAATAATAAAATGATATTTAATTAATATAGGTCATGAGAATTAGATGAATTAGGGATAAATTGACCAAATGATAATGGTCAATTTTAGGTGCCTACAAAAAAAAATTAAACAAGAGCTAACAACATGTAAGTTTTTGTCTTTGAATTAATGGTTAAAAACATGTGAAATTGAATAAGAAAATTTTTAAGACTTCATAATTTGGAGAAATTTATGTTTGGGACCTGTTTAATCCTTATTTTGCCTTTAATTTTTGTCAAATTTGTCCCCCAAATGTGCTTGTGTAAGTGGCTAAATTTTCCATAAGTATTTGGAGTAAATCAAAGCTTTTATAGTGATTTAGAACTTGTTTGTCGGAGGTTCCAACTATAAGTGTAACTACCGCATCAAGAGTTGTTAGTTGTCGAACTATGTTTTGATCATGCATTCTTATTGTATGAGGAACTTTTCACTTTTGAATCTTTGTAAAAATTGTTTGTATTTCTTTTCTTGTTGGATATATGATAAGTTCTAAGAATAGTCAAATTTTTTTATAAAGGTGGTCTAGTTTCTTAAAAACAAATGAAAGAATTAATTTATTTTGGGAAGAAAAGGGATGAGTGATAAGTTGTTAGTTTTTCAGTGAAATGCTAACTAAACAAGAATATAGGGTGATCAATGATAAAGAATAAGTGAATAAGATATTGGAAGAATAATAGGCTCTGGGAACCATGATAACTTCTTGTTAGCTCCAAAAAAAATTAGTTACCAACTATAGGAGTTGAAAATTAGCTCTACCTAGGATTACTTGTAAAAAAATTACAACCTGCTACAAGAGAGTATGCAATAATATGAGATTGCTTGATATTAAGATCTATGAAATATGATGATGAGGTATATTACAAGGTGCACAATGACTTCTTATATAGACAAGTTGTGATGTAGTACCAACATTAAATTACTATATCATAATTAAATGACATGAGCCAACATTAAATGACCCTAGGACTCTAATATTTAATATAATCTAAAATGCTAAAATATTCTCTAAGCATTAAATATGCCTAGGACCTAAGTGGACTTAATATGTAAATAGGATCCCACTAAGTAAATAGATAGGAAATGTACCCATTTACACCAATATCACCTTAAGTTCAACTTAGGGAGAAGTAATTATTATGCAAATGATGTAATGGTACAATGATGGGTCCTGATAATGAGGCCATTTTTAGGTTCCCATGTACAAATGCAAATGCATTCTCTCACATACAAAGAAAAGGAGAAAACCCACATGAGAAAAAACCCCTCCCCAAAAGAGAGAAATGATACAATCAAGTGATGAAAGATGGAGGACTACATGATACCCCCAAGTACAACATCCATCACATATATACATTACAAATAGCCCCACAACAAGAGGGAAAGAAAGAGAAAACATATTCCCCTCATAATGAAGTAGCTCCACAACCACTGAAGAAAGTTTGAAGACAAAAGAGAAGTCAATGCTGACAAAAAACATGTCTCTCCTTGTGAAGAAAGAAATCCAATGGATGATGTTGAAGAAACCTCATCTCCTTGATGAAGCAAGAGGGAAGAAGCCTCAAGAATGATAGAGAGAGTTTTTATTACCCTTTACCCTTGATGTCAAAGGGGGAGAGAAATGCGCATCAAAGGGGGAGTGTTTGTGCACATTAGTTGGTTTTTCCATCAATAATAAAGGGGGAGATTGTTGCAGCTTGATAATCTTGTTTTTTATTGATGTCAAAAGTGTTCTTAAGATGGTATACGCTCCAGATATTGTTTTTGTGCAGAGATATCTAATGGTGCAAGTTAGTATTATAGTAATGTGAAAGGCTAGTAGTCAATTTATTTCCTATGTATGATGCGGTGGTGGGTGCACATGTCTTGATGTGTTTTCAAGATCCCTATAATATTATTTTATCTACTTGGTGTACCAAACTTAGTGACACGTTGTAGAAGTTATATCTAAGACATTCACAGTGTATAATCTAAGACAAAGTCACAACATTTTGGTGTGCATCCTTCAATAGAGCAAGATTTTGTCTTGCAGTTTCAAAGTTAATTTTATGGAGATGTGAAGATGTTATATATTCCAATTTTAAATATCAATATTTCTTATGTAGAGAAAGTTAGAAGTGACAAAAATGTCGAACAGTGTTAAGATACAACAAAGTGGTTCAAAAGGCTTGTTGGAATTCTCTGTATTCCTCTCAATGTGAAGTTTTGGCCAAGTGGTTTTGAGGACATACTCAATAATGTCTAATGCATGCTCTATTGAAGTTCAAGTGTTCTAGTGCTCCACAACTTTAGTTTTTAAGTGGTAGATTGATATAGCTGGTTTTGGATGCCTAATCTTCATCAAAACAAGTGTTTGATTACTTACGCCAACATAAGGTTGTGAATTTTCAGCTGTACATGATTTTGTGAGGACACTCCACATGTCTCATAGTGTCTAAGGTATGAAGCGCATGAAGATATTTCATGTTTCTAGTACTGCACAAATGTTTCAAGTTATTTTGTGAAGATATGCTTTTGTTGAGGTCGACTAAGGAAAATTAATAGCATGTGCCACTAATTCAATTGTGAGTGGAGTTTATGGAGTGACTAAATATGTTGTATGGGTCATCTTGATTTATTTGGGAGAAATGTAAATAATTTTTTATCATTTTTGTATACTGCCAATGGATATGTAGGCTGACAAGCTACCAATTTCATATTTTCTTACTTATGACTAACTAAATTTACATTTTGTAAGTTTTGTGGATGATATATATAAGATCAAAGATGAGAAGAGAAGTATGGAAATGTGTCAAGATGTATAAGTGTATGAGCAGAGCGTGATAAGATCTACCTAAGATCTAATTTGTAGAATTTATGACTATCAATGGGTTGAATCCATAAAATCAATCAATGATATCAAGTTTCCACAATCCATAATGATAACTGCTTAGTTGATTTCTGGATTCGATTGTTTGAAATATTTTTGCATCACCATTTTAGATCACACTCTGTGATCCATCATCAGGATGAAAGAGAGCATAAGGAGAAAAATGAGTAGTTGTAGACCCAAGATTGCATAAAAAGAGGGCAAGAGGGAGGAGAGAGAAAAGGTGGATCACGGAGTGTGATCTGAAAGGTTGATGCAAAAATATTTCATACAATTGAAGCCATAAAATTAGACATATTTTAGTTGTTTTCAATCAGGGATTTGTAGCTTCCTTGGGTTGTATCCCTAAATCAAAGTTGTAATTGTTATTTTCTTAGGAGGATAGACTAGTATAGTAGCTCCTGGCAGCATTTACAATCATGGTTTTTCCCTTGTGGGGTTCCACATAAATCTAGTGTCAAATGTGTTCTTGTGTGGATACTTGTCTTCTTTCTTGTTTTGATTAAGTAGATGAATGCTTAATTGGAATAACTTAGCTTTAGTAGTTATTAATTGGGATTAAAATTTGAAGTATACTAATTCACCACACCTCTCTACATTTTGGTATGGTCAACACACTTTTGAATGGGGAAGTTCAAATAGGCAGATACTGCAAAAGATTAACTATAATGTGGATAACTTGAAGGGAACTAGACATGTGAGAAAAGGAAACCAAATCAAACCCAATAAATTTTAAAAGGATAAGTTCATTAGGAGGTTGGGTTCTCACAAAAGGTTAACTTAGTTATTTTTCTTCATTTTTTATCCTTTTGTTGGGACTTCTAATTGATCATTGACCTTATGAGGAAAAATAAGGGAAATAGACATGGTCTAGATGTAAAAGGAAATCTCACAATCAAATTTATAACCTGTTATAACTCATTTTGAAAATTTATTTTTTACATCTAACCCTCTTGAGTATTATTTCAATATGGGGAACCTAACTTAGAATTTTCTTAGATTGGTTATTGACGATTGGCAAGATAGGATCAAATGCAAACTTAAAGATTAGAAAAAAGAAATATGGGGCACATCAAAATTGGGTGCTAATAGGTATAATGTGACTTTGCAACTTCTTATAAGGCACTAGTCTTATAAACTATGACCCTCCATATGCTTAAAATAAATAAAATATTTAACATGTAATACAGAAGTAGAGAGTTAGTTGTTATGTACTTCATGATTCATCATATATCCTAGGAAAATTTTGAAGTAAAACTAGAAAGTGTCTATGTTAAGAGAATCATTTTTTGCATATTTACATTAACTCAATCAAGATCATAACAATAGGTTAATTTTGGTCTAGTGATAAAGTTTGGGGTTAAAATTTGTATTTGTGTAGTACTATATATTCTAAGCTATATCTTCAATTGTTATGAAAGCATTGTTCAAGGTTAACTCTACAAATACCCTTTTGGGTCTAGCTGAGCCCAAAGTGAAGGGACTTTACCCACTCTAAAAATTTAACATATTATCTATCGTGCTCTTTATTAATGAGTGGATTTATCCACTTTCAGGAACATCTCCCTAGTGTATTGATCCTTCTAGAAGTGTGGGAAATGATTTCGAGACCCAAACCTAACAAGATGAATAATTAGGAATACATATACAATCCATCATGCTATCTTGAGAATCTATAGTGGTCTCACCACCTAGCATAGGTTAATGACAATTTTGAATTTCAAGCTCTACATTGTGTTGTTACAATCCTTCAATAATGCATGTACAATCTATAAGATATGTCACATTTATGCAAGAACATCCACAAGCTACCACATGTCTGGTGTAAATTTAAACTATGGAGGCTCAAGAAAAATAATTATATAGTTAGTTCAAAGATATATTAACCTAAAGTAGATATTTTTCCTCTTTTATTTACCATTTAAAAAAATGAGGATTAGGGATGTTGGTCAACTAAATGAAAGGTTAGGAACTTACAAAAATCATCATGTGATCTTGAGAATTTGTGATGGTCTCACCACCTATCATAGGATAATGACCATTTCCCAAGTTGAAGCTGTACATTGTGTTGCAATAATCCTTCAAGAATGCATCTACAATCTACAATATATGTCACAATTATCCAATAATATCCACAAGATATCATGTGTATGGTTTAGATCTAAAATATGGAGGGTTATTCTAAACCTTTTATCCCTAAATGTGGGTGTGCCAAAATTACTTAATATAATACAACTTTAATTATTGATTTAATAGGTTATCGAACAATGCAAAATGTAAGATAACTCATGTTGATTATTCATGAAATGAATTAGATTATATCCTATTGTGTTAGAATATTTTTCCATCCAAATTATGTATTTATTTTTAATCAAACAATAATTCATCCATTTTTTTGAAATAATTGATAATTCACCTAATGATTTTTTAAATCAATCTATAATGTTTTACGTAAAAACAACATTGTCTTTTGATGTCAAACGTGCACAAATTTACATTGATTTTTTTTCAATAATAAAAATTGATTTAGCATGAAAATTAAATATGTTGAAATAAACAATTTTTCAAAAAATCCTCCAAGAAAACCTTCAGATTCAACAATGTCACATTTTATGTTAGATCTTCAATCATACAACATTTGAATTTGATTATTAGTTAACTATCATGCCATATTTTAACCACTCATAAACAATAAACCTTTAAAACTACACAATAATTGTCAAACCACACTTAAACATCAAGCATGTGACATAACTAGTAAGCCAACCCACCAACCCCCACTATAAACTCCTAAGTAAACTATAAAAATAGCATAACAACTAATTTTTCTCTTTCATGTGGATGTAAAAGAGAAATTATTTTCATTGTTGCTACTAATTCCATTAGATTCACTCTACAAACATAGGGAGTTAATTATTTGTCAGTTTCTATTTTATGTTAATGCAATGTTGATGATTGTGATTCACTACCATGTTATGATAAAATTATTTTAATATGAAGAAACGATAAAAAATGAAGCAACTAAAATCTTGGAATTTTTAGAACTAGCCAATTTTTCTCCATTAAATGTGAGTCTAAATTAAACCATATATCTTCAATGGAAAGAATCACTTTTTCCTCATTTATCCATACATAATACTTTCACCATCACCATATGGTTGTTACTTATCTATTGGTTTAGAAGTGACTTCTAGTATGCCTACCCATAAGCAGTTATCTCAATGAATAGTTTATTGCTTAATGAAAACTTAGACATTTCAATGCAACATAGTGCAATTCAATGCTTCATAAATTTTCATAAACCATCCATTTCATATAAATATATGCTAAAAAAATATGGAGAAAAAAATTAATCTTAAATATAAATAAATATTTTTAAATGTGTTTAAAGAAACTAAAATATTGAGATACACGATATAGTTAACAAGTGAAAGTATGTTGCAAACTTGAAAGAATCCAAGAATAAAATAGTGATAAACCATAGATGGAAATAGAAATAATCAAACAAGAAATGCAAACCATTACACAAGATATATGCGGAAAAACCCTTGCGAAAAAACTCCACACCCAAAAATATTCAAAACTTGAATCACATCTTTAATTGAGTTACATCAATAGAACTTCTCTCTTTGAACTTCTAGAACACTTTGTTACTTCTTCAACATGCAAAATAACTTATTTTCCTCCTACTCCAAGCTCCTATATATAGCCAAAAGTAATACAACAAACCACAAATGGTTTCCAATACCATGGACTAAAATCCAAATCTAAGTGGTCTACATGCAAAAGGTACCTCACAATATGTGTTAGGAGTTACAAACATATTTCTAGAAACTTCAATACTTTTTACATGAGTTTGGTCATCCAACTTCACAAAAGGATAAGGGTCTATGCAAGATCATGGGGGTCCAAAAAGTGGCAATGTGAAAGAAAAGGCATTTTTAACTTTCTCAAAAACATGAAAAATATGCTTTGAATTTTTCTAGGGTTGAGTAGAAAGTACATGAAAGTACATCGTGCCATAGAAAACACCAAACTGAAATGAACATCCATTCAAAATGGATATCTGTTTTGAAATAGATATCTGTTATGAAACGAATATTTGTTATGTTTAGTTTGGTTTTTTTAATTTGGTTGGGTCTAAGAATGACCACATATTTAATTGAATATATATTATAATAATATTTAAATATAATTATAATAATGTTTTAATATAATCATGCAGATATTTAATTTAATATATTATTATATAATAATATATTTAATATATTATAATATTATATTATATTCTAATATATTGTAATATTATATTCTATTATATTATAATATATTGTAATATTATATAATATATTCTATTATTCATTATATTATAATATATTGTAATATTATATTACATTATAATTTATTAAATATAATATTATATAATATTATATAATATTATAATATATTATAATATTATGTTATATTATAATATTATATTATATTATAATATTATATTATATTATAATATAATATTTTATTATAATATTATGAATAATATAATATAATATATATAACAATATAATATATAATATACTATATTATAATATAATATATATAATATATCATATACTATATTATAATATAATATATATAATATATCATATATTATATTATAATATAATATATTATATATTATATAATATATTATATATTATATAATATAATGTTAAATTATCATATAAAATAACATATGATTACCTTATATATCGAAAAAAACTACTAGTTATTAAAAAATTGCATATGTATATAGTGGTCGGCTCCCGGACCCAACCAATTATTAGAAAAACTACATAAAGGAAACAAATATCCATTTCAAAATGGATATCAATTTCTTGTTCCATAAAATCAAAAAAGAAAACCCAAGAGCTCATTTTTCTACAATCTAGTAATCTGCACGCGGATTTCACATTGAGCGACTTAGATATCCCTTTGGGAGTCAAGTTTTTTGCTCAAATCAATCACATTTCAAAGGTATTTATTTTAATGTTTGTATTCAAATTATATTAGTTTTGCATTTTTTTTGTGAATTTTAGCCAAAAACGTGATTTCTAATAGGTTTTTTATTGCATTAAAATGATTGTCACTTTTTTAAAAATTTATCAATTAACAGGCTTAAGAATGGTTGATTCCAACCTTGCTCAATATGAAAACCCTAACCCCGCTCAAGATGAAAACCCTCCAAATCCTCCTTCGCCACAAGCAATGTTTCCAAACCAAAATGTGCCAACAATACATGAATCTATTCATAGAAATTTAAATCAATTGAGAAATGTATGGCGAATCTATGAGACACTCCTTGAGCTATCAGATATGAAAAGAACTTTAGAAACAATCATTTCAAATGTTGAAACTTTGGCTAATCAACACAATAGGTTTACACAATGGTGAGAGTCCAAAAGACAATTTTATTGCAATGGGTTATCATATGATGAAGTGAGGGTCCACTTGATATTAAAAAATCCCAATTACCTTAGTTATTCATCAATCCTAAAACATGACAACCTATAAATGTGCAGAAGCCAAAATTTTCAATTAAATGGTGCACACATAGAGGCATATTAGCTAATTTTTGGAGATATTGGTGGATGGTTTTTGATAAACCACCCAACAACAATCTTAAAATCCCTTAGTATTTTCTCCAAAAATTATATGCCAAGTTTTTTCCTATGGAGGCATGTCAATTACTTTGACATGCGAGATTTCTAGGGTGTGGGTAAAGGAATGCCACAAGATAGACCTAGAGCACCCCGAGTCACCCTAATTCTTCATGATCTACCTATTGTTGCCCTGGCTCCAATACCTTACCATGAGATTGCTTTAGATGTAGGGAGCTAGACCACTTTTTCCTTGCATTCATTGAGTGATCATTTGATCACGCAGAGCCATCATGTTGTGCAGCCACATGACAATGCATCCCATCATAATGGTGATGCACTTGATACATCCTAGCATGATGGTGATGAACTTGTTGCATCAGCTCTTACTGGTACACCGTCCTCTTTGGCACATATTTGTGTTCCCAACTAATGCATGACATGCCACAATATATGTTTGGGTCCTCTTCGACAATCCATTGAGGCTCACATAGACACATTCAACTATGAGGTCCATGATATGTTAGATGTAGGAGTTGAAAGAGCACGGAGTGGACCATTTCTAGGAGAGACATCGGGTGCCAAAGATGATGTGGGAGCACCAGTGAGACTTAAAGTAATTTCATAGTGTATTTTATAAGAGATATTTGTACTAATATATGTTTATGTGATTGAATCTTCAATAGTTGTTGATAGAGGACCAAATTTCCCAAGTGCAAGAGGCTACATAATTGGCCATTTCATTTGGCCTAGGGACTCAGTATACGGTATCATTTAAATTGTTATTTAGATGTTAATTTTTGAAATCTATTATGTTAAATATATGTACTAGATAGATTGATAGTGTAATGCAATCTTGTCTTTTTATGCAGCAACCTGGTACTTTTATAACCATGTTGACTAAGCTTGACCCATTGGAAGAAGTTACACAATGGGTATATTATTTTTTTACATTCTCGACATTATGATTATATGTACATGTGCATTTAAACTGTGTTACATTCTTGTCATTTTTTATATGGGAAACCATCTTAGCTGCTTCATCCACCATGAGCCCATCTATTGTAGAAGCATCACATCAAGTATGTGTTTATTTTATATTGCAGATATTTACATTTAGATATGAGTAGATATATGTGTAGTAAATATGATTATTTGTCAACAATTATATGTTAATTCATATCATTTGTGTTTTACCTACTATAGTCCTCTGCTCGATTCAACAATGTCATGAGTGTGGGACCATTTCTTTATATGAGGACTCCTAATCGTCCTAAGCAACAATCATATGTAGAACATCTTACAAAAAAGAGAGCAAGACTTGAGGTAAATGAGAATAATTGTTTTGATATAATATCGTTTAATATAGTGATTTTGATGTTAAATTTATAATTTATAAATTACAGTATACAAATTTCTATTTATTAGCCTATCTTGTCAACCATTCACATAATTAATCGATTTTGATGGTCCAACATAGGATTAGGGGGTAAGTCCACCAAGATGGTTCCCAAAAAGGGGGCTTAAGTGGCCAATTTTTTTCTGAAATCAGGAAATACTGATCTTGGACGTGAAATTGAGGATAGTTACACTCAAAATTTTGAGATGGAACATAAACAAGGATCGAAGTGCTCTGAGTCTACTTTCTAAACTATTAATTCATTTTGAAAATGGTTGAGATTAAGGGGTTCAAAAGAGGGACGTACACAAATTGGTGTTGTTTTTGTCAGAAAAAACATAACATAGCAACTCTTGTACGACCCTAGCATGGTGAAGTTTTTTGTAGTATTTTTAAAATCGCTATGGTCAGAAGTTAGCTAACACTGTCTAGTTGATGCATGATTTTTCTGATAAATTTTTAATGAATATTTGATTTTTTACTAATTTCCTAAGTGGGAACTCCCTGAAAAGCATAATTTTGGCCCTGCTCCCCCTAAAAATTTTGGAAAGTAATTGATATTTAAAAAAAAAAATTAGAATGGAGTCTAGTTTCTAAAAATGTAATTTATTTTAAATTTCGATGAACGGTTAATTTATAATGAAAAAATTCTAAATGCTACTTTTTGCAAAAAAAGAGACATACAAACAAAATAAATTATGGATGAAAGGCTTAACATTGTCAAAAAGTGAAAAAAATTACATCGTTGGATAGCTAAGAGAGAACCTAACATTACCCATTTGTTCGATTTTGTCGATATTGAACCAGATGCAATCGTGATGGTGAGCACGAACCCTATTATGTGAAAAATTGCAGAATTTGCAAAAACACGTCTCTGATCATTGGGAATGCCCTCCAAGCTTTTGGGTTGGTATTCCAAGGTAAATACCAACGCTAAGGCTCAGGGATTCCCAAAGCAAGATATAACGCGAGCGTGTTATAACACACTCACGTTATTTCCTAGTTTTGACATTTTTTTTGCTTATTTGGGATACATGTCAAGCAAGACATAACACGAGCGTGTTATAATGTGCTTGCATTATGTCTTCCTTTATGTTAAATTTCACCCTATTGAATGTTTGTTGATATATTTGTATGTACATGTATGTATGTATGTATGCCTATATGTATCAGTGCATG
>VDFB02000015.1:323254481-323270240 GCA_007258455.2 Sequoia sempervirens | reverse complement strand
TTCTTTCAAAGCCTCCGCTTTTATTGTTCCTACAGTAAACTATTTGATAGAGTTGGTGGAATTACCTTTCTTAGTAATCACTATTAGTGAGATTGAGATTGTTAACCTTGAGAGAGTATGACTTGGGAAAAAGGAATTTTATATGGCTATTATTTTTAAAGACTTCATGCGGGATGTACTTTGCATTGATGCCATTACTCAATCTTCACTTGATGGCATGAAGGAATGGCTGAACTCCACGGATATAAAGTATTATGAGTATAAATGAAATCTGTAATCAAGGCCAATTTGAAGATCTTCATTATTGATGATCCAAATAAATTCTATTTGAAGGCTACTTTCTGGTTGGGAATTTTTGAGTATAGCTTAGTGGTTCCGGGATTCCCACAATCTAAGAGCCGATCAGTGATATGGAACCCTCCATGGTGAAGAGGAATCCTCGCACTAGATTCCATGTAGCCACCATCAAGAGTGTTACAAGCCAAAAAGATGGAGGGAATTCTTATATAAGGATAATTTTCAATGTTTTAGGTACCAAATTTAATACCAACTACAATGGCAACATTGAAATTCCCTAGCAGTATTTATGTTGATGAAATTTCCTTTAGATGCAAGGATTTAAAGCACATAAACCATGTGGTACAAATGATTAAATCCTAGAGACGATCTATAGCAATGAAAGAGTCTAAAAAGGTTGAGAGAGCTACATTGGTGACTTAGGAGAAACTTCATGTTTCAAAAACAAAGTCAATTAGGCTGGTAGACATGTGGATCGGGCCAACATTTGGTGGAAGAGGAAGAAAGATGAATGGAACTCTAGAGGCCCACCATACGATATTTCAATATTCAACCATGAGAGTAGAAGAGAGAGCTGATATCATGTATCAAAACATTAAGAATGCATTCTTCCAACCAGCGGAGAAGGAGATGATTACTTTTCTTCATTTTCATTTGCATAACCATATCAAGGCGTGGGAACCAAGAAGACCAAGGATGTCCAGTTTTATGTGAAGGTAATGGATGTGGTCCAAACTTTAGGAGGGGAAAGAAGGTAAATGTATGATCCTAATGAAATTGAAGAAGAATAGCAAGAGAGGGATAGGAAAAATAAAATCAATACATAGTTTCAAGGATTTGTCAAGTGACTAAGAGAGCTATGGGAGCAGCCTCATCTAAAAGATTTTGAACTAGAGATTGATATACCATTTAGAGAGCTTGGTTTTCATGGAGTTCCTTTCAAAGCCTCTTCTTTTATTGTTCCTATAGTAAACATGTATAATAACCTTCAATGCCTTGAAGGAGAGGTTTTTGGTTGATTTGTAACCCATTTTTTAATCAAGAACGTTATTTTCCAAAAATTTATTAGTTTTTCTCACTTTTCTTTTTATTGTACGGCCTATACGAACACTAAGATGATCTGAAACCTATTGGATGTTGTAGATTGATGAACTATCTTTCATTTTCACCTATTTATAGGTCTTAACTCTTTGTATATATAGTGAAATTTATCTTGTTTTTACTGTTGGTACCTACTTTCACAGTGTTCTTGGATTGAAGGGTTTCATGATGTAATTCGACCCATTCCACTTTTTGTGCCTATTGTAACTTGTGTAATGGGTTCTCTAACCTATAAAATACATTCCTAAACTATTTAGAATGTTGTGGAGTGAAGGTTGGGTGTTTGGGATGATGTTCTAGGGCTGTAGCAGGGTATTTTCATGATGAAAATGAGGGTTTCAAGTGGTGTTTTGACAAAATGTGGGAAGGACTGTCCATGTAATGTATTATTCACCATGTACAAGATCTGGTAAGTGTGTTTGGTGCTTTTTTTGGGTATGGCAGGTATGGGAGATAAGAGTTTCATTAAAAACCCAAGTATTTTGCTTGAAATAGAGGGTTTGGTGTATTAGGGGTCTAGATGTCTTGGACCTAGAAAAAAATCATGGAATTGGAGGTTTTGACACATAACATACCATTTTTTTAGGAGTTTGAGTGAAGATCTAGTGTTTAAAAGGTTGTCTCTTTGTAAATAGGGCTAAATTAGTAGCCTTTATGCAAGGTGGTCTATTGGATCTTAATGATGGTACAAAGAAACATGGTATGATCTCTTGAGAATTTTCCTTAGGGTCTATGTTAAAACTTGATTGATGTTTGGTTGGCCATTGGATGACCTTCTCTAAAAGATAAGCCCATTTGATGAGATTTAAAGACTATAAGTTAGGAAAGGGTTTATTGAAAACCCATACTCGAAACCTTCCCACAGCCAACCAAAGCCTAAAACACCTTAAAAAAGGTCTGCAGAAGCTTAAAAGTTCAAGAGATATCGCTGCGCCCAAAGATTTCTTCAAACCCTAGCAGTAAACCACCATTTTTCACTAAAAAATGCACCATTTGACATCTAGGGAATCACCTAAAAACCCTCTATTCGCTTCCCTTGCACAAAAAACTTTGCACATATGTTTTATAACCATAACAAATCCTTTCCATCGAAAAGAGAGCACAATCACCCTGTACGGAACCGTATAGTTCAATGAAACATCAAATCCCAAAGTGAAAAAGGGTAGCAATCTTTGATGGGGTATTACTTGGATACCATGGCACTTACAAAATATTCATCTATACCTATGGGATAAATTTGGGGCCATCTAAAATAACCTCTCTCAGTTTTTGTTATCTTAGAGTGGTTTTCCCGTGGTTTCTAGTTTTTAGTTGATGGAAAAAGTGTCAAATGCAAGCAGTGAAAAGTTGCAAATTGGTGCAGCTTTCATTATGCAAATCGTGTGACTAAATGGACTATTCCAATGCATTCAAATATGTATTTTTACGCTAGGAATGGTCCTCTTTTAGACCCAAACATGTGGAATGGCTCTGAGCTACATTCTACCGAATCGAACCCTTAAGGGTCCAAAGTGCAAAATGGCTACAAACTTCAGCATGATGCTACTCGGATACCATGATGCTTAGAAACTTCTCGAATAATCATATGGGATCACATTGGGCCCCTCTACAATAACCTCTCTCAGTTTTTGTTATCTCGAAGTGGTTTTTTTGTGGTGTCTAGTTTTCAGTTGATGGAAAAAATGTCAAATGTAAGCAGTGGAAAGTTGCAAAGTGGTGCAACTTTCATTCTGCAACTCGTGTGACCAAATGAACTGTTCCAACACATCTGAATAGGTATGTTTACACTAGGAATGGTCCTCTTTCGCACCCAAATATGTGGAATCACTTCGAGCTACATTCAACTGAATCGATCCCTTAAGGGTCCAAAGTGCAAAATGGCTGCAAACTTTATCATGTTGTTTCTCGAATACCGTGATGCTTAGAATTTATTTTCTAATCCCATGGGATCATATTGGGCCCCTCTGATATAACCTCTCTCACTTTTTGTTATCTCAGAGTGGTTTACTTATGGTGTCCAATTTTTAGTTGATGAAAAAAGTGTCAAATGCAAGTAGTGGAAAGTTACAAAGTGGTGCAACTTTCATTTTGCAACTCGTGTGACCAAACAAACTATTCCAATGCATCTAAATAGGTATTTTTATGCTAGACATGGTCCTCTTTTGCACCCAAACATGTGGAATTTCTCTGAACTATGTTCAACCACATCGATTCCTTATGGGTCTAAAGTGAAAAATGGTTGCAAACTTTAGCATGTTGTTACTTGGATACTGTGACACTTAGAAACTTCTCATATAATCCTATGGGATTTTTTTGGGCCCCTCTACAATAACCTCTCTCATTTTTTGTTATCTTGGAGTCATTTTCCTGTGGTGTCTAGTTTTCAGTTGATGGAAAAAGTGTCAAATGCAAGTAGTGGAAAGTTGCAAAGTGGTGCAACTTTCATTCTACAATTCATGTGACCAAAAAAATTGTTCCAATGAATCTGAATAGGTATTTTTACACTAGGAATGATCATCTTTCACACCCAAAAATATGGAATTTCTTCGAGCTACGTTCAATCAGATCAATCCCTTAAGGGTCCAAAGTGCAAAATGGCTGCAAACTTTAGCATGTTGCTACTCAAATACCATGATACTTAGAAAATTCTCATCTAATCCTATGGGATCGCATTGGGCTCCTCTACAATAACCTCTCTTAGTTTTTGTTATCTTGGAGTGGTTTTCCTGTGGTGTCTAGTTTTCAGTTGATCGAAAAAGAGAAATGGAAGTAGTGGAAAGTTGCAAAGTGGTGCAAATTTTGTTTTACAACTCGTGTGACCAAAAAAATTGTTCCAACGCATCTGAATAGGTATTTTTATGCTATGAATGGTCCTCTTTTATAGCCAAACACGTGGAATTGCTTTGAGCTACGTTCAACCGGATCGATCCCTTAAGGATCCAAAGTGCAAAATGGCTACAAACTTCAGCATGTTGTTACTCAGATACCATGATACTTAGAAACATCTCGTCTAATCCTATGGAATTATGTTGGGCCCTTTTGCAATAACCTCTCTCGATTTTTGTTATCTCAGAGTGGTTTTCTTGTGGTGTTCAGTTTTCAGTTCATGGAAAAAGTGTCAAATGCAAGTAGTGGAAAGTTGTAAAGTGGTGCAACTTTCACTATGCAAATCGTGTGACCAAAAAATTGTTTCAACATGTCCGAATAGGTATTTTTATGCTAATAATAGTCCTCTTTCACACCCAAACATGCGGAACCACTCTGAACTATGTTCAACCAGATCGATCCCTTAAGCATCCAAAGTGCAAAATGGCTACAAACTTCAGTATGTTGTTACTCGGATACCATGATGCTTAGAAAATTATTGTCTGATCCTATGGGATCATGTTGGACCCCTCTATAGTAACCTCTCTTGGTTTTTGTTATCTCATAGTGGTTTTCCCGTGGTGTCTAGTTTTTAGTTGATGGAAAAAGTGTCAAAAGTAAGTAGTGGAAAGTTGCAAACTGGTACAACTTTTGTTATGTAACTCATGCGACCAAACAGACTATTCGAACACGTCTGAATAGGTATTTTTACGCTAGGCATGGTCCTCTTTTGCACCCAAACACATAGAATCTCTCTAAGCTACGTTCAACCGGATCGATCCCTTTAGGGTTCGAGTGTAATATGTTGAAATAGGTCATTCCACCTATTGTTCAGACTGTGTCTCGATGATATGGGCCTGATGTAAGTAGGATAGGGAGTAGGAATAAGAAAATAGCATTGTTAAAGGCATTGGAAGAGATTACTAACACTTCCCCTGTTCAAAATTCAAAATTGAGGCCCCTTAAAAGCAAGGCTAGAAGAGGTGAAAAGAAAATAATTGCTTGAAAATAAGTTAAAATAGGTTGGAAATAGGGTGAGGTTCTGGAGTTTGATGTGTTCAAAAGGTTTGCAAGATAAGGGAGGTCAAAATTATGTTATGGCATGATTCCCTAGTTGGGAAAACATGGGTTTTGAATGAAAAAGAGATGTTTGAGGGAGTAAAAGTGGGTAAAGTCAAGAGGCAACATAATTTGGTGGTTAATTAAGTTTGTCTACGAAGAATGAAGAGTGTTGGAATAGGTTTTGAGGTTTGGGTTCAGGTTCAGGGGTTTGTTTGGCCAGTTAGGCCAAATTTTTTTGGAGAGGGGTTCAATTTGTTTTGGGTTCGTTGGTACAAAAATCATGTAAAAACAAAATATAAATATATATGCAACCTAGAAGCATGCATTAGGATTAGAATATCACATAACATCATATAAACAACAAAACCACCATAAACTTGAATGTCATTTAAAACATGCATGATAAATATTCATCGTTGAAACTTGAATTATGGTCGCTTGATATACAGAGTCTATTGATGCTAGGGTTCAATTTGTATGATTTTGAAAAAAGAAGCCAATTGAGTAGAATTATCAACATTCTTCATAAATCATTAGAATTTTTTTAGTACACTAGCCATTTTGATGTCATCTTGTAGTCTCAAATGTTATTTTGTATCATTGTTACATTGGTCTTGATAGTGGTAGCTTAATATAGCTCCACAATAAAAAATCTGGTTTACCTATGCAGTGTAACAATGGCATAGGCAGATTTTTCTTTCAAAGAACCAAAGGGTGAGTGCACAATTGAAGTGTATAAACACATATATTTTTTTAATATCAAGGATATTTTTTGAAACTTCCATGCATTGCTAATCTAAAAGGAAAAGGCTTATGTATCCTTTGCTTAATTGAGTTGTTCCAATCAAAGGATTAAATATATTGGAATATTTTTATCAATCATTTCATAGAATACCAATTGAAAATGTGCTTTTTCCTTTTAGATAAAGTTTTTTACCATCAATCAATAAATTTATTCAAGACAAACCATGAAGGACAACAATGATCAATGCTATGGCTAACCAATTAATAAGTATACACATGAATAAGTCAAGCATGTACATGTGAATAAGGGAAGCACAAATAGTCACTAACACGTATGCCTTGAAGTATACACATGAATACATAGTATACATAACTTAATACAAAGTATATGCATGAATACAAGGTATACGCATGAAAATGCATAAGTCACAAAGTATACATTGGAACACACGTAAGTCACAAAGTATACACGTACATTGTATATGCTTGAATACACGTAACTCATATCTATTGAACCATGAATTTATAACATGCAAATACGGACACCATCGATAAAAAATATTTGTATTAACCAAATAGCCATGTATGCATACATCAATATATGTCGATATAATTCTAAAATATAGGTACAAAATAGCCATATAGGCTTACAAGAATGCCATATAGGCATACAATGTCAAATATATCCAATACAAAATATGTACAAAAGTTCCATGTAGGCATACAACAAAGGGCTCTGGAATCAAAAGTCATTGCTCTCCAGGCTCTCAAAATAAACTCTTTCCCTTTGTTGGTCAATCAGATGGTGATAGGTCTATCACTCATTTCTGGTGCACTCGAGGAGTGCTCCTGCTGCTCCTCCTACTACTATTAAGTTCTTGGTGAAGTTTTAATTGTTACAATAAGAAGTAAAGACATTAATATATAGAAATTACATTATAAAAAATGATATATTTTTAAAAAAATCACTTACGGCTATCTCACAATCACTCTCCATGAGGGAAATATTTGCACACCGATGTTGAGGCATGCTCAAGCCCTGTATAAACCATCCAAATAGAAATTAGACTACGAATCAATAATTTGGTTTGTTTTCTTCACTCAAACTAACATCTATAACAATGAATGTAAATTGAAATTTAGTAATTTTCCTCATACCTCCCCTGTCAAAGCCATCGCGGATTGTATAGTAGATGAAACATCGATATCCATTGCCCTCATAACATTTGGAGGTGTTTCCACAACCAATATCTAAAAATAAAACAACAAATTATTTAATCACAAAAAGTTACAATAACGATCCACGTCATGACTTATAGTGTATGAGATCTAATGAATTTTTTTTTGAGTACTTATTAAACTATATATTTCTAATTATCATTCTTACTATTTTCCCTATCCATATCTTGTTCGAAAGGATGTGTTTTTAGACTTTTACCCATAGCAGCAAGCCACTGAATCGTTTGATTATATGCTTTCATAGATATGTATGATAATTGTGGTGGCATAGAGAAGGCAATGAACTATTTGAAAAAATGCCTCAAAAGAAATGGGGTTTCATGGTGATGGAATGCCATTACAAACAAATGCACATCATGTCATTCCATCACCATAAGAACACATTTCTTTCAGGAATTTTTTCAAAATATCATTTCCTTATCTATGGTATTATTGCTTACTATTATGCTTTGATAGATATTTTTCCAAGCATCCATAGTTTGTTGGAAAACACCTATTTTAGGCTTTTAGCCATAGCAGTAAGGAAGCATGAGTAGTTTGATAAAATGCTTTGGTGCACATGTATGAAAAATGTGGTATCATAGAAAAGATGGTGAGAATTTTGAAGAAATTCCTCGAAGAAATGTGGTCTCATGGTGATGGAATGGAATTCCATCACCATGAGACCACATTTCTTCGAGGCATTTTTTGAAACTACTAACTACCTTGTCTATGTTATTGCTTACTATTATGGTTTCATAGATTTTTTCCAAGCATCCATAGTTTGTCATGTAGGTGCACATTTGCAAGCACATGCCTCCATGTGAAGAAACTGCATCACTACTTATGTTGACTTTATAAACAACTATATTGTAGTTGAAATTTTGTCATCTATCAACATCTAGTTATTAGTTATGGAATGTGAAGTAATGCTTTGAGTTTGAATGATGTGAAATGCAATGTAACCAACGGTATGAATATAAACTACATAGATCTATTAAGTACAATTCATTAGTTAAACTCTTTATTCTATTACCTATGTGAAGGTTTGAGTAAATCCACTGGCACTAGGAGGTGTTCCCTCGAGACCTCCAATATTACCCTGTTCAAAATCCAAAATCACATATTAAAATACTATGAGATGGGGTTAGAAATCAAATAGCATAGAAAAAGTGACAACCAACACTTCTAAGCTATAAAACCTCATCCAAACAAGAGAATACAATCATATGAAAGGAGAAAAATGAAAAAAATGAAATAAAGCACTCTTTTTCAGTGTCTACATTTTTCCCCTCTTTGAGACAATGCATCTTGTCGCGTTGTTTCAAACAAAAAGATTGATCAACTGATACGTGCCCCAAAGATATCTTGGTAAGGATTATGATAAGAATGGTATGCCCCCTCGAGAGATTGATCGAATAGATTGTAAGAAGATTAATCTCTTGATAGATGTCTAGAAAGTGATTAGATACCTGATATTACGCAAGTGATAAAATGGAGATGTACATTTTGATGAAAATGCAAAGTTGATGGGCGTAACTAAACAATTGATGGAAATGATCAGTATAGCCAGGTTGATGAGCTGATGAAGTTGATTGAGCTAATTAAGCTGATTGATAATTATGCTTATGCAAGACAAGGTGTTGTGATGATGGATTGACTGATTGATTAAGGGGACATGAAATTTCAAGAAGCAAGTTGATTGATTTGAGATTTGATTCAAGAGACATATATCAGTGAGTTAAGCAATTGATTGATTTCTCTGCGACAAGAAAGATGAAGAAAATGAAATGCAAGATGGAAGAGAATGAAGGTGACGAAGCCTCTTGTACCTTTTAAGTGCTTTTATCATCATCGGGCTTATTATGTTGCAAATTAATATAAGTGTCTAGATAACATGAACATCTAGACAATTTGAATATTGTTTGCGTTTTTATTTAGTAATGAAGTATAAGCATCTAGGTATAAGAACCTTAGATGACCTGAATACTTATTGCATGAAAGACACTATTAGACAAGGAATGCTCTCATCCACATTAGACTCATAGGTCCTCGATGGTTTTAGACAACCATGTCCTAAGACGAGTCATCCTATGAATAAGAAACAATCCACAAATACAAAACAAATGAACATGCCCCATCCTTGCCTCTCTAGTCAAAGACATCCTAAAGAAGCTAAAAGACATGTCACCAAAGATAAAACCATAAAATAAGAAAAGATCAACAAACAAACAGGAGTCCTGCTTCGATGTAAAACTAATTCTCGTTACAGTTTATGCATTTGGTTGGATTTGAAAGATGGGTTGATATATATGTTATAATGTTTGCTTAGTTGTCAACACTTGCATGTTTTGATTTTGTTGAAGTTCAAAGCTGTGTGGTGATCTAAAAGTGTCACTATTTTTTGGGATTTTTTTTAATATTTTTTATTATTGTTTTTTGGATTTCTTCAGGACATTTTATGATTTTTTGGGATTTTTTCAGGACATTTTATGATTTTTTTTGAATTTTTTTAGGACATTTTATGGTTTTCTTGGATTATTTCAGGACATTTTATAATTTTTTTTGGATTATTTTAGGACATTTTATGATTTTTTTGGATTATTTTAGGACATTTTTTGGATTTTTTTTTTTGGATTTTTTCAGGACATTTTACGATGGAGATGGATGAGCATATAGACAAAGAGGGTAGTTTCTTTGACTACGAGATGCTTAGTATCCTAACCCATAGCTAAGGTTAAGGAGATGCCCTAGTGAGGGATGGGGCCAACCTAGTATGCATGGAAAAGCGAGCAAGCGAGGGGAATGTCGAACAATTCACAAGCCATGGTGAGTGTGAAAAGGTCATTATGAAGTGGAGGATGAATGAAAATGGAATGAAAGGATCAAGTAGAGCTCCAAAGGAAAGAGGAGCGAAGCCTCTACACATGGCGTGGATTTCTCGGTTTTCACCATGGTACTTTCTCAAGGCACCACTGAAGTGGTTTTCACCATTGAACGAATGGATTTATCTTCTTCTTTTTTTGGTATTTTTTTAGGACTTTTTTCCATTATTTTTTGTATTTTCCAAGACTTTTCCATTTTTTTTTTTTTTTCTATGTTTTCATTTTTTTGTATTTTTTCTCACAACTTTTTTCCATTTTTTTGTATTTATTCAGGACTTTGAAAAGATTGTACCCTCTAAATCATTTAGGTATAAAACTTGTGAATGAGCATACTGTTGATGGGATCACTAAGCAATTCACCTTCTAGAGTAGATAACTGGTATGCCCTAGATCCATACACAATAGTGATAATGTATGGACCCAACTAGTTAGGCTCAAATTTACCCTTCTTTTCTCTATTTTGTTGAGTGTGAGAATTTTCATGAAGAACAAGATCCCCAACCTCAAATGTACGTGGTTTCACTTTCTGATTATAACTTTGACACATTCGTTGCTGGTACGCTCTAAGATGATTGAAAGCAATTTGCCTTCGTTCATCCAATAGTTCCAATTCCTGCAAACGGGAAACTCAATATTCTTCATCACTGATTTGATTGCACAAAGAGGGAAACTCGACCTCGATAGGAAAGATGGCTTTAGAGCCATAGACAAGGGCATATGGGGTAGCACCTGTGGGAGTGTGGACACTTATGTGATAAGCCCACAGTGCAGGATTCAATTGAATATGCCAATCTCGACCAACTTCATTGAAAAAACAAGCCCTTAAGTGGCAAAAAAATTTAGAAAAATCAGAGTTAGGAAACTTGACATAAAAATTTGAATAAGTTATCTATATTATTTAAAAAATATGTAATAATAGAATTTGTAGAAAATTGAATGTATTTTCTAAACTACTAGGTCTATTTTTTTTAAAACAAAATTTATTTGGTAAAAATTTGAAATTTCAATGCAGTAGTACTTAAATTTCAGGGAAAAATAAGAAGTACATGTCTGTCTGACCACCCTAACCATAATAAAATGATAATATTTTTTTATAAGATTATAGATATAAGTAGAGGACTCATGTCTGAATGTGATGCATATTTTTTTGTAATTTTTTTCCAAGTAAATAATTAATTATGATTTTTTTATTACCAATTTTAAAAAATATAAAATTGCGTAAGTCTAACCACCTTAACTTGGTCAAAACTTCAAAAAAATATTTTTTTTTAATCCTATAGTATACGAAGCATAGAATGTGACGTATGTTTCAGATTCAAAAAATGTGATACCATTTGAAAGTATAGATGTTTTCAATTAGCCTATCAATTAGACTTTAGTCTTAATTCAAATAGAAAATGAATAATAATTATTTATTAAATTCAAAGTAAAGCATAATTTATATTGGTGGAAAGTTGAGAATCTCCTTTAAAAACCCTTTTCGTTTCATTAATTTTGGGTAAAAAAAAGTCGTTAGCCACATACCTTACAAATACCCATCATATCGCCACTTTTTGGCCCATCATGATCTTGCACATCCCTGACTGTCTTTTTAAGAATTTTGAGAATGGTTTTATTAGAAGCCTCAGCCTAGTCGTTACCTTGAGGATAGTAAGGTGTGGAAAAATGATATTGCATATGGAATTTCTCACAGAGTTCATGGACATCCTGAGTTTTGAATGAATGACCATTATCTATGATGATGGATAGAGGAACACCATAATGACAGATGATGTATTTTAGTAGGAAGGTGGCTCTTTGTTTTCCAATGATATGAATGAGAGGAATAACTTCAATCCATTTCGTGAAATAGTCGGTGGCAATGAGGATGAACTTATGACCATTGGATGAAGGTGGATGGATCTTGCCCACGAGATTGAGTCCTCATTAATAAAAGGGACATGGTGTAGCAAGAGACTGCAATTCCTGTGCAGGAGCATGTATTAAGTCTGCATGTTTTTGACACTACTTGCATTTTTTAACAAACTGATAAGCATCCTTTTCCATTGTAGGCCAATAATAACCCATATGCAAGAGTTTCTTGGCTAAGGTAGGACCGCTAGAATGTTCCCCACATATACCTTCATGTACTTCTTGTAAAGCAGTTTTGACCTCATCGTGCTCAAGACATCTTAGTAAAGTACCATCGAGACCTCGGCGGTAAAGGGTATCAGCTAAGATAACATCGCGAGAAGCTTGACGGATAAATGTTTTACAGGATTTATTGGATAGGTCTGATGGAAAGGTGTTATCTCGAAGATAGGTATAAATATCCCCATACCATTGGGAATTAGGACCAACAATGAGACAAATAATTTTAGATTGTGGTATATTGTAAGCAGTTTCCAAAAGAGGTTCTACCAGGAACTCACAGTAAGCGACATTACTTGACATTTCTATAAGTGAACCAATTGTTGCCATTGCATCAGCAACTATGTTGTTATCTCAAGAAATTTGTTCAAAAGAGATTGATGTGAAATAGGCCTTAAAGTCATCCACCATTATTTTGTAAGGCATCAGTTTGTTTTATAGTCATCATTAACTTGTCTAATAACTAGTTGAGAGTCACCAAGAACACGCAACTCAAGGATCTTCCATTGTACAACATACGTAGCCTAGAACGTAATGCCTCATATTCTACAATATTGTTGGTACATGGAAACTGTATCTTGTAATATTTAGGTATATAATCCCCTTGTGGAGTGACAAAGAGAATTCCAGCACCAGAACCACCTTGTGTGACGAAGCCATCAAAATATAAAGTCCATAGATGTGTAGATTCCATATTGAAGATTGATTCATCAGGAAACTCTATAATAAGAGGATGATCATCTATCACATGAGCATCAGTGAGTTGATCTATGATAGCTTGTCCTTTGATTTATTTTCTTTCTATGTACTCAATATCAAACTCGCTAAGAATCATCACACATTTAGCTAATCATCCTGTGAGTGCTGCTTTGTTCAAGAGGTACTTAAGAGGATCAATTTTTGCAATGAGCTTTGTTTGGTGTGTAAGCATGTAATGTCTTAGCTTCTAGGATGCAAAAACTATAGCAAGGAATGCTCTTTCAATAGGACTATAATTGAGTTCATATCCCACTAGGGTACAACTGATGTAATAGATTGCACCTTCCTTTCCTTTAGAATCATGTCGTGCCAAAAGTGCCCCCGGTGTTGTGGTGGTTTTGGATATATATAGAAGTAAAGGCTTGTCATTTGTAGGAGGTACAAATACTGATGGTGTCATTAGATATTCTTTTATTTTTTGAAAAGCTTGTTCACACTTGTCGTCCCATCTAAATGAAACATTCTTGTGTAACATATGCTGAAAGGGTTGACATTTATCTGCAAGTTGTGCTATAAAATGATGGATAGACTGAAGTTTCCCTTGTAATGATCTCAACTATCTAATATTCTTAGGCAGAGGCATTTTAAGTATAGCCTTTATTTTTGCAGGATCAACTTCAATTCCTTTAGATGAGACAATGTATCCAAGGAGTTTTCCAGAGGTTACCCCAAAGGCACATTTCTTTGGATTCAATCGGACCTTGTATTTTTCTAATCTTGTGAAAATTTTATCCATGATCTCTAGATGTCCAGCTCTGGTGTAGGATTTTCCCAAAAAATCATCTACATAGTCTTCCAAATAGTTATGCATCATGTCATGGAAAATAGTGGTCATTCCACATTGGTAGGTAGCTCCAGGGTTCTTCAACCCAAAGGGCATGACATTCCAATAGAAAGTTCCCCAAGGACAAGTGAATGTTGTCTTAATTTGATCTTCAGGAGCAATTTTAATCTGATTGTAGCCTGAGAAACCGTCCATGAGGGATAACATTTTGTGCCCTGCTGTCAAATCTACTATCATGTCAATGTTTGGAAGTGGGAAGTTATCCTTAGGAAAAGTTTTGTTTAAATCTCTAAAATCTGTGCAAACTTGGATGCCCCCATCAAGTTTTGAAACTGGTACTAAATTTGAAATCCAATCAGCATAGTCAATAGGTATGATAAATCCCACATCTAGCAACTTTTTTAATTCAACTTTTACCAATAGAGCAATGTGTGGGTGCATTTTTCTCAACTTTTGTTTAACAGGTTTTTCCCCTGGTGGCAAAGACAAGTGATGCATTACTAGATCTGGATCAAGTCCTGGCATATCTGTATAAGACCATGCAAAGTTAACTTGTCTTTCCTTGTAAAATTGTATATGCTCTAGTCTCTCTTCAGGTGTTAATGATTCTACTAAATGAATTATCTTTGGTTTTTCGTCTGTGCCCAGATTTGTTGGTACTGTCTTCTCCACTAACATAGATGATTTTTCATGATATACTACTAAGTGAAGTGTGTCAAGCCTTCCATCCTCGGGCACCTTAGAAAGGTTTTCACCCTTGGATACATCCTTTATTTTTACTTTTGTGGGGTCTAATAGCGTCGCAGAGCAGTTTTCACTAGAAGACCTATTTATATTTTCAATAAGGGTAAGTGCACCAAGATGGTTCCCAAAAAGGGGGCTAAAGTGGCTACTTTTTTTCTGAAATCAGGAAATGCTGACCTTGGATGTGAAATTGAGGATAGTTACACTCAAAATTTTGAGATGGAACAAAAAAAGGATCAAAGTGCTCTGAGTCTACTTTCTAAACTACTAATTTATTTTTAAAATGGTTGAGATTAAGGGGTTCAACAGAGGGATGTACACAAATTGGTGTTGTTTTTTTCAGAAAAAACATAACATAGCAACTCTTGTACGGCCTAAGCACGGTGAACTTTTTTTTAGTATTTTTAAAATCACTACGGTCATAAGTTAGCTAACAACATCTAATTGATGCACAATTTTTCTGATAATTTTTTAATGAATATTTGATTTTATACTAATTTTCTAAGTGGGCACTTTGTAAAAAGAAAATTTTTGGCCGTGCTCCCCCTGCAAATTTTGGAAAGTATTAATTTTTTAAAAATTTTATTTTTTAAAATTTTTAGAATGGAGTCTAGTTTCTAAAATGTAATTTATTTGAAATTTTGATGAAAGCTTAATTTATAACGCAAAAAAAACCAAACACTGCTTTTTGATAAAAAAACAGGCATACAAACAAAAGAAATTATGGATGAAGGCCTAACATTGTCAGAAAGTGAAAAAAATTATATCGTTGGAAAGTAAGAGAGAACTTAACATTACCCATGTGTTCGATTTTGTCGATATTGAACCAAATGCAATCCTAACGGTGAGCACGAACTCGATTATGTGAAAAATTGTAGAATTTGCAAAAAGCACGTCTTTGGTCGTTGGGAATGCCCTCCAAACCTTTGTGTTGGTATTCAAAGGAAAATACCAAAGATAAGGCTCGGGGATTCCCAAAGAAAAATATAACCTGAGCGCGCTATAATGCGCTCGTGTTATTTATTAGTTTTCACTTTTTCCTTCTCCATGGAACATTTCTAGCAACAAATAATGTGCTCACATTATTTATTCCTTTAGTTAAATGATAGTTTTTTGAATGTTTGTTCATATGTTTGTATGTATATGTATGTTGGTGTGTCATGTATGTAT
>VDFB02000015.1:323085889-323254381 GCA_007258455.2 Sequoia sempervirens | reverse complement strand
AGAGTGGGAGATGGTAGGAGAAGGTGGGAGAGAGGGTGGGAGTGTTGGAACTATAAAATTTTGAGAATTTTACAAGTTGTTCATACCCATGAGTTTCTGAATGAGTCCTTACCATAGACACAAAAATCCTCTCTTCATAACATTTTTCCCATATTTTGCCATGTGGTCATGGAGAATCCATCGAGTCATGAATATTTCACTATATAATCCATATCGACAAGAGATTGTGAGGGTCTCCCCGATCCACAATGTTTTTTTTTGCTAATATACATCTATTGTAGGTCTATCGACAAGACTTCAAAGATGTCACACTGATCAGAATTCATATGCAAACACCCATAGAATAGTCTTACCGATTGGTGCCTGAGCAAACATTTCGACCAAACCAAAAGTCTTTGGAGTGAGGTCTTGTCGAATGTATTATGTCTCACGAACTAGCTCACAGAACGATGTATCGGCTAGACTAGAGGTTATTGGAATAAAGTCTCAGCGAATGCACCTGATCTCGCCAACAAAGCATAAGGGGATTATATCAAATGACTCTTAGGATGAGGTTATGTAGTCTTATTGACTCATATGTCTCACTGAAGTGTTTCATCAGGGAGAGAGTAAATATGTTCCATCGACTAGAAAACATACCACGGGGTGTATCTCAGTAAGACACAAAGTATTCTATGAAACCTCTCCCTAACTCCAAAAGTCATAGCAAAACATAAGATAAAGGGATATCTATCGGCAAGATAGTGGTTATCACTATATGACATAGCGAGTCATTATAGGTCATACCAATCAAAAAGCAAAGTGAACTTATTGCCGATACAATAATTATCGAGGAGAGTCATATCGAACACATAAGAGTCTTATCGATCAGGATACAAAGGGTTATATCGGCCAGACTTAAGTCATCGGTGAAATGTCATGTAGCATCTATTTGGTCTCGCCAATACTATTGAAGGTGGGTCCTGTCATTCCCATCAGAATGAATTCATGAAGTCTTACCGACTCCTATGTCACAGCAACAAGATTCAAACTTGGAGATACGTTCGGTGAGACTGGCTTCTTCGGCGAGAGCTATGTGAATCATACTGAATGAAGGTTCATTGGCAAGAAAATTGCTATGTCACGGCGATCAGAAAGTGAACTTAAGGAGATGTTTTGGTAAGACATGAAGTGAGATGTGGGACATCCTGCTGACTCCATAAGTCACAACAATGGTTTTCATCGATAAGAGTTTCAACGATATACTTGTGATTGAAGGAATAACCTTTGATGAGACATTGAACATCGGTAAGACTATGTAATGTCTTCGCAAGAGTCTGATGAACAGTTTTAAAGGCTCGAATGAAATAATTGCCTAGATGTGAATGCAAAAAGGATGCGACTTTTCATGTGGCTGATATATAAAACCCATTTTTGACAGAAGCAAAGAGGAGAGACAGAGTAAAAAAAATATAGTAGGATATAGAATTTTGAGACTATGATGCATGATTGAAAAACAACGGAGATTTCAATTGAATTTTTGATGTGATGACATTTTTCTGGTGTCAATTGTCTGTTGTGCTCATTGAAAGTATTACTAAATTTGTCTCCAAGATTGATGCTTTCTGGTTATTTAAATTGATGTAACAAGTTTATATTCAGTTTATCAGTGCACATTTGTTGTATCTGTGTGGTTGATTGATCGTCTCTTTCAAGAAAAGATTAAATCCTTTTAATGGATCACAGTAATTAGGGAGATTCATTTAGATCATTAAGAACTTGGTAATCATAGTCTTGCATATTTATACAAGTTATAAACTATAACATATGCCAAACAATTTGAGTTTCTGCTGAAAAAAAATTATTCATTTAAGAGTTCATTTGACTCTGCATACCTAATAACTAGTCTCTGCATTTTTATCATTTAGTTTCATTCATTTTTTACATCTGTTAACTGAACATATTAGGTTTTAATTTTAATGTTGTTATATAATTTATACCAAATTCTAGTTTTATTTGTCCACTCCCATCTGCCATTGTGGGAAAAAAAATTCAAGAGAGATAAGCACAAGTCAAGTCTGCCTCACTCATATAGGTACACCCGCCTAGGCCTGGCAGCACTTGAAGAGTAGAAGGTTCAATTCATTTGGCCTTGTCTGTTACCCTGAAATATTGTGAAAGCTTGGCAACCTTTCATGGTTCAAACTTGCATTTTTGAGAGCTAATAGGGAGAAGGTGGGAGAGGGTGGGAGAAGGTGGGAGAGGGTGTGAGAGGGTGAGAGAAGGTGGGAGAGGGTGGGAGAGGGTGGCAGAGGGTGGCAGAGGGTGGCAGAGAGTGGGAGAGAGTTGGTCAACCCTCTCCCTCCTACTCCCTCTCCCTTTGTTAGGTCTCTCTCTCTCTCAACCCTCTCCCTCCTACCCCCTCTTCCTCTGTTATGTATCTCTCTCTCAAACCTCTCCCTCCTACCCCATCTACCTCTCTTAGGTCTCTCTCTCTCTAAACCCTCTCCCTCCTACCCCCTCTCCCTCTATTAGGCATCTCTCTCTCTCAACCCTCTCCCTCCTACCCGCTCTCCCTATCTTAGGTCTCTCTCTCTCAACCCTCTCCCTCCTACTCGCTCTCCCTCTCTTAGGTCTCTCTCTCTCAACCTCTCCCTCCTACCCCCTCTCTGTGGGGTCTCTCTCTCTCTCTCTCCTCCTACCCGGTCTCTATCTCTCTCTCAACCCTCTCCCTCCTACCCCCTCTCCCTCTGTTAGGTCTCTCTCTCCCTCTCAACCCTCTCCCTCCTACTCTCCTCTCTCTCTCTCTCAGGCCTCTCCCTCCTGCTCCCTCTCCCTCTCTTAGGTCTCTCTCTCTTAGTCACTCCCCTTGCCTCTCTCCCTCTACCCTTAATTGTAAACCTTAAAATGTTCACTTAAATCCTCTCTACCCTCTGCCCTCTACCCTTGGCCTTCCCTCCTTTATCTCTCTCCTCACTCCCTTCCTCTCAAGTATCTCCCTCTCTCAGGTATCTCTCCCTCTCACTCCCTCTAGCTCTCTCCCTAGTACCCTTAATCCTCTACCCTATAAATGTACCATCTAAAGCTTAAAAAAACCAAATTTATTATAACGCAAGCGCGTTATTAACTAGTAGAGATATGTCCATTTAGGATTAAATAATGTGAGCGCATTTTTTATTGCACTAAAAACAGTAAAAAATCATAATATACCCGTGATGTCGGCCCACATTATGCATATTCTCCTAGTTTTGTGCGTGCCCTGACAAAAAGTAGCTTTTTGGTGATTGAGTGAAGTGTCCATGCATGATTTTGAGATTCCATCACCTTTGCATGAAATAGCAGAGTTTTCACATTGAGAGGCATATAATATCAATTCAAGTTTGAATTATAATGATAATTGATATACAATTGAAATTTGGAGGGGAACAAGCTTTTGAAGAAGTCAAATTTTTGAGGATTTTGAGGAAAGAAGAAGAAAAGGCTACATAATTGGGTAGAACTCCTCCATTTGAAACTTTGCTTTTTTTGGTATGTGAAATCTTTGTACATTTTCTTTCATTCTATTATGGCTTTCTTTCATTTTTGTTGTTTTTCTTATTCCATGTTGATCAAATTGTTTGTTTGTGATGCAATATCAAATTGCCAAGCCACTCAACATCATTTCTTTAGGTAACTTCCTTCCCAAATAAAATTAGGAGAAGATCAATTTATACAAACTTTGTCAAATTCATCCAAAACTACTTTTCATTCAACCAAAATCCATTTATTTCATTTAAGGTTATAAGGTTATCAGTAGCCAATTCACCATCTCCATATAGCAAACCATTTTCAGAATCAACTTTCAACTTTGTTCTTGTCATAAACAATACAACAATCACTCATCAACTCAACTTACCCCTTCAAGGAAAAAAAATCAAACACCTCTGTTCCTTAGACCTGCAATCAAACATCATCCTAGCCATTTAAGATATCTTTTCTCAAATCAACACATCCATCATCCTATCTTCACTTAAACCCTACTTGAAAATACCATTTTTTTGAATGAGAAAATTCAGAATTTTGTTCATGCAACAGTATCCCGACTTCTTATTTCTATTTACCCTTGCCACACACAACTTCACATTGAAAAGACACTAAATATGATCCATTCCACTGACCTACTAGCCCTACATCGGTGGAATGGCTAAGAATCACTTTTTAGACTCTTAAAACAATTCTAAGGAAACCACAGACCGAGACTTAGGAAACTAAGTTCAAATTCTTGATTATTTGAATTACAATTCCTACAACTTTCAAGAATGAAAGAAGTCTCTTTCCCTGACAAGAATCAAATCTTAGAATGCTTGAATCACTATGCAACCTGAAAACAAAAATAGAAAAGCTTTCCAAAATAACTGAGCAGAGGTTTTTTTATTGATTTTTATGGATTTTTGGGATACAAGATCTGCCTTTCTCGAGCTTGCAATGATTTTTAAAGGTGTCTAAATCAGTTGAAATAACTGCCTCTTCATCTTCATCAACCCATCCTTGCTCTTCCACAAAAAAGACTCTTCACCTTCCTGCTTTTGTGCAATTTTACATTTTTACAATAATTGATAACTTTTGTTATAAAAAGCAACTTTTCAATAATATCACCTAGTGACCTATTTAATGGTGCAAATACATTGAAATTCATCATTTCATGACCTTCACTAATCATATTTACTTGAACATTACAAATTGAAAAAATTATCCTTTTGAAGGAATTTCATGACATAGGTGCTCCAGCACCAGTTTGTCATGTTACAACCTTACGTTGTCAATGGAATCTCTTTGTGTATGCTTCCAAAGCTTTCATTGAGTTATGCTTCCAAATATTTCAATTAGTTAATTTGACAACTTAGCACTTTTTGCACAAGTAAAATTATTTGTCATGCTGAAGAAATGAACTGTTAAAAGGAAAAAACTAACAGATGATCAGCTCCAATCCTTGAGAGATAAAGAGAAAAAATGGATGAGGGAATATCGTGAAAAGTAGAAATTGGGAACAATTCATGAAAAGAATCCAGTTATAGAGGAACCTAAACCGTCAAAAAGAGAAAAGAAATTGGAAGCACAAAGGTCACGAATGCAAAAGAGTCATGCTAGGGGAGATGTAGATACCATAGTTGGAGACACACCCTCTACCGCAAGTGAATACGAAGGGACACCATTAAGCACAAGCGAATATGGAGGGACACCATCTACCACAAGTGAGTATGGTTGGACACCATCCACCACATCTGAAGTTGAGAGTACATCATCACTCAGAGTTGACGAACAAGGTATGCCATCATCCCCATGTGAACTTCAAGGTATATCTTCTATTCCACCCTCGATCGAAGGTACACAATCTAGCCCACCTCAATTCAATATTGATGAAATTTATAATGTTGAGATGTGTGTACCTAAGAGATAACCACCTAGAATTTTTCATAGAAAGCCAAAGTTTTTGATTAATATTCATGAGAATATTTTGCAGCACATGGAAGGTAAAATTCCATAATGCACTTGTAGAAGATATGCTGATAAGATTTGGAAAATGTTCTTTGAAAGGATAAATGAGACCACAAGATGTCAACTATTTGTTCAAATGATGTGGGGTTTAAAGCATAGAAACATCATGAAGACTCTTGGGTTGAGAACATTGAATGCATCAAGTGAAAACACTATTGTGAAGAATCTAATGGATGCTTATGACAATGTGGGTAAGACCTCATGCTCAAAGGATAGTAATGTCACCCGACGTGTCATTACATCGACTTTGGTAAGCTATCAAACAAAGAGATCTCGCCTCCTTAAAAAGACAAGTGAACAAATGGAAATTAGTACAAAAACTTTATCAAAAGCTGTTCAAAGGCAACAAAGAATTGAGGGCACCGATTCAAATGAACTATGGGCATTCTAGGGGAGACTGCCACACAAAGATAAAAAAGTTGTTGAAGCATTGAGAACACTAATTGAAGATTATTGGAAGAATAATACAAGGCCATCTCCGAATCAAAGGGATGTCGTAAGAAGGAGAATTGGTAGTCGAAACTGTGAGCCACATCCAAAGCATTTTTTGGATATGACTCAAACCCAATTTTTTCATAAATTTCAAAATGCTTATCCTCAAATTAGTATTTCTCAAAGATTCTTTGAAATGCTAAAACCTTTTTATGTCAAAATAAATCACACATGCACTACTTGTTGCTATAGACTACATATTGAATTCACTAACCATTATGATGTTTATTGTTCTATATGTTTAGATTTGCATACTAATGATGTTTTGTAAGATTGTGGCATAGAAGCCCCACCAAAATCTTCAGGAGAGTTCTTATCAAAAAATTTATGTCAAATAGAGGATGGCCAAATATTCTACATGAGAACATGCTTGGATGGTTCATGTGAGAATTGCAGTGTCTTGCAACCAATGCGAGTATGTCAACATATGGAAAGAAAAGATGAGGTGGGGCATAAACTAGTAGATTTCAGGAAGTATAAAACAGTGGCATATGCTAGAAAAGATGGGTCTCAAGCAAAAAGGTGTGATTTGGTTGTTGACAAGATTCCAGTGTATCATTTTATGTCCATGTTTTATGAGAATTTAGTGTATGAGTATGCAAGGCATACCCATAGAGCCCGATGGATGGACACACAATTCAAGCTATGCAAGGACACCTTTCCACTTGGCAGCATAGTATCAGTGGTTGACTTTGTAGAGAACTACACTCTATAGCCACAACGTGAGGTGTAGTCACAGTATTACAACTCCATATAGGTTTCAATATTTGTGCACAAAGCATTCATTCATGCAGCTGATAGTACAGAGGACCAAACGAAGGTATTGAGGGAGTATCACTTTTATATTAGTGATGATCACACACATTCTCTAGAGTTCGTGCAAGGTTGCTTCCAGATGTTCTACATTCATTTGGATTAGAGGGGCATATCATACGGTTAGTATATAATATGGTCAGATAACTATGCAACATAGTTCAAGAACGCGCACATGTTCTACTAGATGTGCATGATGCATCTCACTACACGTGTTCAACACATGTGGAACTTTTGTGAGACCAGACATGGAAAGGGGGAGCATGACAGTGCAGGAGCATGTGTGAAAAGAGCATTAGCACAAGAAGAGTTAAAGTATAAAGATAGTGCATAGTTGAAAGATGCAAGATCAATCGTCTAGTGGTGTAAGGCTTCGATGGGTCCAGGTAATGAAGGTACATCTTCAGTTCATAGATTTTTTTGGTTGATGGATGATACTAACATTGCACCATATGAGGATTCTTGTACACTAACAGGATCGAGTGAGTTGCACTCTTTCCTTAGCTCAAATGTAGGTTCATGGAGTATCGATACACATAAGATGGCATGCTTTTGTTCTTCATGTACAATGCAAGCCTGGAATGATTGTGAGTTAGGGGAGTGGGTTGACAAATGGTTGATAAGTTATCTTAGCCACCACTTCACACGTATCACCCCTCCGATGGCATTGGAACTAACATGGAATCATCGGTCAACTTTGACCATGTATCATCTAGTTCAACCAAGTAATATATCTACTTGCTTAGTATTTGAAATTCCATATTGTTATATTCCTTTGTACTGTATTCATAATTTTGACTAATTTGAAGAGATATGCCGCACATATAAATGCAGGGAATGTTTATGTAGTTATTGTAGATGAAGACAATGAAGAGGGTACAAACTATTACTTGTATCATTGTGTTGAGGAAAAAAAGAAATTGGAAGCCCCAATTATAGATGGAGAAAACATTGAATACCCTACAGGCTCAGTTGTTGTTACTGGAACATGGCTGAGAAGGTACCCACATAAGAGTGTTAAACATTGGTTGTTTGAGGAATTTGACACGCATCATAAGATTCTTCATTACTCAAACCTTGTTGTGGCATCCAATGTTCGTTTGACCAAATATGGGGGTAGACCTTTGAACAAGACCTTGTGGAAGGTTTGTGAGTCTGACCATGAGACAATCCTTGACACAATAGAGTAGAGCAGACCCAGATGGTTCATTGGATTAATTTGTTAGTATATGCACAACAGTTCTTATTAATTTATACTTGTATCCACGTCAATTTGGTTGATGCCAATGCTATCATCTTATTTTACTTTGTGTATCTGTATTTAACTAGGCAAACATTGATTGGTTTCCCCTTGCATATAATGCAGATTTATGAGCCATCCAAGAGAATCTCAAGAAAAAAAGCAATGCAACATCCTTATTTTGATGATCTTGAAAAATCTCAATTATTATTTTAAGCCATTACAAAAGTGTGTCGAAGCTTGGTGAGGCAATTTCAAGTTATTCATTTGAATTTAACCTTATCATGACCACCTATGACATAGACATTATAAGAGCATCTCGAATTTGAAGAAATTATATTCATGAGAGGTGTTGTGTGCAATAGGTATCTTGGAACTCCTAGTGAAGATGTATGACCAAGACTGACTAAGTTGAGAGACTGCCATGCCTATCTGTAAGTTCCTTCCATCTACTTTGGATGAGCTATTTCTTGTTATTCTTTTCCTTTCCGCATTTGTAACTAAACTAGTAAAAATTGATTAGTCCCTCCTTGCAGAAAATGCTGATTTTTGAGCCATCAAAGAGAATATCAGCCAAAAAAGAAATGCAACATCCTTATTTTGATGATCTTGACAAATCTCAATTCTGATTTGAATGAAATCTTGCAATAAAAGTTCCCTGTTCATAAATTTCTATGTTTTCTTTCAGTTTTGTTAGCTTTGTACTACCCGTATAGTAGATTTAGGCCTTGTCCTTTGTAGATTAAGGTAATATAGAGAATTAGGTTTCTTTTGAGTCCATCTAGAAGAACATCCATTGAGTTTTTCCACTGTTAGAGCACATTTTCTGAAATTCAGCTTGGAACCTTCAATTTGAGGTTTTGAGAGTCAAGTAAAGAAATAAAGCATACTCCACTGAATTAGGCTTGTAGATCAGTGGAGTAGGGTTATAGTAGGGTGTTTATGGTGTAGGATCACCAAGGACAATCAGGACCACAAGGTGGTCAAGTGGTAAATTTTTATTTGTAGTCCATGAAGAATGTTGTAATAAGGTCACAAGGACCATTAGGAAGTGTTTTAAGTCAATCTAGGTTGGTAGGATATGAGGTTGCAATGTCATGTTAGCATGTTGTCAATTTGGTGTAATGAAGCCTTGAATGACCTAAATGTGAAAATGTATGTAAATTCATAATGTAAGGGTCAATATGATGTAATGAGGCCATCATAAGGTCACTAGTTTAGGTATGGAGTCATTTACATCAATATGTCAAAATTTGCACATAACAATGTAATGTTGTCAAACCAAAAGTTTTCATTTTGCAAATACTTAGAAGTTGAAGGGTCACGCTTGTAAAAGAAGTTGAAAAGTGGTTGTAGTCAGTTGAAGAGGTTGATATGCCTTCAAAAAGACATTGTGAATGTTGTATGTTGTTGGCAATCATACTATCCAAAGCAGGAGCACCAACTCCATCTTTTCAACACTTGAACCCTTGTGTTTTCTATTATTTGGTCATTTGATCATTTAGGGTGTTGTTAGATGGTTTGAGGTCATTCTGTTTCATTTAATAAGGATTCAATACCATTTTTGTATGTATTAGGTCAATTGAGTCATGATGTAAAGAAGTTGATCAATAAGGGGATTCATGTGGTGAACCTTGTAATTTAAGTTTTTTAGGGTTATGTGTTATCTCAAAGTGGTTTTTCCGTAGTGTCCAGTTTTCAGTTGATGGAAAAAGTGTCAAATGGAAGCAGTGGAAAGTTTCAAAGTGGTGCAATTTTTGTTATGCAACTCGTGTGACCAAATGGACTGTTCCAATGCATCTGAATAGGCATGCTTATGCTAGGCATGGTCCTCTTTCAAACCTAAACACACGGAATCGCTCTGAGCTACATTCAACCAGATCAACCCTTAAGGGTCCAAAGGGAAAAATGGCTGAAAACTTCAGCATGAGATTACTCAGACACCATGATGCTTATAAACTTTTCATCTAATCCTATGAGATCGTGTTGGGCCCCTCTACAATAACCTCTCTCAGTTTTTGTTATCTCAAAGTGGTTTTCCCGGGGTGTCCAGTTTTCAGTTGATGGAAAAAGTGTCAAATGCAAGCAGTGGAAAGTTGCAAGGTGGTGCAATTTTCGTTCTGCAACTCGTGTGACCAAATGGACCATTCCAATGCATTCAAATAGGCATGTTTACACTAGGCATGGTCCTCTTTCACACCTAAACACGCAGAATCGCTCTGAGCTATGTTCAACCGGATCGATCCCTTAAGGGTCCAAAGGGAAAAATGGTTGCAAACTTTAACATGAGGTTACTCGGACACTGTGATGCTTAGAAATTTCTCATCTGATCCTATGGGATCATGTTGGGTCCCTCTACAATAACCTCTCTCATTTTTCATTATCTCAATGTGGTTTTCTTGTGGTGTCCAGTTTTCAGTTGATGGAAAAAATGTCAAATGCAAGCAATGGAAAGTTGCAAGGTGGTGCAATTTTTGTTCTGCAACTCGTGTGACCAAATGGATTGTTTCAACACATCCGAGTAGGCATGTTTACGCTAGGAATGGTCCTCTTTTGCACCCAAACACGTGAAATCGCTCTGAGCTACGTTCAACCGGATCGATCCCTTAAGGGTTTGAGTGTAGTATGTTGAAATAGGCCATTCCTCCTATTGTTCAGGCTATGTCTCGGTGATATGGGCCTGATGTAACTTGAATTGTGGTAGCTTGATATATAGAGTCTATTGATGCTAGGGTTCAATTTGTATGATTTTTAAAAAAGAAGCCAACTGAGTAGAGTTATCAACATTATTCGTAAATCATAAGAATTTGTTTAGTACACTATCCATTTTGATGCCTTCTTGTAGTCTCAAACATTAATTTGTATCATTGTTACATTGGTTTTCAAAGTGGTAGCTTAATATAGCTCCATAATACAAAATCTAGTTCACGCTGCTTTTCACGTGAATCAAATCACGTTGATGTGAAAAAAAACCATGAGACCATAGCTTGTGGTGCAGGAGCACCTAGGTCATGTAATACCTTCAAAAGGCTAAGTTGTCAAAAATGTATTTAAGTCCATGTAATGCCAAAATTAAATGTAGTCAAGGCATGAAAAAGCAAAAAGTGTAATATTGTCAAAATGCTAAATATGTAAAAGAGAGAAAAAGAAGGAATGTGAAGAGACAAAACAAGAAAATCAAGAAAATCAAGGAAGAGGACGAGTCATAGGTCGTTAAAGGAAGATGAAGAGGTAGTTGATGGTTGGAAACTTCTTTAAAAGCATTGTAAAGGCTGAGCAAAGAGATCATTGTATTCTGGAAGAATTAAATTAACAAAGAGTTCCCTGTTTTAGCTTATTTTATGTGTTTTTCAGTTGTTTCTTAACTTGTACGAATTGTGCAAGAGTTTAGGGTTCAAATTTAGATTTTTTCCAGTAGGTTGGGGAATCACCATTTTTTTGCATCCATTTTGGAAGGAATCCAATAAATTTAATGTTTCTTTGAGCATTCTTCTTATGGCTCGGTCTGAAATCCCGTGCATTGAGTTTTGAGAGTCTTATAAGGAATTTCCACACTACTCCACCAATGTAGGTCAGGTATATTGGTGGAGTAGGTTAGGGATAGGTTATTTCTTATGTTTTGATGTTTGTGAGTAGAGGAAAAAGCAAGAATACCTTGAAGGAGCTGCTGCTACATAGGAAATTCTGAGTTTTCCAATCAAAATGAACAATTTCCAACATGATAGTGGAGAAAGAAAAAGTGCATGGGTTAGAAGATGTTTCCAAATTCCTTTTCAGATGTATTTTTACATGTTCCAATGGTTGGCTGGAGGTTTTGAGGTTTGCATGTAGCCTATACAGGAAACCCTCATTGATTTTTGAGTTTTTCACCCTATAAACAAGGGTTTGTTAATATACTATCAAAAGGAGTCTTTTAATCCCTGAAAATGGATAAATTGGGAGTTTTGTGTTATTTCTAATGACTTTTTTGAGGTTTTAAGTGTTTTGGGAATGTTTGAAGGGGGTCTTCTTTGAAAATTAGGCCTATTTTAGTAGCCTTTTTTACAGTGTTCAGACTAAAAACTACTTATTTCTTCAATATAATTTATTCTGAGTTTTTGATATGAGGACTTGGGAATTAAGAGGTCTCTAAAAGTGTTTTGGATCTTGGGTTTTGAAACTAGTGTGTTTGGTTTACCCAATTTAGGGCATGAATGTCTCATTGAGAAGTAGTGCCTTGACTGCTCAGAGAATAGAAGTCTGACCTAACAGTGATGAGTGAGTTGATTTTGGGATAATGTTGTGTAAGTGATGGTGTCAGGGATGTATGGAGTCTTGGACAGGGTTTAGAAGTGAGATATGCTGTTTTGATAGTTGGAAAGTGAGGAGACTTGGTGTAAAATAATACATGAAATTGTAAGTTTAGTCAGAACAAAGTTAAGAGAGCAAGTTCCTGATTTGTATCAGTTATAATAACGATGTTCACAGTGCTTAATGGTCTCGTAAAAGTCTGAAATCCAATTGTAATGATGGATTGACTATTTGGGACAAGTTGAATTAATTGATTGAATGGAAGAGTGCCTTGTTGAAAATGGTGTTTTTGAAATGCATGTTGATCTAATTGATTGAATCAAAGTTTTCTAAAATGGTTTTTTGCTTTGAATGAGTCAATTGGAATACGGATTTGTGGAAGGATGAATGATGAATGATAAGAGAATTTGAGTGGATGAAAAGTAGATTTATGATGAAATGTTGAAACTTTGTTTGATCTTCTCCAAGATGAGTTTGGGACAAGAGTCCCCTAAGTTCATGAGTGGTTTGGAAATCTTTGTATTGCATTAGCTTGTTGCTTACTATTATTCTTTGATAGATTTTTTCCAAGCATCCATAGCTTGTTCGAAAGCACCTATTTTAGGCTTTTAGCCATAGCAGCAAGGCAATGAACTATTTGATAAAATTCTTTGATAGACATGTATGAAAAATGTGTTAGCATAGACAAGGCAGTGAACTTTTTGAAAAAATGCCTCAAAGAAATGTGGTTTCATGGTGATGGAATGGCATGACAAATTCCATGACAAGCAAATTGCTATGGATTTTCATGGCATTCCATCACCATTGAGACCACATTTCTTTGAGGATTTTTTTCAAACAATTTGCTGCCTTTTCTATGCTATTGATTATTAGTATGCTTTGATATATTTTTTCCAAGCATCCATAGCTTATTTGGAAGCACCTATTTTAGGCTTTTAGCCATAGCAACAAGGAAGTGAATTGTTTGATAAAATGCTTTGGTAAACATGTATGCCAAATGTAGTAGCATAGACAAGGCAGCGAACTGTTTGAAAAAATGCCTCAAAGAAATGCAGTCTCATGGTGATGGAATGCCATGACAATCCACAACAATTTGCTTGGCATGGCATTCCACCGCCATGAGACCACATTTCTTTGAGGCATTTTTTTCAAACATTTCATTCCCTTTTCTATGCTATTGCTTACTATTATGCTATAATAGATTTTTTCTAAGCATCCATAACTTGTTCGAAAGCACCTATTTTAGGCTTTTAGCCATAGCAGTAAGGCAATGAACTATTTGATAAAATGCTTTGATAGACATGCATGAAAAATGTGTTAGCATAGACAAGGTAGTGAACTCTTTGAAAAAATGCCTCAAAGAAATGAGGTCTCATGGTGATGGAATGCCATGACAATTAAAAGCATTTGATTGTCATGTGGCATTCCATCAGGTCATGAGACCTCATTTCTTTGAGGCATTTTTCAAAGAGTTCACTGCCTTGTCTATGATATTGCTTACTATTATCCTTTTGATAGATTTTTTCCAAGCATCCATAGCTTGTTCGAAAGCACTTGTTTTAGGCTTTCAGCCACAGCAACAAGGCAACACTTGAACTATTTGACAAAATGCTTTGGTAGACATGTATGAAAAATGTGGTAGTATAGACAAGGTAGTGAATTGTTTGAAAAAATGCCTCAAAGAAATGTGGTCTCATAGAATGCCATGAAAACCAAATGCAATTGGTAGTTGCTCCTAGTTATTAGTTATGCAATGTGAAGTAATTGCATAACTGCTTAGGTTGACTTTGTAAAAACTATATTGTAATTGAAATTTTGCCATCTATCAGCATCTAGTTATTAGTTATGAAATGTGAAGCAATTATTTGAGTTTGAAAGATGTGCAATACAATGTAATCAATGTTATGAATATAAACTACAAAAATCTATTTTTTACTAAGTTACCGGTTCAGTTTTGGGTTTGAGAACCCAATTTGGCAGTTCGGGATTTTTTTTTTGGGGGTTGGGTTCGTTTTGGGTTCGGTAATACAAAAACATATAAAAGTAAAAAATATATACATATTTGCAATAGTAATCAAGTTCAGAATACACCACCATATTAATAGTAAAATAACATAGCAAAAATACACCACCACTTTCATAGTCAAATATTCAAATATTAGTGATACTCGAATGTCATGATAAAAAATTATAAATTAAAGTTCAAACATAAAAATGTCAAGTGTTTACAATCAGCCATTATTGATCATTGATCAATCTGAAAAAGTGTGAACATTTTTCTGTGTGGAAGGAAAAAAAGAAAATAGTGTTACATAATTATTTACATTGTGAAAGAGCCAAAACCTTTTTCTTGTAGATCGTAGAAGAATCTCAGTGATTTTTTGGGTGTCCTTGCCTTGGAATGGAACTATCCTAAGCCATGAATGATTGACCAGGAACTATGAGAAAGAAATAAGATAAATCATGCAACTTACATTGCAATTTCTTTCCTTGGGAAAAAGGGTAAAGTTTGTTTTTTAGGGAGAATCTTCTTTAGAGTTTGAACGCATTGATAATTTTCAAGATAGACATAGCCAAATATGTCATCTAGGTTTGAAGCTTTTAGGTAAAATGTTTGCTTCTTAAAATTTTGTTCAAAATTCAAGATGCAGGCTCTCCTCCCTTAGGGAAGAGAAGGCCTATCAAACATAACACTCTTATGCAACACTTCTTATGTTCTTGTTGATGCAGTATTAGATGCAAAGTTTCAAAATAGGCATGGTTATATAAATTCTCATATCAGGACTATCATTGCATCAAATTAAGAATTTTCAATCCTTTATGGTCTAGACAAGAGAAGTATGGAGTAGTGTTCCAATGCTAAAGTCTTATTGTGAATCTCTTTGCTATGAGTGGTTCAAAAATGAGGAATCTATCTTCTGCACCAAATGAGAAATATTCACAATATGTGCTAGGAAGGAATAAGTCCATAAGATCGAGTATGCAAGAACTAAGAATTGCAAAATTGGCTTACGTTTGACTTCCACACACAAAAATTTCACACTTTTCGATGTTCACACGTAAGTCAAAAGTATATGTGCATAGTTTTAAAGTATACACTTGAATTTGTAACTCATATCTATTGAACCATGAATTTATAATGCAAATATGGACACCATCGATAAAAGGTTTGTATTAAGCAAACAGCCATGTATGCATACATCAATATATGTCGATATAAGTACAAATATAGTTACAAAATAGCCATATAGGCCTATGAAATTCCATAGGCATACAATGTCAAATATATCCAATACAAAATATACAAAATTACCATGTAGGCATGTACAACAAAGGGCTCTGAAAAAAATTCATTTCTCTCCATGCTCTAGTTCAAATACAATTTTCTTTCCCTTTGCTTGACGATCGATGGCGATAAGTCTATCACCCATTTTTTTTGTGCTCGAGGGAGGCTCACGCTACTCCTCTAGTGTTTAGCTCGGTGAATTTTAGCTGTTACAATAAAGTAAAGACATTAATATATAGAAATTACATTATAAAATTGATATATTTAACAAAATAATCGCCATTAATCTCGATCACTCTCTCGATGGAAATATTTGCCGCCAATGTTGAGGCATGCTCAAGCCCTGTATAAACCATCCAAATAGGAATTAAACTACAAATCAATAATGGTTTAATTTTTCACTAGAACTAGTTCATCTATAACAACGAATGTAAATTGAAATTTAGTAATTTTCCTCATACCTCCCCTATCAGAGCCATCAAGGATTGTATAGCAGAGGAAACACCAATATCCATTGCCCTCATAACATTTGGCAGTGTTTCTGTCACCAACATCTGAAAATAAAACAACAAATTATTCAATCACAAAAAAGTAACTATAGCGATCCACGTGATGACTTATAATGTATGAGATCTAATGAACAAAATTTTGAGTACAAGTATTAAACTATATATTTCTGATTATTAGTTATCGAATAATGATGTGTAATGAAACATAACCAACAATATGAATATAAACTAAACAAATCTACTAAAATTATAATTCATTAGTTAAGTTCTCTTTATTCTATATTACCTTCATGAACGTTTGATCAAATCTACTAGCACTAGGAGGTGTTTCCTTGAAACCTCCAACATTACCCTGTTCAACATCCAAAATTACATGTTAAAATACCATTCGTAAAACAATGCTATTAACATGTAATAAATTTATAATTTTTTACTAGTTACATACCCCACTGATAGGTGTACTGCAAAAATAAGTAGGTGGATGACTGGTGTATCCAGTCTCTACACTATGACCCTGCAATTTTATTAAAATAATAAAACTAAATTAATTAATCTTTCATTTCACAATCAAAATTTAATAAATTAAATTCAATGAACATGCTAAATTTTACCTGAGTGTCAATGCCATATGCATCATGCAAAATTTCATCCGTCCTCTCCATCCCCGTAGATGCATATGGATCAGGCTGCGTAGTAGCACATGGATCCTACATAGCACCCTCCTGAGTGTCGGTAGGGTCATATGAACAAGTCGCCTGCAAGATTGACACACATGGGTTCGAAGGCAACCACCTGAAGACTCCCCTGGATGGCATTGTACAATAGGGCTAGTGTGATGGATGACACTCTGGGTCAAAGTTGTGATTGGTTGCAATGTCTCTATGTCGGCACTCTCCTTCGCAACGACAGGCATCACAATTTTCTCATGAGGTGGCCTAGCGAGAGGTCATCTCGCTTGCCACGTAGGATCTAGCTATGCATCGGGCCTATCCTAAGCTGACCCCCCACCTCTCTCCTGGAACTCCCTCATATCAAAATAATTTGGGATTTGGTTCAATACAAACTCACTGTATAGTTTCCTAAGAAAATATTGGTTCACAATTATTGCACTGTGGGTAATCAAAGACCATATACCATCTTTCATAAAAATGGTTCTTAATCTCTTGGTGGTGGCACCAATGAATAGGAAACCTCTTTGCATTGAGGGTAAGATTTTGATTTGTTTTAGAGTCAGTGAATAGAGACCATAAATCACCTTTAGTAATTTTTAAATCTTTTACTCGTTTATATGATAATTTGTTTGCATAATATGCCCTGGCTGTCTGCCTCCTATCTTGCCATCTAGATATTTGTTGGGTGATTGCATCTATATTTTTTAACATATCTTTCAATGAATTTGCTAGAAGCATTCTTTCTGTGGTTGAAGCATTTGGATCACTCAACCTACTAATAAGATCCTCAAGTTGTTTTCTATTGTTCTCAATTTCACTCAAATTTTCTTGAGTGCCAGGAGGGTATTGAGAGAATGGTGGGGGAGGTTGATTTTGTTGTTGAGGTTGATTTTGTTGAGGATTTTTCTATTGAGGATTTTCCTCCTCTTCTCGTTGAGGATTTGTAGGATTTCCTACAAAAATTTTTTTAAAAATCAAATCTAACCTAAAACAAACAAAATCAATTTCAAACTAACAAATTCAAAACAAATAGCAAACAATACTTACCTCCTGCATCTCTTCGTCGTCGTGGCACCATATTTGTAAAGAAAATCCAACTCTTGTTGATGAAATTTGTAGAAATACTTCCTCCTAGAACGTGAGCCCGAAAGTGAAGGTTTTTGGCCGTGGGAAAAGTTGAGAAACTGTAAAAAGCAAATGATATAGATTTCACTTTTTTTTTCTTTTAAAATCACATAACGCCCTTGCGTTATCTCTTTTCAAATTTTTTTTGCCATTTGGCTACAAAAGTGTGACCAACTTCATGCACCCACCCATAATTTTGCGACTGAAAGGCTTGGCACTTCCCCCAAAATAAGCCACACTGATGAGTTCTATGGTGAATCCTACTTTATGATCCTCAAGAGGTGTATCTTCTCGTGCTCCTAGAAAGTTTATGATTGGCTCATCATTTTCAAATACATCCAGTTGTGGTGGTCCCTTCTGATCAAAATCAATGAGTTCGGGGTGAACCAAGGGTAAAGAATCATGATTCGAGTCACAATTTTGAATGGATTCAAGGGTACAAATATTGTAATCAGATTTAGGGTTAGGGACACTATCATAGTCATAAATGGAACTTTCCTCATTTGTCTGTGTAGCATTAGAGGACTCTACTTCCTTACTTGAAGCACACGTGGTACTCAAGGTCTTATCTTTCTGCGCATCGTATCCTAAACCAGGGACTTTTTGTGTATGAGTAGGTTGTATTGGTTCAAAGATACCCTGTTTCTGTAACCCAAGAGGACTTTTACCATCATATCCCATTTGCTTCATAAGATCAAATCCTTTACCATATTGTTCAATAGGTATCTTTATTTCAATCTGTTATTTTTCTGTATCTTCATCTTTGTATAAACATTTTAGGAGACTAACTTCTTCTGTTTCATTATAAAGGGCTCCCCATTTTTTTAAAGTAGTTGATTTACAAATCACTGTATTATTTGCATCTGATGTGGTCTTAGTCATTTTTGGTTTTCCATAGGTGTGGGGAGATAAAGGTAGCTTTCCAATGCAAAGAGCACGATTCAAGGTATACTCTCCCACTCCTTGTTCTTTTATTTGTATTTTGATCTTAGTTGCGTTGGATTTTGAGGAAGATACTTTTAAGAACTCAGGATCAACATATGCTTGGGAAGGAAATGCTTCACGGTTGTTTTGGATTTTGATTTCATTTTTAGGGCTTAGATTATGGAAATACATGAAAGGGTTTGGATCTCCTTGTATTGTGATTTCAACACCATTGTGGGGGAATTTAATGCACTGGTGGTATGTAGAAGGTACTGCTTGCATTGTATGAATCCAAGGTCTTCCAAGGAGGATGTTGTAGGTCAGTGGGAGATCAAGGACTTGGAAAACCACATCCTTTACCATAGGGCCAACTCTGATTGGTAGAGTAAGTGATCCTTTAGACGAGCGTTCCTCTTCATCATATGCCTTTATGGTAATATTTTTACTTGGATCAACTTCATTTTCAGAGAACCCTAATTTTGTGATCAATTCTTGAGTACAAATATTAATTCTTGCTCCTCCGTCTATCAAAAATCACTTGATCTTAACATTATGGATAAGGACGTCAATGTGTAAAGCTGCATTATGTGGATGTCGAAGGGATGAATCATCATTTTCTATAAAAGTGAGCATATGAGGAGAAGTGATGTGTCCCACAATAGCTTGGAATTGATCTACATGTAGGTCTGTAGGCACTATAGTAGTAGCAAGTGCTTTATCTAAGATAGCTTTATGCTCAGGAGATAGGCGTAGCAGCTCGAGTATAGAAATTTGTGCGGGTGTTTTTCCTAAGTGCTCTATGAGGTTGTATTGCGAATAAGGTGTAGTAGGTTTTGCATTAGGACCTTTAAGGGTAATGGTGCCTTTGTGGGTAGTAACCTTGCAATCAAGTTCTTTTCCTTTTATGATGAAAGTGTTGACATGATTATCGACCTCACTGATGTTATGTATGGTATAGTCATACTTAGCAGTAGTATAATTTACACCATCACCAGATTCAAGAGCCTTTCCTTTATCCTTGTCATGCTTAGGGAGAGGGTTTTTAAACACCTCACGATCAGAGTTACCAGAAGGAGTGTGCCCATCAACTGATATCTTACCGTCATCAATAAGGTATTGTATTAAATGTTGAAGTTTATTGCAACTATTAGTCTTATGTCCTTTGTGTCTATGATAGTCCCAAAAGTGATCTTCATTCCACCATGGGGGTTTGACTTGTAGATTAAATTCCTTTATTTCGGGTAGTGTTATAATATTAGTTTCAAGAAGTTCTTTTAATGCGGATTCAAGTGATTGTCCCAATGGTGTAAAATTTTGTTTAGGGAAAATTCTCTATTTTTCTTTTCCTTTATCTGAAGATGGACCTTTGAGATTATAAACAGGCGATGATGTTTTAGTTGTTTTTGCATCGACAACTCCATCATTGACTACATTCTTGTTCTTAACCCAAAAAGGGGTCTTGTTGTTTGAATTCAATTTTTGATCTTTGTCATTATTAAGTTTAATAGTTCCATCATCAATGAGGGTTTGTTCAATTTGAAATCCCATTTCTATGGCTTCATCAAAGGAATCCAAGCATTTGAGGTGAAGTTCCCTTTCGATTTCTTTGTTCAAATTTTGACAAAATAGGTCAACCAATTCTTGATCAGGAATGGAATAATGCAATCATTTTGTTAAATGTCTCCATCTTTGTAAAAATGACACAAAAGACTCACCTTGTTTTTGTTTGGTGTTGAAAAGGTTTGTCATGGTCACTTTAAGGTCACAATTGAAACTATAATTGGAGACAAATCTGTTAGCCAATTCTTGAAAAGATTTGATGGTTGAGGGTAATCGTGAAAACCATTCCATAGCCTCTCCTCCTAGACTGCGAGGAAATAATCTCATAAGGTATGTTTTATCAACTGCAAATTCCATGGTAGTGGCACAAAATTGTCTTAAGTGGTTCTTAGGATCTCCTTTTCCATTATATTTGTCAAGTTTTGGTATGTCCCAATGGTTAGGAAAAGTTGGCATTCGTATGCTTGGATCAAAGGGATAAGGACATATGTCTTCAATGGAGAACTTGTGAGTCAATATTTTACTATTCTTGAGAGTATCCAATTCTTGTCTTAATGTTCTAATCTCATCCAAAATAGGATCATTTGTAGGTGTAGGTTTTGATGTCTTTGAAGATAACTTGTAACTAGGTTGTAGATAAAAGGGTCTATGATCTTTGATCCTACCATCGTTGTTTGTTTTGGGATTCTTAGATTCACTAGATTTAGGTTGGTCATTCATTGTGAGTAATGATATGTCAAAATTAGGAGGCATTTTGATTCCTTCATCAACAAGGGCCTTGAAGTATTGTTGTGGGTTACGTTTGACCACCTTTGAAAGAAGTTTAGTGAACCTATTATTGTTAAGGGCTTCATTTATGGTGGATTTTGTTATTTCTTCACTATCGGTTTCACTTGTTTCACTAGTTGCAACACTAATGTGATCTTCCCCATCAAAGTATTTTCCCCAAGGGTTTCCTTCTTCTTGAAACATTTTTTCTCTTGTTCTAAAGGCCATAGGTGATTCTTTATGATTTTCATTCCAAGGTAATGTATGAGACCTAAGACTAGGATGTAAATGAAAAGGATATGATTCGAAGATGGGATATGAAAATGGTATGGTATGCTATGACAAGCTAAGAATGCAAAAGCTAAAAGGCAACTCTAGGTCCAAAGTTGGTTATGATGTAAAGTCTTTACTTGTGTTATGATGGATAGACACAAGGACCAATAATCAAGAGAGGGTATGTAGGAGATGATGGACTAGGTTCTGCCACAATAATGGGTTACACTTTTTGGGACATCCTGATTTTTGCCTAAAATCACATATTTTAAGAAAATACAATGATTTATGACTTTAAAGGTTCCATTTAAATTATTTTAATTAAAGAGGGATTGATCAAACCCCCTTAGATCAAACGCCCTTGGATAGAACCTTGTTAGATTTAAACCATACCTATAATCAAGTCTCCTCTACACCTATCAGAATGCTGATAAAAACCCACTTTTGATTTACCTTTTAGGTGATCAAATGAATTCATTTAAAATTTATGTTTTGTAAGCTTGTATCCCTTATTATAAGCTTCCTAAAAAGTATAATTTTAAATATGTTTAATTTGATTATTATATTTATTTTTTATTTCTTGTGAGTGTAGGATTTTCAATGAACATCAAGTTCTTTATTTCACACATACGAAAAAATAGAAAAATAGAGAAAAAAAATTCTAAAAAATACATGTGCCCTAGGTATTGATGTCCTTATTCCAACAAAAAAGAATAATTTAATTCAAATGAATACAAAAAATGTTATGCGTGCCGAAGTACACCTCTGTCCAAATTATAATTATGTTGACTTGGAAAATTAATTAAAAAAAAATATGTAACAAAAAATTATGAAAATATATCCATCCCGTAGATATTGGTGTGAAAATTTTGTATTTTAAAAATCAGAAGTGTATCCTATCTATAAAAAAAGTTACGTGGGCTGAAGTAAACATCACTTTTTAAAAATGTTGATTAGTAGAAAAAATAAGTTATTAAAAATTACATAAAATGATTCACAATTTATTTTTTTAATTTTTTTTTTAAAATATAATTAGAATCTACACAAAATATCTAACAAATAACTAGTTTGATTCATCTTCAAAACCTTAATGGTTTAGCTGCTATAGGTGTAAGAAAGTGAATGTCTAGTGAAAAATCCTGATTTTAATGTCAAGTTTGGCCAAAAACTGTAACCCATTATTGTGGGATCACCCGACTCCAAAAGGGATTTCCCTACTCAAGGACAATGGTATGTTTCCCTAACTCAAGGATGGTGAACCTTCAGTGATGTGGGTGATAGACAGCTAATAGTTTGATTTCAAGACCTAGGAAGAGTAGCCTAAGTGCAAGCTAAAGGTTTTATTTGATCAACGCTGAATATGCAAAGGGCTAAATTCTTAGAACATGCAAAGGTTAGGTGAGATGGTCTTGATATGCAAAAGGGGTTGAACATGAAAGAACTAGGTGGAATGATATATGTATGCAAGGACTATGTAATGTGACCTATGTATGCAAGACTAGGAACATGCAAGAACTAGGATGAAAAGGATATGAATATGTAAGGACCATGAATATGCAAGGACTAGGTGGAATGCAAGGATTGAAAGATAAAAACTGAAGGATGATGACCCTAAGAAATCTAAGTGATAGGTTCACATGGGATGTTTATGTTGTTGGACCTTTTGAGGTTTGCAAAGTTTGAGATGTTGCAAGTTTCTAGGTGTGATGTTTGTTTGAGGTCGATTGTTTGTATTCAGATTTGTGAATGTGGTGAATACTGTTTGAAAATCCATAAAATACTTGCCTAGCACGATGTTTTGGTGTATGCAAACGCACATGAGACAACCAAAATATTAATAGGCCAATAGGCCAAGGCTTTTTATACTTGATATAGCCCACCGATATACCCTGGATTGGTGCTAAACACCTTTCCTTCTCAAAAGCGGATAACTTAGAAGTTTGGTGGCACTGACTCCCCTCCACGGCTCATTAATGTCATTCAGGCACACCAACTTCGGATTCTTGGGTAGTCACTTCCCAAGAATTGCTATCTCTACTCAAGGGGATCAGTAGTGAGTGTCTTTTGGCATGATATTGTACCCTGCACTATACCAAGCAACGACTAAAAAATGGTTGGCTTCTAAAACAATAGGTGTTTAGTGAGGGAATTTCATTTGTAGGCATGATCCATGCGGCGAGAGTCCCCTTTCAAATCCATCTTGTCGGAACCATACGCGTGATTCTTGGGCTTTCCCCAAGAATCCACTTTTATATACTGGTTGGAAGTCCCTCAGGTTCAGGGTGCTACTGGTCTGAGTCGTCTTGGGGTGAGTACTCTTTCCCACCAGAATAGGCCCAAGTTCTAGAGTCAGTAACCATTTCTCTTACACCCAGGATCACCTGAAAGCACAAGGGGAGAGGATACTTCAATTAGTAAGTCTTAGAGGTTACAAAAATAAAGTGGGTCTAGTTTTTTGATCACCAAGTTTTCACAGGGTGAGAGCATAATCACCTACCACATCAAGCACAGTCAAACACCTACAAACAAAAGTTCATTTTAGTGCACCAAAATAAGTGTTTTCTAAACTAGAAATCACAAACACATTGTTTGAGAAATGAGTCTTTGACTAACGGAGCTGCAAAACCACAAGTTAGTAGTTTCATAAATGTCTTGGACCAACGAGAAAGCTACAAAAAAAACTAAGTTAGGACAAGAGATTAAAAACCAAACTAAAAGTTCGTAAATAACTAAACTAGAAAATGAAAAGACTAAACTAAACTAAGAAAAAGAAATTAAAAAAACTAAAAACTAAGAGCTCAATTTTTTTGTTGCTCCAAAAGAAGCAGTTTTTGGGAGCCCCACTCCAAAGCCACATGCTACAAACAAAAGATTAGTAAAAAAAATTTAAATGAAAATAACAAACTAAAATAGTGATAACTTTCTCAAAACTAAACAAAATTTTAAACCATAGATATCTATGGAAGCTAAGACATAGCTTCAAAACCCAGAATTTTTTTTGCAAAATCCTGCAAGACAAAAGTGTTATAAACAAAAGAAAAATTTTGGGTTTTAACAGCTAAATTTTAAAAAACTGTGATCACTAAAATGACCATAACTTTCTCAAATCTTAACAAAAATTTAAATCGTTTGATGTTCCAGAAAGCTGAGAACAAGACCTACAAAACCTAGATAATGGTTTTAAAAGATTTCATGCGCCCATTTTTCTGTGCTCAAAAGAATATGACTGGATTTCATATGAATTCTTGGCTGTAACCTGCAAAATAGCTAAAATAAACAAGAAAACACACAAATTTCTCTACATTCACGTTGGGTTCACCAAATTTGAGATGGGGTTAGAAATCAAATAGCATAGACAAAGTGACAGCCAACACTTCTAACCTATAAAACCTTATCCAAACAAGAGAATACAATCATATGAAAGGAGAAAAATGAAGACAATGAAATAAAACACTCCCCATTGAACTTGAATCACTTCTCTTGCTCTCCTTCTTCTTGTCATGCAAATTTTCCCTCAAATTTTTTGAAACACTTGTGCAAAACCTGCAAATGGTAGCAAGAAAGTTGGAGACAATTAGCTGTTAAGCTGAAAATGGAGAAGGAAGGTTGCTTTTATAGACAATATTTTGGATGGATAGCTGAGATTAATCCTCTAGAAGGATTCCAAGATCAATGGTCCAAAATTGATGCACCAAGAATATTTTATTCTTGGAGGAATCATGCAGGGACATGCAAGCTATGACAGGAACATGCAGACTGTGACATGAAATAATGACAGGGTATCTTTGACTAGGTAGAGGTGCATAAATAATTTATTCAACATGGAGGAAAATGACAAGTGGCAAATAAATAATTTATCCAAATTATTTATTTAGAGAAAATGACAAAATGAGCATTTAATTAAATTAATCAATTTAATTACATGGGGAGGTGGAAATTAGACATGGATAATTAATTTGAATTATTTATCCAAAAGAGAGGAATGAAACACAATTAAATAATTTTGACAATTATTTAATTATAGAAGAATAAAAGGTCAAATAATGATTATTATTATTATCTGACTATAGATGAAAGATAAATAATTAAAATAAAAAAATAAAAAATGATTTATTTAATTATTGAAGAAAGGGATATATTAGTGACACAATTAAATAATTTTAATTGATCAGGATAGAATAAAGATGAGAAGGTGAATTAATTAAATAATTAAAAATTATTTAATTAATAATGTGGTCAAACCTAATTGAATAATTAAACTTATTCAATTATCGAAGGACAACAACCAAGAAAAATGACGCTCGCGGACTTAGGACATTTTTCAGTGTCTACAAATACCATTTGTAAAACAATGCTATTAACATGTAATAAATTTATAATTGTTTACTAGTTACATACCCTGCCGATAGGTGTACTGTAGAAATAAGTAGGTGGAGGGCTGGTGTATCTAGTCTCAACAATATGACCCTACAATTTTATTAAAATCATAAAACTAAATTAGTTAATTTTGCATTTCAAAATTGAAATTTTAGAAATTAAATTCAATAAACATGCTAACTTTTACCTGAGTATCAATGCCATATGCATCATGCAAAATTTTGGCTGCCCTCTCCATCTCTGTAGCTACATACAGATCCTTTGTAGCAGCCTCCTGAGTGCTGGTGGGGTCATATGAACAAGTCGCCCTACAAGATTGACACACATGGGTTTGAAGGCCACCACTTGAAGACTCCCCTGGATGGCACTATAGAATAGGGCTAGTATGATGGATGACACTCTAGGTCAAAGTGTTGATCACCTGAAATGTCTCTACATCAACACTCTCCTTCGTGATGATAGGTAAAACAACGTGCTCATGAGGTGGCCTAGCGAGAGCTCATCTCCCTTGCCATGTAGGATCCGACTGTGCACCGGGCCTATCCTAAGCCGACCCTCCACCTCTCCCCTGGAAGTCCCTCATATCAAAATAATTTGGAATTTTGTTCAATATGAACTCACTTTATAGTTTCCTAAGGAAATACTGGGGGACTTCACAATTGTTGCACGGTCGGTCATCAAAGACCATGTACCACCTATCATAAAAATAGTTCCTAATCTCTTGGTGGTGGCACCACTGAATAGGAAATCTCTTCACATTGAGGCTAATATTTTGATTTGTGTGTGGGTCAGTGAATAATGAGCACAAATCACCTTTTGTAATTTTTAAATCCTTTACTTGTTTATATCATATTTTATCTGCATAATATGCCCTAGCCGCTTGCCTCATATCTTACCATTCAGTTAATTGTTTGCTAATTGAATCTACATTTTTTAACATATCTTTCAATGAATTTGCGAGGGTCATTCTTTCTGTGGTTGAACCATTTGGATCACTCAACCTACTAATAAAATCCTCAATTTATTTTTGTTGTTCTCAATCTCACTCATTAAATTTTGTTGAGTGTCAGAAGGGTATTGAGGGATTGGTGGAGGAGGTTGTTGATGAGGATTTTGTTCTTCAGGATTTAGTTTATCTTCTTTTTGAGGATTTTGTGGGTTTGTGGGTTCATTTACATCTCCTACAAATTCAAAAATTTATATATCAAATATAACCTAAAACTAAGAAATTCAAAACAAACAACAAACAATACTTACCTCTCCCACCTCTTTGTCATTGTGGCACCATCCTTGCAAAGAAATAGCAACTCTTGTTGAAGATTTGTGCCCAATACCTCCTCCTAGAACGCGAGAGCGAAAGTTGGTGGTTTTGGTCGTGGGCAGAAGAAGAAAACAATCGAAGTGAAAATGAAGACTTTCACTTTTTTTTTCTTTTAATGTGCTATAACGTGAGCACGTTATAACATACTCACACTATGATTTTTCAAACTTTGTTTAGAAAGTGGCCACGAAATTGCTACCCAACTTCATGCACCCACCCTAGGATTTGATATAGATTGATATGTATTTAGGGTTTGATTGATCTTGAGATGGCATATATGCCACAATTTGTAAAAAAATCTTCTGAGTAGGTATATATGCCAAATTTTTATGTGTAAACACAATTATTCTTCATCTTGATATATAATAATTGATATTCGATCTAATTTGTTTCTTGTGTGCATGTCTTTCTACTTTGAATCTTCAAAATGGAATGTATAATTATTTTAGAATGGTTTAAATTTATGATCAATAACATGTTATAAATTAATGAAATTGCATTTTAATAGATCTTGTTTAATAGGGAAAAAAGGGGTTTGCATCAAAATGAATTGATCAATACGATGAGCCACTCCTTTCCACTATAAAACATGCAATAAGGAGAGTCAAAATTCCTAAATAACAATAAGAAATTGATCCTAAATATCATAGCAACTCTGAGTGGAATTTTTAGAGGCTATAATGGTGTGTACCTTGCTATAAGAAGCCTATTTTTTAGGTCATAAAGGACTCATTCACCTTTACTGGTGAATGGGCCCCTGTTAGGGTTTTTGAAACTGACATATGGGTTCTATTCGTTGATGTTTGCACTCTCAAATCCTTAGCTATTAGCTCCTAAAAACTTGTAGTAAATTTTGTAGCCTTCTTTCCGTGTTCTTGCACTATGAATGACAACTTTGCAACTTTGACAATTTTGCTTCAAAAATTTTGTCCACTTGATCTTCAATCTATAAATCTGCAAATACACATTCAAGAGAAATAAAAAATTGTTGATTGTTAGTGAATAGGGGTTTTTCTCGGTCAAACCCCATTTAGGTAATTAAATTAAATGATGAAATAATGAAATAGAAGCATGAACATGAAATATGCAATGATGATATCTTGGAAGATGTCTCGAAGTATAAATTTGTAAACTAACATGAAGTGGACATGAAGAATGCAGATCTTGATCTCAAATTAGATGTGAAACAATTCTTTCAAGTGGATCTCCAATGCTACATCAACAATCTTAGCTCAACAACATGCTTGAATGCATTATTCCTTTGACATGATGAAATGACCTTGAATTGGTGCAATAAATTCCTGATAATCTACCTTTGAATGCCCTTGAAATGATCTTGAAGTGCTCTATAATGCTCTTGTAAATTATTAGGATGCTCTCTCAAAGATTCTAGGATGCTTAGGATGAAACAATGTGAATTAACCTTATATTTATACTAAATCTAAGAATTAACCCTGAAATTCAAATAATTCAAGCAGACACCAAATCTAGAATTGAAAATCATTAGAATCCCACCAAAATTAAATTCAAAAAGGGGTGTCCTATGTGAGGAGGACCCATTCTCTACTAAAGGAAAATGGGTCCTAGCAAAAGTTTCTAGGACCTTGCTTTGAAGGGTTGAAAGAACATAAAAAAGCCACCTCAAAAATGCATAGAAAGGGGGGTCCTATGTGGGGAGGACCCATTCGCCACTAAAGTTGAATGGGTCCTAGCACCATTTTCTAGGACCTTGATTTTTCCAAATTAAATGTTGTGCAATTTGATTATTGGGTGTCGGGATAGATCCTTTATAAAGTATCATTAATAAGGCTTAAAATTGAATTAAAAAGGATAATTAAGCTCAATTAACCATAATTAATTAATGAAACCCTAGATAAGTGTGAAAGTGTACTACAACACTTTACAACATCATAAATAAGGTACAATTTAAATACATATTTATTTAAAAGTGGCCCTAAATTAATGTGAATGTGTACAATAGATTACAACACTAAACCAAGGCAAAATTAGGTTAATTATATATCAATTATTCCCAAATTAAGTGTGAAAATGGTTACTTTTTTGGACACTACATTTTGCCCCTACTTTAGTGAGAGTTTTCCCCCATGAAAAAATAACACTAAAGTAGACATTCAAGACACTTTAGTATGCAACAATAAAAAAGGTACATAGTAATACCCTATCAAAGGCCAAGAAAAATAAATAAAAACAAAGGATCAAGCACAACCATTCCAACATTTAATGTGGAAAGAGGTTGTTTGTTCATAACATGCACTTCTCACTTTGGGGTAATGGAACCTCAGTCTGTCCACTAGGTGAGTTATACCAACAAGGTCGCAAATGAGAGAATCATATAAGCCTCCTATAGCATATCAATGTTATCCTCTTGACAACTTCGATAATGCACAACAATGTAATGCTTTTGTAAATGATTTTGAATGTCACATCTGTAGGTTTTTTTCATAGGGGATTTTTCTTTGTTCATGTAAGGTCTTTTTCTTAGGGAACATCGTGCCTAATGTCTCCAAGAGAGGACATGTCAAGATTATCAAATCGCCACTTATGGGATGCCTCTCATTTTGCATCATGCCACAAAGGGAGATCACATGCTTAGAAATATTGCACTCTTGGAGGACATTAAGCCCAATGACACCACCAAGAAAAGGACACATCACAAGAAAAGAAAATCACACCATGAAATATGTTGAAATATGTCATTGATGTATGCCCCCACTTTAAAGTGGTTGATACACCATTACTATGAACAATTTATTTAAAGTAGCCAATGTTTTGTCCTATGACATGAGAGTTGTAAGGAAACTTGCAGTCATTGTATGACAATTTCCATGTAACCCAAAATAGATATTCATGCAAATAAGTACTCAGAATCCACATGCAAGAGAATAAACAACATACCCATCAAAGATGGTCCACAAGATATACCCTAGGAAAACCCTCAAGAGGGAAAAACCCAACCTCCAAATGCATCCATACTCCATCATATTAATCAACCATAAGCAAATACAAGAGTTACAATGAACACCTTTGAAGCATCAAGCCCTCTAATGCATTCCCATGTGTCCAAGCATGAATCCACACATCCCATTCCATGCTTTACAAATTCACTCTCAAGAAGACTCAATAATGATAGCCAAACCACTCAGCCCAACCTAAACCATTACACATGTATTTTATTTTGTAGACTCAAGCTCACACAAAATACAACTAGTGCTAAGGTAAAACCATGTACCACAAAAACATGTTAATATAAAACCACTAACACCTTATTTAATATTGGGTACTAAGACATCACATTATTTAATATTCCCCATATTAAATTATTATCACATGTCTCCCACACACTAAATAATAATGCAATGTTACAATACAACTTCAAGTGGGTCCCCAAATAATTACCTAGTGTGATTAACCACACCACCAAGGTGCATCACTACTAAATAATTATTTAATCACAAAATATAATAAATCATTTTATGCAATGGTGTACAGCACCATATCCTAACATTCTCCCACTTGTTTTATACATTCCATAAGGGATCAATACATGAAATACATCATCAAATCCATACATGAAACCACATGAATCTCCAACATGCTCTCATGCTCCATCAAGATACCTACAATAATAACAAAGTGACCACCATCTCAACCAAGAACTCCTCTCATCCTCCAACATTCCACCTATGGAAGAAAAGGAACATGCCAGGGTGAAGATGCACCAATCCACAAACACAAGCACCAAATCTAAGTGATAAAAAAGGCTTTAACCAAGCTATTGTCAACTAAAAAATCCCACATGGTCAGAAATAGCATCCACAACACATGATAATACATCCAACCATCCATACATCCAAGGTATCAATAGATCAATAAACTCATGCCAAGAACATATGCAACCTGTAAATTGCAACCACAAGCTCCCTATATAAAACCTGTCAATGAAGAACATACATATCCAGGAACTTCCATTGCCTAGATAATGTCAAAGCATATCAAGTCTACCAATCAACACTATATATCAAGTTGTGATAAGTAAATCAAAGCATGAAGTACCAAGAACAATAACAATGATTCACACATATAACCTAATAAGTTGCATGATCTCTCACAACATGTTGCCACCATCATCCCCAAAACAAATGATCATGAACATCCAAGGAAGGAACCAAGAAGAGAGAAACCTGTAAGCCATAATGTCCTCCTACCAACACCTCAAAAATTTATTATTGTGTCAAGTATGATCTCCCAACAACCCCAAATGAAAAGCATCAACAACGCCCATAACACTCAATCTCATAGATCAAGTACAACATAAGAATCAATGTAACAATGCCAACATGGAAGTAAGCCTCTCTAATCAAGAAGATAAAACTCATAGTAACCATCCCTATAACTAGAAATCAGCCCATAAACTATCTACTAACAATCCTCATCAAAGAATGATATCATAAACTCAAATGCACAAGGAGATAACCATGCCATAACGTTACTATTATTTCATCCCCCACCTCATTGGGTCATCCACTTATTTGAAAACATCTTATTTTAATGTGGGAAGTGTTTTCTTAAGTTCATTGAACCTCCCACTTTACCGCTCAGGCCCTTTTATCTCCCTCCTATGTTCAAACTGAGCAGTGTTTTGCATGTCTTGTCAAACCTTATTGCTAGTGTGATGATTATTAGCTTGGGTGGTATTTCACCATGACATTTGAACTTGGGCGCATATTTATAGGGTTCTTTGAACCTCTTTGGTTACTGCCCATAGACATTTGTTTTTAAATTTTTGAAAGATGGTTATGTGGGGAATAGTGAAATCAATAGCTACCATGTGTCATAATGCAAAATTAAGACATTAATGTCCATCTACTTCCATGCTTTTCCATGAAGCCAAGTTTGATGAAATAAAGGATGGGAAAACATTCTTATTATGGCAATTTATGAGGATGAGTTGGAGGAGACACAAATTTCAAATTGCAAGGTTCACCATTAAAGGTATTTTTTAGTTTCCATTCATTGCAACCAATTTTCTAAATTATTTACTCTTGCATTGAAGAAAGCATATATTTTCAAAAGCCACTAGTGCGCATGGCAAGGGTTAAATATGCGGGTTATGAGTATGTGTCTGGGTTAACCTATGAAGGACCTAAAATTGGTGATACTCAACTAGGGTGCGTTAATCTGGATGAATTAGGGAATAAATTTAAAAAACCTAACCCTCCACCTATAATTGAAAGAGTAGTGGTTGATTGAAGCTGCCGAATTTCCAATAGTTGTGCAATGTCCCAAACTAGTGTTCGAATGTATCAAACAAAATAATTCATAGAAATTGGAGATTAGGATAGAGGATAATAGACTTGTTTTGAAAATTCAAAGGTCTACCTTCGTGTCCTATTTGAGAACTCTAAAAAGGGATGAATACTCACCAATGGACATGACAAGCTCTTAGATTGAGTTTGTTGCCAAGAAAGGGATTTACAGAAATGTAATAGTGAAGAATTGGTTGGTCAAATTGAAGAAGGACAAGTCTCAATTGCCCCCAACCTCCATAGGAACCATTTTGTAGATGAGGTGCTCAACATTGTAGTGTTGTTGCACATGGTTATGGGAAATGAAAATGCTCATAGCTTTGAAGAATGGATGTATTTATTCATCCAAATCATATTGAGTGGGGAGCAATTCCTAGATTGGGTAAAGATTGTTAGCGACCATCTACATGAGTTGATGTCCTTCTTCACCCTGAACATATTTTTCTTTATTCCATCATATTTAATATATGCCCTTGCTAGCACTCGACCCTAGCCTGGATTAAGGCTGATTGATTTACCTCCAGAAAAAGTACCAATTTATGATTATTTTGACAGACTCTAACTTCACAAGAGCTTCTTGTATTTTAGAAGAATTTCTGCCACTTTTACCATGAGGATGGTCAGGGAATTGTAGGGGTGTTCTACAATGAGGTAACCTTTGGAGGAAATGCAGTTTGTGGATTTTTATGGTAGCCATTTTATTCAATTCCAGAGGTTTTCATACATAAGAGTAGGCAGATATGTTGGTTTCCCTATAAAATTACCTAGGTATCTTGAAGAAAAATGGGTGGTTATCTAGGTGAGTAGACAATTGGCTAATGTTAATAGACTGTGCCAAGGTAGAAAAATATTAATAGTCAATTTTCCATTTGGTTTTGGTGCATATAGTTTCCAGTCAATGTCTGATGCTTTGAATATTGAGAAAGAATTTTCTAGGTATAACATGCCCTCATATGACAATTTTTTTTCCTTTGATCTGAAAGATTATATTAAGAACAATCTAAAATTCTGCTCTACCTTCAATCACCATTCCAACCTTGAGGACTATAGGAATGATTGCTTTGATGAATATGAGGTAAGGAGAAGTTGGATGAGATTAACAGTAGAAAAATCATAGTTTATGATTTGAAATGGGATTTGCAAGGCATTGTTGAAGATGGGTCTGACATGGTTGACCCAATATATACTAAATTAATAGAGAGTTGGCCCATTCTTGCCATGGATTGGAATTTTAAAGAAAAAGAAACCATTGACACTAGAACTGTTGATGTTCTAACCAAAACCAGAGAATGGGTGACTAAAAATAAAAATGAGCAATCCCACCCTTGTACTAGATCCAAAGACTCATGACCTGCTAAGGGTACCTCCTAAGCTTCTGCCAACAGGAAATCAACTGGTAATGCTCCTCAGTCCTTATCATCAAGTGCCCAAGGAGGTGGTGATGGATACCCACCAGAAAAGAATGTGTATTCACAAACTTGTGGGGATAACATTTTCAACCTGCCTATTCTAAAGAAGGATAATGAAGGGGGGGAAGAAGAGGGAGGATTAGAAAACATGAATGTTGATTCCCCTCCCTCTCAAGATGAATCACCTATTAGAGAGGTAAGAACCTCTTAGGGGCCAAAAACAACCGCACCTGCACGAGATACCCCTCCAGTCATTTGGAAGTTGTTTGAGTCCCCATGTTTTAAGGAAACTAAGGTCGCAGTAACCCCAGCTTATTTGGAAGATTCGTTGTCACAAAAAAGAAAAGCTATATAGCCCAGCTTTCCCAAGCAAGATATGGTAGGTCAGTTGTTGCATAGGACTTCAACTCCTAAACCTAAAAAGTTGAAGACCACTACCAGGATTATAGATGACACATAATCAAGGACACTCCAGTTGGAAATTGCACACCCTTTAGTGTAGAGAGATGCTTCTCAAGCAACAACAAGTGACTTTGACGTGAATAGTGTTGACCTCAATCCTCCTACTAGGGATGGAGATCATATTTTTCAAGTGTTCGTAGCCAGGATGGTTGAGAGATCAAAGAAAGATAAGGAAAGGAAAGATGAATTGAAAGCCCAGGTTCAAAACTTGATCAACTATCTAAATTCTATTTTTCAGGTTGTCTCACAGCCTATCTCCCAGGTAGATTCTTTTGTTGAATCTATTACTATAGTTGGAAAAGAAGCCCTAACTAAAATTAAAAGTTGTCAAAGTTTAAGTCGGGTTGTAGATTATTGGAATGAGTCCCTCATCAAGAAGGGAAGCCTTGTCATTACTAAATATTTTAAACACTTCCAAGAGGTGAATGCTCTAAAAACCACCTTAGGGGATGAAGCCATTGCTATTGAAAAAGAAGAGAAATTGTGGGTTAATTATCAAACTGAATTGAAGTTATTGATGAGATCATATATGGAAAGATTAATTATAGATCAAGTCATACCTAATTATTTAGATACTCACTACCTATCATGGAATAAAGGAGTAGAGTGGAAATTATAGGTTGCTAAACGAAGTTTGTAGAAGCTTAAAGAGATCATCAATGAATGCATTGCCATTTTAGATGAAGCACTGAGCACCTTAGTAAATCTTGGTCTACTTCAAGATAAAGATGGAATAAGGGATGATGTAGATGCTAGAAGCTTGGCAATTGATTTCAAGAAAATGGTCAAAGAGGCTCTTGACTCACCCACACTTAATGCTAAACACTTACAAAAAATAAGTGAATTACACTTGGTATCATCTCAAACAATGGATCTTATGAAGGTTTATGAGTAGCGCATGGAAATAGATAAAGATCTTCATATGACATGGAAGGTAAGGATGACAAATGTAACCATTCCCCAACATAAGGACTCGATGCACATCCTTAAGGCTTTCCAGGCATGGTAGAAGAAACCTTTGGTGATCCAAGAAGTTGGAAATGAAGTGACACCATCTTATCGACATGGATCCTCTTTATTTCTTTTGTGTGTCTTTTGTTTAATTGGCAATGGACCTGAAGAGGTGGAATCATCCACCTATTTAAGAATGTATCTATCTTCATATGCTCTCTCTATAATTTTTTTTTTCAAGTTTGCTCAGTATTGTTGATGAATGAAACTATTATTTTATCTATGTGCAATTTGGTGGAGTTAATCTTATTTCTTAAATCTTTGTGTTTAAGAATATCTTATGCATGTCTTATCTTGGTATGAGAAATGTAGTTCTTATAATCAATTTCATTTCTTATATGGCATTGAGTAGATGTTTTCTTTCTTATGATTAAATAGTCTTTGTGCTAATACTTCTTATTTGTTGTATCACGCACCTGATATTTGAATTTTTTCTAATATTGGGTATATCTTTTCTACTTTCTAGTTAAAAGAATACATGGTGTTTTGTTTCCCTATTCTTCCAATTCATTGTAAATCATGTGAGGGAGTTGTACCTCAAAAAATTTAGAGAATATTCATCTTGTTCAAAGATTAATATTCAAAGTTGTTGGGTTAATTTTTTCTACACCTTGCGGGTGTTCAATTGTAGATTCTCAAGGTTCCCAATCTGTTAATTGACAGGTTTTTGCCAACTCCACTTGGGAAATCAAACTGTTAAGTTTTGGTTGTCTTGTTTGGGCATATTTCACAGGTTAACTAATTAATCCTGGATTTCCATAGATTTACTAGAGGGGAGAGAAGTAGAGGAAATTCTAACCCTGTTTTTGAAAATTTACAAAGAAATAATTTCTCTTGTATTATTCCCTCTAGGAAAAGGGTTAGATCTAGGAGTACAGACTTGCTTCACCTACTAGAACACCTGCTAATCACTCTATTTCTCAAGAACTTGTTTTACATGGGATTTTTTTACCGGTTGTGATCAATTTTCCCTTCAACATGGCTAATCGACAACCTGTCCCTTGAGGTGTTGATATTGGTCCTTTGCAACTAAGAAATAATTTGCATGATTTACCCAAAGGGTCTTGTAAAAAAATTCCCAAATTTAGGGGAGATGGAAAAATTTCACCAGAAGAACACATTGATGCCTTGTTTGTTGCATGTGGTGTTCTTGCAATACAAGAAGAAGATGTTTCCATCAGGTTGTTCATGGAATCTTTAGTTGATGTAGCAGCATAATGGTTTTATCAACTACCACATGGATGTATCACCAATTGGACCACTATGTATAGCAAGTTTGAGCCCAGGTTCAAAAGTGCAGGTGATGACTTAACACTAATAGCACAAGTTACTCATATGAAAAAGGAAGTGAATGAGCCCATGAGGGACTTTGTAGCCAAATTCAATAGGATAATAAACCAGATTTTGGTTAATAAGAGACCCTCTGTAGAAACACAAAAATGTTTCTTCATTAATGCAGAACACCTAATATTGGTCTTCTCTTAAAGAGGAAACCATTGAACACTCTCAAAGCCACACATGCATTGGCCATGGAATTGGAGGATGATTTCATTTTAGTTGGGAAATGGAAAAAAGAACTACATACGAGTAAGGAACTCCCTACTACTTCTTCTGATCCTATGATTTAGAGGTTGGCTAATGACATAATATCTCTCAAAAGATAGATGCCGAAGAGTAACCAACTTTATCAAGATATCCCTAGGAAGGCTAATTTTCAATTAGGGAATAAAGCACTGCCCTTTCCCCCAACTCAATAGAGGTTGGCGATTGAAGCTTCTCCTCCAAAAAAAATAAATAGCATGTGTTTCTTTCACCTCACAATTGACCATGATGGTGTAGACTACCTCAAGATGAATAGGTTTATACAGTTGACCATTACTAAAGAAGTCATAGAAGAGGTCACAAAGGAAGGCACATCATCTAATCAATATGGAAACTCTGTAAATGGATACTTAGAATATGAACCCAATGATGATAGAGGGGGAGAAATGGGCATCACTCTAGATGATGTTGCTCTTTGCTGCTATCACTCAAAGCCAACAATATTCCAATCAGAAAGGTACTCCTAATTCTCCTAAAATTTTACTTAAAAGGCTAGTGTAATTTCAAAGGGTGAAAATGCTTCACCAAGTGTACTCAATAGCTCCGCAAGAAATCCTATTATATCATCCTTTGAGGGTTAAACTAGGGCTTTTGATATCATAGAATTCTATAAATCTACCAAAATTCAAGTATCACAAGCTGAATATCTAAAAATGAATCCTAAAGAACTTGATAGCTTGATTGAGTATGTTAGGTTAGGGCATTCAGAATTGCACGTAGGCCTAGATGAAGTAATAGTTAATTCTCAAGACTTGACTGCTAACATTGTATCTTGTAGTAAAGCATCCTCTTCATTAGCCTCTGATGTGAAACCATACCCTTTCTACATCTCATTGTTCATTAATGGATTTAGGGTTAATAATTGCATCATCGACTTAGGTTCTTCTGATAATGTTATATCTGTGCAAATCGCTAAGGATTTGGGATTAGAAATGACCAAAAGATTTGGAAAAGGATATTCGAGATTAAAGATGCTCAAGTTGCACTTGTTGTCTACCTAAACAAGTGACTCAAGCTCACTATATTGGTTGTAGATATACCTGCCAACTGTGGCAAGCTTTTGAGAAGAAGTTTTTGTAAAGACTTGGGGGGAGAAATATAGTTGGATTGGTCATATGCCACTATAAATATTAGTAAAGAGAAGGTGTGTCTCGAACCTAAGTCAAAGGCCAAGATAACATTACTCAAGTCTGAAGACCCAAAATAACAAATATTGTATGAGGAGAATGAATTTGGGAAATATATGTTTTTCTCTAGAGAAGAAAATGGAAACAATTCATGTGCTTCAAACTTTGAATTTGACCTCTGGATGATGGAGTGTAATGGTAGTTGTTCTCATGCTAGTTCAGGAGTGGGTTTTGTTATCATTTCCCCTTCTGGTGAAAAATTCCCTTTTGCATATAATTTAGAGTTTCATAATACCAATAATACTATTGAATGTGAATCCCTTTTGTTGGGTCTAACTAAAACTAAGGGTATCGGGATAAAGATGCTTAAGGTCTTGGGAGATGTTGAACTAATTGTTAAGTAGGTGCAAAACTTTTTCACTATTAAGAATGAAAGGTTAAAAAATTACTGGAACCAAGTCTAGGACACCATCAAGAGCTTTGATGCCTTCTCAATAGAAGTCATCCCTAGAGGAATTAACACGAAGGCTGATTCATTAGTAGTTTTTGCTTCTCTACTCCTCCCACACCAAAAATTCAAAAAAAAATCCTATAGAATCGAATTGATCTATCAACCCAATATTATTGATAACGTCAATCTTTGGTAGGTCTTTGAAGATGACAAATAAATTCAAACATTTTTAGAAAATTTTGAGGCCTTTGCTCGAACATTCTTTGAAGGGAGTGAAAATCAATGTAAGGACTTCTTCCTACAGAGTGTAGCTGACCTCTTGGATGAGATTATTCAATTAAAAGGGAATAAAATACCCAAAGGTTTGGTTTCTCTTAAGGATTTGTTTGATCGCCATGATCGTTCTGTCAAGAAAAAGATGAGAAATTTTGTTAGACATTCTAATGGGTATGAGGCAGTGAATATTGGAGATCTTGATTCTCCCAAGATGGTCTATATTGGGAAATGTTTTTCCTCATAAGAGCAAGAAAAATTAATAGCCTTACTAGTTAATTACAAGGAAGTCTTCACTTGGTGTTATGATGATTTGAAGAACTTCATGAATGGAAAATTTTAGCATCACATACCACTCAAGGAAGAGAAAGTTGCTTTCAAAAAGAAACAGAGGAATTATAATCCTATGGTAAGTAATACAATTTTTAAACAGATTGAAAAAATACTAAAGGCACAGATTATATATCCCATACATCATTCAACTTGGCTAGCAAATATTGTGCCAGTTCTCAAGAAAAATGGGGAGATTCAGATATGTGTTGATTTTAGGAATCTTAATCAGGCATCACTAAAGGATAACTATCCTCTACCTAACATGGATCATATTTTACAAATAGTTGTTGGCTCAGAGATGATGTCCATGTTAGATGGTTTTTCAAGTTACAATTAGATCAGTGTATCAAGAGAGGACCAACACAAAGTGACATTTACCATGCCTTGGGGAACTTTTTCCAATAATCAAATGCCATTTGGAATCATTAATGTAGGAGTTGTATTTCAACATGATATGGACCTATCTTTTGGTGACCTACAGAATAAAATTACAGTCATTTATCTTGATGATTTGATAGTGTTCTCTAAGAAAAGAACAAATCACTTACAAGATTTGGAATGAGTCTTACAAAGGTGCAAAGAAAATTGTATCTCTTAACCCCAAAAATTCTATTTTCATTGTCACTAAAGATAAACTCTTAGGTCACATTGTGTCTAAAGAAGGCATCAAAATAGATCCAAATCAAGTTAAGGCTATATTGCAGTTAAATCTCCCTTCAAGACGGATTGGTGTATAATCTTTTTTTGGTCGAGTGAATTTCTTGAGAAAATTCATCCCAAATTTCTCTAAAATTACTAAACACATTGTGGATATGATGAAAAGAAAACTAGGTTTTAAATGGAATGAATTTGGGAAGCAACCTTTTGAAAACATAAAAGAAGTAATTGTCTGAGCTCCTATTTTGGTCAGTCTAGACTTCAAGAAGGATTTCATTATTTATTGTTATGCTTCTGAACATACAACGTCTACTATACTATTGCAAGAAAATGAAGATAAATTTTAGGCACCCATTGCCTTCATGAGAAATCCATTAAAGAAACATGAGCTTAATTACTCTCCCATCAAAAAACATGCATTCAGAGTGGTTAGAGTAGTCAACCAATTTTGTTTCTATATCATGCATTCACACTATGTGGTCTATGTGCTAGATCCTGTCGTCAAGAGCATATTGACCCAACAAGACATCGATTGCAATAGGAGGGGTAGTTGGATAGAAAAGGTACATGAGTATGATCTAGACTTAAAACCTAAAAATTTAGTTAGAGGAAGGGGAATTTGCAATTTGATAGCATAAAACTTGAAGGAAGAAGAAGAAAGTGAAGATTTACCAATAGTTTTAACTGTTAGTTTACAAGATGAGTGGTTCTTTGATATTGCTTACTTCCTTACTTATGGAAAATTTCCAAAGCACCTCTCAAACAAGAAGAAAAGGAGTTTGAAATTGAAGGTGGCTAAGTATGTTATATGGAGTGACACGTATACAAGCGTGACATAGATGGGACTTTCTTAAAATGTGTTGATAAATCTCAACAAGAACTGTTGCTTAATATTTTCCACAATGAGGCCTATGGAGGTCACTTCTCTTCCACCATGACTTCCTTCAAGATCATAAGACATGGATATTATTGGACTAGGATGTTTAAGGATTCCTATTGTTGGGTAGGTAAGTACAAGAAATGTAAGTTATTTGTGGGAAGGCCTCAACTAGTAGGGCTCCTTACCACTCAAGCCTGTGGTTATCGATGGACTATTTCAACAATGGGGTCTTGATTTTATTGGTCCAATTATCCCACATTCAAGCATAGGTCATACTCATGTTATCACAACTATTGAGTACTTCACCAAATGGGTGGAAGCGATTCCAGTCAAGAGAACTACTTCTGAAGTAGTCTGTGATTTTATCAAAGAAAATATTTTGGTTAGGTATAGGGTTGCACATAGGCTAGTTGTTGATAATGCTATTAGTTTTTCATCCAATGAGTTTTCACTTTTCTGCTATAATTATAGGGTCTCTATCTCTCATTCGGCTGACTATTATCCCCAGGGGAATGGTCAGGCAGAGTCTAGTAACAAAAAATTGGTAAATATTATTAAGTTGGTCACTAACAATCAGAAAGATTGGCATAAAAAACTATATGAAGCCCTATGGGAAGATTGGATAACTCCAAAAAGGACTATTAGCATTACCCCCTTCGAGTTGGTGTATAGGGTGGAAAGTGCACTTCCTCTTTCTTTAGAATTGTCAGTTCATAAATTGTAGACTATTATAGAGGAAGTTGAATTCAATGATTCCTTGGAAAAGAGGATTCTATACTTAACTAGATTACATGAACAATGACAAGAGATGGTAGATAAGATAACCATACACCAAGAAAAGGTTAAGAAGATTTTCTACAGGAAATCCAGACTGAGAAATTTCATGATTGGAGACTCAGTTTTATTGTGGGATAAGTGCAGGGAACTCAAAGGTGCTCATAATAATTTTGATTCACTTTGGATTGGCCCCTTCAAAATTGTTCAGGAGTTCAGGCCTAATACTTTCCAACTTGCATACCTTGACGGAACTCTCTTGCCCATTCCTTATAATGGGAAAGATGTAAAGCTATATTAGTTGTGATGGCCTTGTGGCCTCTCTTTCTTTTGTACATATTTAGCTTGGGGTTTTTGTTTTTGGTTTTAGTACTCTTTTGGTTTGTTTCCTTGTTGCTAGAGAGTGCATTCTATTTTGATTGACTATGCTACCCAATTCATAAGACACTGGTTTCCTCCCATTTTGGTTTGGGTTCATTACTTCATCCTTATCAGTCTTTGTCCCCAGTTAGAGCCACTATTACTATTATTTCATCCCCCACCTCATTGGGTCATCCGCTTATTTGAAAACATCTTATTTTAATGTAGGTCATGTTTCATGTCATGATTTGAACTCGGGTGGTGTTTTCTTAAGTTCATCGAACTTCCCACTTTACTACTCAGGCCCTTTTATCTCCCTCCTATGTTCAAACTAGGTGGTGTTTTGTATGTCTTGTTGAATCTTACTGCTAGTGTGATGATTATTAGCTTGGGCAGTATTTCATCATGACATTTAAACTTGGGTACATATTTATAGGGTTCTTCAAACCTCTTTTGTTACCACCCATAGATATTTATTTTTAAATTTTTGAAAGACGGTAATGTGGGGAATAGTGAAAGTGACAACTACCATGTGTCATAATGCAAAATTAAGACATTAATTTCCATCTACTTCCATGTTTTTTCATGAAGCTGACTTTGATGAAATAAAGGATGGGCGAACATTCTTATTATGGCAAATTTTGAGGACAAGCTGGAGGAGACACAAAGTTCAAATTGCAGGGCTTGCCATTAAAGGTATTTTTTAGTTTCCATTCATTGCAACCCATTTTATAAATTATTTACTCTTTCATTGAACAAAGCATTTATTGTAAAAAGTCACTGGTGCACATGGCAAGGGTTAAATACATGGGTTATGAGTATGTGTCCAAGTGAACCTACGCAAGACCTAAAATTGGTGATACTTGGCTAGGGCCCGTTAATTTGGATGAATTTCAGAATAAATTTAACAAACCTAACCCTCCACCTATCATTGAAGGAGTAGTGGTTAGTGGGTTGATTGAAGCCGCCACATTTCCAATAGTTGTGCAATGTCCTGAATTGGTGTTTGAATGTATTAGACACTATAATTCATAGACACAAGAGGTTAGGATAGAGGATAATAGACTTGTTTTCAAAATTCAAAGGTCTAGCTTTGTGTCCTGTTTGAAAACTCCAAAAAGGGATGAATACTCATCAATGGACATGGCAAGCTCTTAGATTGAGTTCACTGCTAAGAAAGGGGTTTACAGAAATGTAATAGAAAAGAACTGGTTGGTCAAACCGAAGAAGTGCAAGTCTCAATTTCCCTGCAACCTCCATAGGAACCATTTTGTAGACGAGGTGGCCTCCGTTGTAGTTTTGTTGCATAGGGTTAGGGGAAATAAAAATGTTCACAGCTTTGAAGAATGGATGTATTTCTTCATCCAAATCATATAGAGCATGGAGCAATTCCTGGAATAGGCAAAGATTATTAGTGACCATCTATGCACCATAGAAAATTGGACCCTCTTGAGAAAAGAGACAATTTCATGTGTAATTTGACCCACTTTTCAGTCCCTTTGCATCATTTATCCTTCAAAAGAACATTTATAGGCCCCTAAGACCCATTATTTTTTATCTAGAGGCTCGTTTTACTTGAAAAATCACCTAAAACCTAACAAATAACACTTAATTATTTCATACCCTAAAAACCCACCTTCAAAAATCAGTAGTGGGACCCATTCACCACCTTGGGTGAATGAATCCCCTCTGGTGGGACCCATTCACCAAGGGTGGTGAATGAGTCCCTTTTGAGGTCAATTTTGAGTGAGAATTTAATTAATTTAACTTAAATTTTTGGTGAATGTCGGCCTCTTAGGTCAAAATAATGGGAAAATTAGGTGTTGTTGCTTATAAATACTCATTTTAAGTCATTTTACACATCTTTTTTTAGTCATTTTTCAAAAGCAATTTCTAAAGTTAGGTCTTCTACAACAAGTCTCATTAGCAAAAGTTGAATTTTTAGGGCAAAAAACTAGGGTTTTTGTAGGTCTTGAAGCTTACTCTTTAGGTCAAGATTCAACATTGTATAGGGTTGATGATGGATGCCTATGGTGAATCATGAAGAAATCTAGGTTGAGGAGATGCAACTAGCCATCAAATCACACGTAAAGACTTAGTTTCAAAGTGATTCCATCTTCCATTTTCACTCTATCTTCGTATTAAGGTTTGCATTTTGTTTACTTATCATTTTCATGTCATTTCATTTCCATTTTTAATGTGTTGTAGGGTTTCTAGGGTTGAGATATTGCATCACACAAATCATATTTTCATTTGTTATTCTAGAACAATAGAATAAGGCTTTTATCATACTTTCAACTTTCCTAGTCTGCAATACATCTAAGGCTAGGGTTTATGCAAAATTTTATCCATTCAAGGTTTAATTACCCAACTAGGGGTTTGACCAAGGAAAACCCCCCATTAGAGAAAAAAATTTAAGCTATTTTGCAAGAATTTTCTGAGATCCCGAGTCAGGTTTCCAATAGAAATGGTTGTGCAGGTGTCAAGGTTTAGAACAAAGATTTGAAGTTGCAAAAATTTAAAAGTGGACTGATTCACCATGCATGGAAAATGAGTCCCTCCTGAGATGTAGTTTTGAGTTAGATGCAAATCTTGGTTCCTGGTTGACAGAAAATAGCTTTTGTGCAGAAAAAAGCCCTAACCTGGGACTGATTCACCCAGGGTGGCAAATGAGTCCCATTCAGCCCAAACTCAGACTTCATCAATTTTCTAGATTTTTTCCGGTCTTCTTCAGCTTCCCAAGTGCACACATTCTGAAAAACAACCTTCTATTTGGTTTAGTTTGCATTCTTGTTCATTCTTTTAAGCTTTTTACAAACAACATTGTGTTTTCTAACATAGCATTAATCCTAGATTTTGCATTCATAATCAGTCATATAGATCACTTAATTTCACTTAATTCATTTTATTTAGTATAATTAACATCATACATAGCATAATTTGAATGAACCTTGCTAGCATTTTTGGCCTACCTCTCTCCTTTTAGGTGAAAAACCCTATAAGAGCTAGAGAGTCTTGTGGTGCCAAAAATCTACGGTTCATTTTGGTGAATATGCATTTTGAACATCATCACATTCTGATTTTCATCTTCAGACTTAAGAACTTTATCATTTTACATTATTTTGCATCTTAGGACCTCTTAAACATTGCATTAGTAAAGGCATTATTTAGACTTCGTTATTACATTACATTTCATTCCATCATTCCAACATTCTACACTTGCATTCTCTTTCTGCATTGTACAAACTTAAAAAAAATTAGAAAAGACAAAAAAATTAAAATAAAAACATAAAAAAAAATCCATCCCCTAGGACTCATTCACCACCTTGGGCAAATCAGTCCTAGTACAGTTTCTGAATCAGAATTTCCAGATTTCAGTTTCTTGCATTGCATCTTTCTGTTTTCTGCAATTACCTTTTTGTTATAGTTTAGTTGTTTCTATTTTCTTAGCATTGAATTTTATTTCCTTTCATGGCATTCATGGATAGTCTTAGATTTTTTGCAAATCTCCTTTTTAGTATTCATTCCTAGTTCCTTTAGATCAGATTCATTGATACATAAAAACACAAAAATGGAAACATCACACCACCCCTTCAAACAAATGATTCAAATTAGAAATAACATCTCATCCAAGCCTCTTAGTAGTGATGATGCTAACAAGTTAGATGAAGTTCTTCAAGACTTCCTCTCACTCACTCCATCCTCTAATGCATGCAATGAGAAACCTAAATTGCTTAACGATACAACATCCCTCAAACCTTTTAGTTTTGATGACTTTGATTTGTTAGATGAAGCCCTCCAAGACTTCATCTCACCTAAGTCATCCACTAAGGTTTGTTGTGACAAACTCACAATACCGAACATTAACACCTCTAATGCTTCTCTTGAACAACTTAAACCAATTGACGATAAGGGTGATCCCATAATAGTGGTTTACAATTTTTAGCCAAACTGGACATTGAAATCATTTTTTTTAACTAAATCTTCACTTTTGGGAACCTATAGTGGCTAAACCGTGAGGAATTTGAAGATGATGCAAACTAGAGTTTCATGCCATTTTTTCTATAGATTATAAATATATATTTTTCAAAAAATTTGGAATCAGATTGCACTTCTTTTTCCATCTCCCTCAAAAACTAAGTTTTTTAAGAAAACAACATTTTTAAAAAGTGACGCTCACCGTATAATGAATAATTTTTTCCCATGAAGGCTAAAATTCTAATTCTTTTGAATTTAGATTTGTAACTCCAATATCTAGTGCTTCCACTTGGTTAGATAGTTTTTAATTGAATGTTTTTTCTTTAATCAAGTTTCAAAGTAAAACCAATTACAATTCAAACATAGCATGACTGTATAACGCGTAATTTTTTTTGTATGTATTGAAATTGATTTTTTTGGTTGGATAAAGGACTTCAATATCTGGTGCACTCATATTTTTCAAAAAAAAAAATTGACAATCTTCTATTTTTCCACATGTGCAAAACAAAGATTTTGATTTTCGGTGAAAAACCTATATTCACAAGAAATAAAAGATAAATATAATAATTAAATTAAATTTATTTAAAATTATATTTTTGGGAAGCTTATAATAAGGAATACATACTTACAAAAATAAACTTTAAATGAATTCATTTGATCCCCCAAAAGGTAAATTAAAAGTTGTCTTTTATCAACATTTTGATAGGTGTAAAGGAGACTCCATTATAGGTATGGTTTAAAACTAGCGGGGTTCTATCCAAGGGGGTTTGATCTAAGGTAGTTTGATCAAACCCTCTTCAATTGGAATGATTTAAATGAAACTTTTAAAGGATTAAATCATTATATTTTCTAAAAATATGTGATTTCAGCAAAAATTAGAATCTCCCAGAAATTGTAAACCAGCTTTGTGGAATCACCCATAACTTACCTCTCAAACCTTTTAGTTGTGATGATTTGCATTTGTTAGATGAGTCCTTTCAAGACTTCATCTCACACAACTCATCTGCTACATTTTTTGTGAGAAAGTTAAAACCAAGGATGTTAACATTATTCAACCTCAACTTATCCTTTACCCACCCTCACATAAACTTCATCCTTCTAACCAACCTCAGTACACTCTTTACCCACCTAAAACCAATGTGTTTCAAAAATCTAGTAATGTTACTGTTGCTCATACATATAATACCCGAAACAACCCGCAACCACCACAACCAACCCCACCCTCTTTACCTTTACCCAATCTACCTAGTGCTCCTCGCTATAGCCCACACATAAAGGAGTATGATCTTGTTGAACAATTAAAAAATACTCTTGCCAATATTTCCCTTTGGGATTTACTTCAAAACTCTCCTAATTATCACAACATTCTTTAAATAGCCTTAAAACAAATTGCACTTCCTCTTGGTACCACTCCGAATGATGTGGCAGCTCTAATCCAAAAAATGAATCTTGACATTACTTTCCATCAACATGATCTCCCTCCTTTAGAGTTGTGTAAACAAAATGAAGCCTTTATGATAATTTCTCAATTCAATTATATAGGTATCAAATGAACCCTTATTGACAATGTTTTTTCCCTTAATGTGTGTAGTGTGAATCTCCCCGATCGATCACGCGTTGACAATTCACAAATAATACGAAATTATGTCTCCATTCAAGGATTCAAAAATACAACAAAGAAACCACTTGGAATACTTACTTTACCTATTACAGTTGGGGTGGGTACTTTGTAAACTCCTATCCATTTCATGCCTGATGATCTTTCCTATAATATTCTTTTAGGCTGACCATGGATTCATGAGATGAATGTAGTGCCTTCGACCCTTCATTGCATCATGAAATATGTTCATAAAAATCACATTTATCAAGTTGAACCCTGAACCTAAAAGTTTCTTTCACCTTGAAGAGGAGTTACAAGTCCTTTGAAAACATTAATTCCAACATCTAACATAGATCCTCTCAAAATTTAACAAAATGATGAGGAATCGGTATCTAAATTATTTGACGATGATTGGGGATCCTTAGAATTCACATGCTTGTTTATGGGTGAATACATACTCACACAAAAGAAAGATGAGTAACAAGAACAACCAACCATCATGTCCACTCAAAATTCTAAATAATCGTCTCAAACATCTATCTCCTATAATTTGGATGAAAATGCAACATACACAAAAAAAATTGATGAGAAAGATTATCAATCCCTACCTAATCTACATGAAATGGAAATACTTTATGGAATTTAGGCTATGAATTTGTAAAAAAAATAGGCTATACTGGAAAAGGATGTGGAAAACATGAGCAAGGTATTCGTGTTCCTATTGAACCGAATACGCAAGAGACAAAAAATGGATTGGGATATTCTTTTTCTAAAACAACAAAAGCTGCTGAACAACCATCTTTGAACATTAATGCTATTACATGTCAACAAAAACACCAACTCACAATCAAACATCTTGAATTTATTGATATAAACTTACCACCATCATGCATGTATGTTGATATTGATGAGACTTTACAACAAATATTAGGATTTTATGATAACGCTTCCATGAAAAATATTTTGCATGTCATGACTATTACCAAACAAGAAGAAAGTGATATCACTGAAGAACTCTATGAATCTAAAGTTCTTAAATCCAATGCACTCCCTTTAGGAGATACAATTGATGTGCCAATGGACATTAATGATAAATACAAAGTTATCAAGATTGGGAAATTCCTTGACGATGGAGAATAAGAAGACACTATTGCTTTACTTCATGATTTTCCTGAATTTTTTGCTTGGAAATATTTTGATATGCCAAGAATTGACCCAAAAATTTTGACACATAACATTGTCCTTGCTGAAAATGCTAAACCCGTTCATCAAAAGATAAGAAAAATGCACCCTAACATAGCCTTTATTGTTAAAGCGGAGCTTGAAAATCTCCTTGATGCAGGCTTTATTAGACCTATTGATTATTCTCCTTGGATCTCAAATATTGTCATAGTTGCAAAACCCAATAATCGTATTAGGATATGTACGAATTTTTGTGTCTTGAATAAAGCCTCTTTAAAAGATGATTTTTTGCTTCCTAATATAGACATGATCATGGATTCAACTGCTGGACATGCTTTGTTGTCATTCATGGATGGATTTTCTGGCTATAATCAAATCCTTATTAGTCCTCAAGATCAATACAAAACCGCCTTTACAACTGTTTGGGGAACATTTTGTTGGGTGGTGATGCCCTTCGGTCTAAAGAATATTGGCACAACCTACTAGTGGGCGATGACATTAATCTTTCATGATTACATTCACAAAATTTTGGAAGATTCTGTTGACGATATCCTATCTAAATCTTTAAAAAGTCAAGATGATGCAAATGTCCTTCACAAAATATTTGAATGAATACGTAAATACAATATGCTATTAAATCCAAAAAAGTGTGTCTTTGGCATAGATAATGGAAAAATTTTGGGGTTTGACATATCTCACAAAGGCATTGAGCTAGAGATGAAGAAAATTGATGCAATCATTAACATGCCACCTCCTAGGAATATTTCTCAGTTGCGCATGTTACAATGTTGAATTCAAGCTATTATTCATTTCCTTGCATCTTTAGCTGATCGTACATTGCCTTTCACGCATCTCCTTAAAAAGGGTAAAAATAATACCTAGCAACTCCCCCTGTTTTACAACCCGTTGTGCCAAATAGATCATTTATCTTGTACATCATCACATTTTTCCATGCTCTTGCAATATTGTTGGCCCAACACGACGATCATGGAAAAGAACACCCTGTTTATTACATCAGTAAAACCCTAATTGATTACAAAACTCGATATTCACCAATTGAAAAACAATGTTTGGCTCTTGTATTTTCTACTAGTAAGTTGAGACATTATTTATTAAATGCTGAAATACAAGTCATCACAAAATTTGATCCTCTTAAACATATTTTCAACAAAACAGATCTTTCAGGATGCTTAGCTAAGTGGGTAATGTTGTTAACTGATTTTGACCTTAACTTTGTTTCAAAAAAAGCAATCAAAGGACAAGCCTTATCTGACCACTTAGCTGATGCTCCTTCCCCTTTCACTTTACCTACTCATGACTCCTTTCCTGATGATCATGTATTAACTATTGACATTGAACCATGGGAATTGTATTTCGATGGATCTAAGTGTAGAACGGGCTCTGATGTAGGAGTGGTACTAATTCCACCCAACGACAATACTATTCCCTTGCCCTATTGATTAAATTTACTATGCACAAATAATACAGCTAAGTATGAGGCATTGATCGTAGGTTTGTGATCCACTTTAACAATGAATGCTAAACATATCAAAATATTTGGCGATTTTCAATTGGTCATCAAACAAATCAATGGTACATATCAAACTAAATATGAAAAATTATCAAAATACAAGGATCTTATAATGAGACTATTAGAAAAGTTTGACTTGTTCACCATTGATAACATCACACGAAAAGACAATAGACCTGTAGATGCAATGGCGAGCACAGATTCGCTTATATCCCCACATGATCCTTCCATAGATTTCACCTTCGTTATCCATCCCATCATGAAACCTTCTATTGATACTCCACTAGGTGACATTTTGGCAATAACTAAAGATTCCTCATGCGAATGGTATGATACTATATACAACTATTTAAAAGACAGTACCATTCATGAGTCTACCACAACAAATACTCGCAAACTTTTACGCAAACTAGCAGCCAAATATGTGATTCTTGCAAATGCATTGTATAGAAGATCTTTCAATAGTCTCTTATTACAATGTCTTAAGGATTCTAAAATCCCGATAGCACTTGAAGAAGCCCATGCTGGTGCTTATGGAGGTCATTTTGGAGGTCGGTCGCTAGTGCAAAAACTTATTTGTATGGGTTATTATTGGAAACATATGGAGGAAGATTGCTTCACTTACGTTAAAAAATGTCAAAAATTTCAAGAACAAAGCCATTTGATCCATGCTCTTTCTGCTAAATTTCGTGCCCAAGTTCCCATTTGGTCATTTTTAGTATGGGGATTGGATATTATTTTTAAAATCCTACCTCCCTCTTCTTTTTGGCATATGTTTATTATAACCATGACAGACTATTTCACGAAATGGGTGGACGCTATTCCTCTCCATTCTATAACTATTGAAGCAATTTTTCATTTCACATTGGAACACATAATTGCTTGCTTTGGGCTCCCTTCCACAATCATTTCAAATAATGGAACTCCATTTAAGAATAACAAAGTTAAGAAATTTCTTGGAACATTCCATATTCAACATCGCTTTTCCACACCATATTATCCACAATCCAATGGACAAGCTGAAAATACTAATTGGATTCTGGAATAAATCCTCAAGAAAACTATCAACAAACATTATAAATATTGGCATACACAATTATATTATGTGCTTTGGGCTTATCAAACAAGTGTTAGATCATCCATGAGAACTACACCTTATAACCTTGTTTATGGAATTGACACAATCATTCCCTTGGAGTTAGAAATTCCTACATTGCGAGTTGCTCTCCAAGACCTTATTAATGATGAAACTTATAAAGATCAATGATTACATCAACTAGAGATGCTCGACGAACAACTTATTCATGCTCTCGAACATCTCCATGCTCACATCAAACAATTACAACCATGACACAACACATAGGTCATCCCTCGATCATTTTGTAAGGGATATTTTGTTCTTGTTGAAAATCAATGCAATACTAGTGTTGACAATGAAGATGAAGATAAATTTAGCTCTAATTAGTTAGGACCTTACATAGTTGCTACCAATTATGGGTCTAGTGCTTATCTTTTAACGCAGCTTGATGGAACACCCCTTAAGGAACCTACTAGTTCCACACATTTGCGTCAGTATTTTCTCTAACCCCTTTGAATAGTATGATTGATAAAGCAGTGTTGTTTAAAGTTATTTGATGTCGTTCAAAATAACTTTCACAGTGCTTTGTTCTTGACAACTAATTTTGTGTTTGTCTTGAACACTAAGGTAATTATTTAAGTTCATTTTATAATTACTTTAGGATTCATAATATTCACCTTTGTGTTATGTTAATTTAAATCCTTGTATGAGTTATAGGTGTATTTAACTTAACATATTCTCTTCTAATTAACAATATTGTATTTATGATAAAACTGAAATATGTTTTAAACTAGATCACATTAATCATGTTACATCATGTAGACATTAATTAAATACTTTTACCACAAGTCATTTAATTAATCACATTGCATTTAACATCCACACAAAGAAACACATCATAATAACACCAAATGTGCATGTCTATATATATATCAAAAGTTTTATATACATCTCAATATCATATACAAAGTTATAAAGGTCTGTGAGAACTAAACCCCTTAGAATCTAGCACTCATGATCTAGTCCTCAGATGTCATGAGATGGTTGTGTGTGACCATGATTGCAAACTTTTGAGTCTACTCCAAACCCTGTACTCGACCAACAGCCACAAGCCACTCCTCTTCCATCCAATCCCTCTCTGCTTGTGTTTGTACCAGCTTTGTATGTAGTCTCTCAACCTTTGTTGAGGTCTATGATGTCTATACTACACTCTCAGCTCAATGGATTCATCTCCTCACACTCTCATATGCTTCCCATAACCTTGCAAAAGGTCTAAGTGACTCTGGCTCCTCCTCCATGATCGGTGGGGGCACGTAGTTAGGATCCATCTCCTCCTCGTCGATGGATGCAGGCACGATCTCCACAACATCCTAGCAATAGAACTCTCACTAGTATCTCATCGCTCTTGCAAGATAGACAAGGTACACAATCAGTAAACATCATCATGATACATATATATATATATACAAAGCATAAAATACTAAAGGACATGCGTAAAATCAAATTTCATCACCTATGTCTCTAGTTGGATGAGGAATTTCAGCCTCATTCTCTCTAGGGGGCATCAAGGACATGCTAGCCTCTCTCTGAGTGTTGATGTCTATCATAGCTATTGCCCGTGATCTAGTCCTGTAAGTATAAGACAAGCCTCCATGCTTGTACCAATCCTAAATAGCTACCTCATCACTCTCTATCAAGGGTGGTTCATCCTCGTAAAACTCATCATCCTCATAATCCTCCTCCTCATCATCCTCTCCTCCATACTGATCCTCATAGTTAGGATTTTCCTCTGACTGGTACTCCTCATCAATAACATCAGTAAAAATATATGCTAGCCTATATCATACCTCCTCTACTCTCTCCTCTGGCTCATCCCCCCTCATCTAGAGCTGGTCCTGCATCACCTATAAGGAAATCCATGGGAAACACAGGAGCTAGTCATATATATGACCACCACTCCTCATGCTCATTTGTGTTGCTGACATCATTAGTGTCATATGTTGGTGGTTGGTCATGATTTGAATCATCAGAATCACTCTCACAAACATGATCTATAGTTAGCCGAACAGTGTCACCTAGCCTCTGAGCACTCCACACTGATTGTCTAATGAAGGGGCATGCCCTCGATGGTGTCTTCACTTATCCAAACTGTCGCATGACTCAGCCATAGTAGAATGGTTGTACAACATAGTCATTCCTCCTAGCTAGATACCTGTCAATCTACATCCTCCATAGTTGTCTTGTGGGATTTAGACACTATAGAGTGAGTAGATAAGGTCTCCACAAGATCTCATCCTCCTCCAGCTGATCAAATCTCACCCTCCAAAAGTGTAAATCCCTATACTGACACAAGCATCACAAAGGATAGTCAAATGCTTATGGATATCCTATAGTTATAGCACAAGGGAATCTGATAGGCCTAGTACATGTGATATGCTCAAAGTACTACACCTACAAAAGCGTACAATGGACCATACTGTCGATCTCTTGAAACACAAACCGACCAAGATCATAATACAAATGTGCTAAAATGCAGTGGCCCTAAGCATAGACTGTCCTCTGCTCATACATCCCTCATATCAAATGTATCAGTCCTCCATCCAAGTGTGTTGCTCATCCATATGGATTGAGAACGAGAACCAATGTGTGCATCATAATCCATCTAACCACAAGATCTCACAAATATAGCAGCATGGGAATCTTGATCTGCACTCTAACCCATTCATCGTGTACCAACCCACCTAGACAATACTGCATGTCCCTCTTCTTCTCCTGGAATGACCAATCCCCCTAGAAATATACCCACTCTCCCCAAATAGGAACTCAGAGAATGTGGTGTACGTCCTTGAGAGTGATGGTCATTTCCTCGGTGGGAAGATGAAAAGTACAAGTATCGGCATCCCAATGCTCGCACAGAGCCATAAGGATGTCGTCATGGTATCTCATAATTGGCATAAGATATGCCAAATAGATACCTACTAATTGTAAATGCTTTGTCTCTGATGTAGATAGCATTGGTGCATGATCTCTCAGAAATGTGAGCTGCCTTCCCCCTAGCTATTGCCATGACCGAGCAGGGACCTATTAAAAATCATCACAAAATGCTCTAAAATCCTTCTAATTTCTTCAAAATTCACAAATTTCATTAGGAAAGTGTGCTAAAGTCAATCTAGTATGCTTTTCTAATGGTCCTAGACACTTTAGAACCCTTTTAGGACATTTCACAAAGAAATAGGACACTTCACGAAGAAATGGGACACTTCACAAAGAAACGGGACACTTTGCGAACAAAAGGGACACTCTGCAAACAAATGGAACACTTTGCAAAAAAAAGGGACACTTTGTGAAAATTTTTTCCAAGGCCCTATGTTAACCTATCCATGCAATAAAATTATTAAATTATTATAAAATCACAAGGCGAAAGTTGTAGAATCGACTCACCTCATAATACAACTCGTCGTGTGCCACCTGCTCATGAAGATCATCCAACTGCGAAGGTGTGTAATCCTGTCTACTAAAAAAAAAATTCTCTCACTCATCACTCTCAAGCTACAAGAAGGTAAAATGAATGGTAAGTGATAAGTTACTTTCTTCTCCTTTTAATCCATTTTCACCTCTTTTTACTTTTGCATATTAACATAGGGTTATTATCTTATAAAGAACTCATAAAGTACCTCTTCTTCAAATCAACATAATGGGAGCTAGGGTAATATGTTTTTGATGTTGTTTAATGCATTAGAATTGTCATTGTGCACCCGACATGATCATTCATCTATTTTTATGTGGCATGGTACTTGGAAATTCCCTATAATATGATGTTTCTTATTTGATGTGGCTAGATTGTTACCTTGATTCAACCTCCATAAAGCAAGCAGAATCAAGGGGGGCATACATCTACCCTCGAATTAGGTTCCTAGGGGTTAGATAAAAGGATTTTTGGACAACTAATGAATGTTTGTTGCAGGATGCAGTTCCTAATGTTGTTGTTTTGTAGAGAACTACACTAGGGGCTTCCTTCTCCCACCTTTTGAATAAGAATCATTTTATGTAATTAAGTGCATCGTTTAGAGTCATTTAGCTTACATACGCACCTAGAGTCATATGGGAACTAAAGTGGGGGCTAAATGCACCGTAGAAAATTGGACCCTCTTGAGGAAAGAGACAATTTTGTGTGTAATTTGACCCACTTTTGAGTCCCTTTGCATCATTTATCCTTCAAAATAGCAGCTATAGGCTCCTAAGACCCATTATTTTTTATCTAGAGGCCTGTTTTACCTGAGAAATCACCTAAAGCCTGACAAACAACACTTAATTATTTCATACTCTAAAAACCCACCTTCAAAAATTAGTAGTGGGACCCATTCACCACCTTGGGCAAATGAGTCCCCTTTAGTGGGACCCATTCGCCAAGGGTGACGAATGAGTCCCTTTTGAGGGAAAATTCAATTTTGAGCAAGAATTTGATGAATTTAGCTTAAATTTCAAGTGAATGTCAGCCTCGTAGGTCAAAATAACGAGAAAATTAGGTGTTTTTTCTTATAAATACTCATTTTAAGTCATTTTACACATCTGTTTTTAGTCATTTTTCAAAAGCAATTTATAAAGTTAAGTCTTCTACAACAAGTCTCATCAGCAAAAGTTGAAGTTTTAGGGAAGAAAACAAGGGTTTTTGCAGGTCTTGAAGCTTACTCTTTAGGTCAAGATTCAACATTGCAAAGGGTTGATGATGGATTCCTATGGTGAATCATGAAGAAATCTAGGTTTAGGAGATGCAACTAGCCATCAAATCACACCTAAAGACTTGGTTTCAAAGTGATTCCATCTTCCATTTTCACTCTATCTTCAAATTAAGGTTTTCATTTTGTTTACTTATCATTTGCATGTCATTTCATTTCCATTTTTGATGTGTTGTAGGGTTTCTAGGGTTGAGATCTTGCATCACACAAATCATATTTGTATTTCTTATTCTATAACAATGGAATAGGGCTTTTATCATATTTTAGATTTTCCTAGCCTTTAACACATCTAATGCTAGTTTTTTATGCAAAATTTTATCCATTCAAGGTTTAATTACCCAACTAGAGGTTTGACCAAGGAAAACCCCCCATTAGACAAACAATTTTAAGTTGTTTTGTAGGAATTTTTTGAGATCTCGAGTCGGGTTTCTGTCATAAATTATTGTGCAGATGTCAAGTACAAAATAGAGATTTGAAGTTACAAAATTTAAAAGTGGATTGATTCGCCATGCATGGAAAATGAGTCCCTCCTGAGATGTAGTTTTGAGTTAGATGCAGTTCCTAGTTCTCGGTTGACAGAAAATAGCTTATGAGCAAAAAAATCCCTAACCTGGGACTGATTCACCCAATGTGGCAAATGAGTCTCAGTCAGCCCAAACTTAGACTTCATCAATTTTCCATATTTTTTTCTAGCCTTCTTCAGCTTCCCAGGTGCACACATTCTGAATAACAACCTTTTTTTTTGTTTAGTTTGCATTCTTGTTTATTCTTTTAAGCTTTTTGCAAACAACACTGTGTTTTCTAACATAGCATTAATCCTAGATTTTGCATTCATAATCAATCATATAGATCACTTAATTGCACTTAATTCATATCATTCAGTCTAATTAACATCATACATAACATAATTTGAATGAACCTTGGTAGAATTTTTGGCCTATCTCTCTCCTTTTAGGTGAAAAACCCTAGAAGAGCTAGAGAGTTTCATGGTGCCAAAAATATACAGTTTAGTCTGCATGATTTTATGTCATTCTTCACCCTCAACATATTTTTCTTTATGTCATCATATTTAATATATGACCTTGCTAGCACTCAAACCTAGCCTGGATTACGACCGACTAATTTGCCTCCAGAAAAAAGTACCAATTTATGATTATTTTGACAAACTCCAACTTCACAAGAGCTTCTTGAATTTTAGAAGAATTTCTAACACTTTTACCATGAGAATGGTCAAGGAATTGTAGGGGCATTCTACAATGAGGTTATCTCTGGAGGCAATGTAGTTTTTTAATTTTTATGGAAGCCATTTTATTCAATTCCAGAGGTTTTTATACACAAGAGTAGGTGAATATGTTGGTTTCCCTATAAAATTACCTAGGTATCCTGAAGACAAATGGGTGGCTATTGAGGTGAGTAGACAATTGATTGATGTTAATAGACTATGCCAAGGTAGAAAAATATTGACAGACAGTTTTCCATTTGGTTTTGGTGCATATAGTTGCCAGTCAATGTCTGATGCTTTGAATATTGAGAAAGAATTGTCCTGGTATAACATGCCCTCATATGAGGAATGTGTTTCCTTTGATATGAAAGATTATATTAAGAACAGCCTAAAATTGGGCCCTACCTTCATTCACCAATCCAACCTTGAGGATTATTGGATTGATTGCTTCGATGAATATGAGGTAAGGAGAAGAAGTTAGATGAGATTAAAAGTAGAACAAATCATCATCTATAATTTGAAATGGGATTTGCAAGGCATTTTTGAAGATGGGTTTGATATGGTTGACCCAATATATACTAAATTAATAGAGAGTTAGCCCATTCCTTCCATGGATTGGAATTTTAAAGAAAAAGAAACCATTGAAGCTAGAACTATTGATGTTCTGACTAGAACTAGAGAATGGCTAACTAAAAAGAAAACTAAGCAATCTAACCCTTGTACTAGATCCAAAGAATCATGACCTGCTGAGGGTACCTCCCAAGCCTCTTCTAGTAGGCATTCAATTGGTAATGCTCCTCAATCCTTATCGTTAGGTGCCCAAGGAGGTGGTGATGGAGACCCAGTAGAAATGAATGTGTATTCACAAACCTGTGGGGATGACATTTTCAAGTTGCCTATTCTAGAGAAGGATAATGAAGGGGAGGAGGAAGAGGAAGGATTATAAAACCTAAATGTTGATTCCCCTCCCTCTCAAGATGGATCACCTATCAAAGAGGTAAACACCTCTCAGTGGCCAGAAACAATGGCACCTGTAGGAGATACCCCTCCATTCACTCAAACATTGTTTGATTCCCCAAGTTTTAAGGTAACTAAGGTTGTGATAACCCCATCCTAGTTGGAAGACTCATCATCACAAAAAAAAAAAAGCTATACAGCCCAGCTTGCACAAGCAAGATATGGTAGGTCAGTTGTTGCAAAGGACTTCAACTCCTAAACCTAAAAAGTTAAAGACCACTGCTAGGCTTAGTGATGACACAGAATCGAGGACACTCCAGTTGGAAATTGCACACCCTTCAGTGTAGAGAGATGTTTCTCAAGTAGAAGCAAGTGATTTTGAAGTGAATCGGGTTGACCTCGGTCCTCCTACCAAGGATGGGGATGTTCATATTTTTCAAGTCTCAATAGCCAGGATGGTTGAGAGATCAAATAAAGATAAGGAAAGAAAAGATGAATTGAAATCCTAGGTGTTGAACTTGACCAATTGTCTAAAGTCTATTTTTGAGGTCGTCCTACAACCTATCTCCCAAGTAGATTATTTTGTTGAATTCTTACTATAGTTGGAAAAGAAGCCCTAACTAAAATTAAAAGTTGTCAAAGTTTAAGTCAGGTTGTAGATGATTGGAATGAATCCCTCATCAAGAAGGGAAGCCTTGTCATTACTGAATATTTTAAACACTTCCAAGAGGTGAATGCTCTAAAATCCACCTTAGGGGATGAAGCCCTTGCTATTGAAAATGAAGAGAAATTGTGGGTTAATTATCAAACTGAATTGAAGTTATTGATGAGCTCAGATATGGAAAGATTAGTTGTAGATCAAGTCATACCAAATGCTTCAAATACTCACTACCTGTCATGTACTAAAGGAGTAGAGTGGAAATTATAGGCTGCTAAACAAAATTTGCAGAATCTTAACGAGATCATCAATGAATGCACTGCCATTTTAGATGAAGCACTGAGCACCTTAGTAGCTCTAGGTCTACTTCAAGATAAATATGGAATAAGGGATGATGTAGATGCTAGAAGCTTGGAAACTAATTTCAAGAAAATGGTCAAAGAGTCTCTTGAATCACCCACACTTAATGCTAAACACTTACAAAAACTAAGTGAATTACACCTAGTATCATCTCAAGCAATGGATCTTATGAAGGTTTGCAAGCAGTACATGGAAATTTCCAAAGATCTTCATTTGACATGGAAGGTAAGGATGAAAAATGTAACCATTCCCCAACATAAGGACCTGATGCACATCCTTAAGGCTTTCCAAGCATGGTAGAAGAAACCTTTGGTGATCTAGGAAGTTGGAAATGAAGCAACACTGTTGTAATAGTGTGACTCCTCTTTATTTATTTTGTGTGTATTTTGTTTAATTGGAAATGGACCTAAAGAGGTGGTCTCATCCACCTATTTAAGAATGTATCTATCTTCATATGCTCTCTCTAGATATTTTTTTTTCAAGTTTGCTCAGTACTGTTGATGAATGAAATTACTATTTTCTCTGTGTAATTTGGTGGAGTTAATCTAATTTCTTAAATCTTTGTGTTTAAGAATATCTTATGCATGTCTTATCTTGGTATGAGAAATGTAGTTCTTATAATCAATTTCATTTCTCTTATGGTATTGAGTAGATGTTCTATTTTTGATGATTAATTAGTCTTTGTGCTAATACTTCTTATTTGTTGTATCATGCACCTGATATTTGAAATTTTTGATATTCGGTATACCTCTTCTTCTTTCTAGTTAAAAGCATACATGATGTTTTGTTTTCTTGTTCTTCCAATTCATTGAAAATCATGCTAGGGAGATATACCTCAAAAAGTTCAAAGAATATTCATCTTGTTCAAAGATTAATATTCAGAGTTGTTGGGTTAATTTTTTTTCACCTTGTGGGCATTCAATTGTAGATTCTAAAGGTGCCCAATCTATTAACCAACACATAAAATCTCTCAAAATGAATCCCAAAGAGCTAACTATCCATAGCTTCAGACCCATATCTATGAAAGATAAAGCATATGAACTCATGCTAAACAATCTTCAAATGAGTATCCATAATCAATCACCATGAGAAATCAAAGCATGAAAAATAACACATCTAAAAGATATAATGGGAAAATTCCTCTCAAACCATAATATTTCCAAGTAGACCAAGAGTGGGGAATGAGAATGCTCCTCTAGGACAACCAAGTAATCATGACTCACTCCAAGAAAAATCTCTTCTATCAGTCTATAATGAACTCATGTCCATATCTAGGTGAAATCTCCTCGACCTTCATGTTGAAACCTCCAAATAGTAATTGTCTCAAGAAAATGTCTCTAATCACAAGAGAACTCCAACCATCACCTAAGTCTCCAAGTATCCATGAGTACCTGAAACCAATCAATCCATGCCAAACTCCAAATGTAACATAGAACCATCATGAAGTAATCAAGAAAATAATGAATGTACCCAAATAAAGAGAACCATACATGATCAGTGTCAAAGCTCCAATCATGAATCGGGAACATAAATATGACATCATGATCTAACCATCTCCTACTAGGATTTCACATGCACCATAACACATACATAAACATCTAGGTCTCAAGAGAACAAGTACCATGCCACATGTCTAAGCTAGCATCAAGAATAAACCATGACATAATAGTAAAACACTATAAACTAAGAAAACATATCTCCAATCACATGAAGATAACCATACCAATGATGCATCCACGCCACTACCAACAAATCTCACTGAACCATGGTACGAGCTACACACGACATCATGACTACCATCATCTCCATGAAGATCATCTAGGTCTGCACACACTCAACTATAATAGATCAATAACATACAAGTGAAACCAAGATCTCCAAGCCAAGAAGATACCTACAACCGCTAAACCATCATGAACATATCCAATCACCGGTAATGCATCACTATCAAAATATCTCACTGAAAGTATATAAACAATGAATGTAACAAGCTATCATGACATCATGATATCCACCTCCTCAATAAAGATCAACCAAAGATCCCTCATACAATCAAATAACTCAAATGCAACATGAGCTCCTCAATTATAAGAAGGAAAAGTAAACTATGATCCTCATACCAAGAAGATACACCATCACAACCTGGATCAAGATCCAATCCAACACCACCATCAATACACTTGCATAAACCATCATGACATTCCAAAGTCTCTAAAGCACAATAAACATCCATGACACCATGATCACCACCAAATGTATCAACAACTCAACCCAACTATGTCCCACATATCTACATAACATAGTCAACTACATAGATCTCATATCATGACTATACCTAGTAATACCATCTCACCTCCTCAAAATGAGATCAAAACCAACAAACCAAGTGACTAAACCAAGCCACCAAACTAAAAATGCATCAACACTAAAATATCTATGGGAATAGACAACCCATATCTAATTCATAGGTGCAACAAGTAAGTATAAACTTCCTACAATGCTACACAACTTGTAGATATAATAATGAAGTATGAAAATCCAACCAAATACTGATAACCATGTCAAAAAGAGAAGAATCAGAGATGTACAACTGAGCATACAATGAATCCAACATCAAATGTCTTAGATTTGATAATCCATAAGCTCATAGTAACACCATAGTCAAAATAACCCAAAAAATAGCTCAGGATAGAGTATCAACAAATAAATCATGTAAAAACAACTCCAAACCTGATCCATTATGTAGTGCTTTGAACAAGCTCTTTTTCAACTATTTGAAGTCCAAAATTTGACTCCGTATGCACCCAATATCACCTCTGGAAACTCAAATAGAACACATGACTTTCACTAAGAAAAACACTATAAAACTACAAAAATCTAGAAAAATATTTGGCACCACAGTGTAGAGCTCTAAGTCACCATTCCAATGAGTCCAAGAAGTTGAAAAATGGAGCACCTGGGAAAAAGTATGCCCCTCAGAAAAGAGTTGCCCAGTTAGAGTATGAGGCAAAAAAATTTAGGCCCTTGGTGATGGGGCGGTGACCCACTGGTGGTGGCAGAGCCACTTGGCGGCACCACCCATATAGTGTTGGATCCAAAATTTTATTTCAAAATATTTGAATTTTTGCACATTTGAAAATTTCATCAACCGTTCTAATATGTATATCATGGAAATATTTTATTAACATAGGTAGTTAAAAAAAAAATTAAAAATTTTGAATTTTGTTTATGATAAACCCTACAAAGGGGTGGTAGGGCCCAATAGGACCTACCAGATGGTGCCATGCTAGCAGTTGATGAATGGTACCATGTTGAAATCCATTTTTCAGTCCTTGCACACTTGTACTTGTAGGGTACAATAGTCGGGAGAGGGGGGTGGGCTGGGGGCGACACCCCCAAACTTAATATATTTTTTTTAATTTTCAATATGAAACTTTCATTGGTGATTTTATAATTTGATTTTAATTTTTTATTTTAACTTTCAAATTTTATTTTACAGGTTGACAATGATGAGATTTTTTTTAATTTTTAATTTTTCTAAGTACACAAATTGACAGTCATACAAACCAGCAAAGGGGGTTTGACTAGAAAATAATTGCATTTTTTTCAACTTCAAAATATATCAAATTTTATATCAAAATTTATCTATTGACCAACTTGAATCCAACCATAAGGTCCATTTTTTCCAAGGAGGTCATTTGTAAAATTCCCCCCCCCCCACAAAACCCCTATTTGAATGCACAACCAAGAAACCCTTTTTAGCCAAAATTTTCACACCCCAAATTTGCAAACAACCCATCATAATAGCAAACCCAAAACCCTTAGATTTACAATAAACAACCTGCAAAACCCTCATATCTTGCCATATCTTTCATTCTCTCATGCATTGCATAGATTCAAACTTCAAGCAATATTTTCTCAACCTAGGGTTATAATAAAAAACATTCAACCATGAAATCTTTGATACCACTTCTAAGGAAACTTGCATCCATTATATGAAAATTTCCACATAACCCAAAAGAGATATTCATGAAAATAAGTATTCAGAATCCACATGCAAGAGAATAGACAACATATCCATCAAAGATAACACAAGATATACCTTGGAAAAACCCTCAAGAGGGAAAAACCCAGCCTCCAAAAGCATCCATACTTCATCATATTGATCAGCCATAATAAAATCTAAGAGTTACAATGAATGCCTCTGAAGCATCAAGCCCTCCAATGCATTCCCATGTTTCCAAGCATGAATTCACACATCTCATGCCATGCTTCACAAATGCACTCTCAAGAAGACTCAATAATGACATCCAAACCACTCAGCCCAACCTAAACCACTACACATGTGTTTTCTTTTATAGACACAAGCTCACACAAATTACAACTAGTGGTTAGGTAAAACCATGTACCACAAAAATATGTGAATACAAAACCACTAACCCCTTATTTAATATTTGGTACTAATACATCACATTATTTAATATTTCCCCAATATTAAATTATTATTGCATGTCTCCCACACATTAAATAATAATACAATGTTATAATACAACATCAAGTGGGTCCCCAAATAATTACCTAGTGTGATTAACCACAGCACCAAGATGAATCACAACTAAATAATTATTTAATTACAAAAATATAATAAATCATTTTGTGCAATGGTTTACAACACCATATCCCAACAAGAGCTTTCCTTGAAAAACCCTATGCCAAGTCATATGTTTTTGAAATAAAACTATATAATGAAATAGGAAGGGTTGCCCCCCAAAATACATAAGGGATCTATGGATTCAAGGTCATTATGTCTTTGCTACATGGTTTTTTTAGAGCTTAGAACTATCATCAATCCCCAAATACTCATAGAATTTGAAGAATGACACAAAGAGAGAGAAAACAAAGAAAAATACTTTCGGGTCAACATGAAAGAGAACTAAATGTCTCGACGCCTTGTGCCATCCCCAAAAGGACAATACGAGATAAATGAAAAGGTGAAAAAATTTATGACATAGAGAAGAATGTAGGTACATATAGAGGAATGTACAAGAAGAGAGAGATACATCAAACAAAGCATCATTGGGGATCACATTATGCACATGCAATCACATAAACAAATTTGAAAAATCCAAAAAACTAGTAAGGAACATGCGAGTCAACCTAGAGTAGGTCGTATGCATCCCAATCTTATTGTATATATATGGAAGGTAGACAACTAGCCAAGGGGACAAGAGAAAGTTCCAAACTGGGGGAACCACCAAGTTCAACACTCTTTTTAGGAGATTTTTCATTTAAGTTCATAGAAGAAGAAAACAATGTGTTCAATTCATCATGCACTTCTTTGTGAATATTTTTAATGTCAATGTCATCATCTAGATTAACAACAATGGGAGTTCAAATGATAATTTACATGTAATTTTCTTGTTTATGTTGTGGCGAGGGTATAGAGTCATCATGCATTGCTTCAAGTAAGTTTGGATTTTGATTCTCTATGTTGTTCTTGTCTTCTTGAGTTTCTAACCTATGAGCAATAGCACGACATCTACACCTACACTCTCTAGCACTTCAATTTCATTTTAATATGTTGTCAATTTGTGTTTTTGTAAGAGTGGGTTTTCCAATCATAGGTTCCTTCTCTTCCTTAGGGAAATAGAAGAAACAACAGTAGATTGTTCAACCACTTTTTCTTTAACTTTATAAATTCGTTTGATTCTAGGAGGGACAATGAAATTGTTTACGTTATCTTATGGTTTCTTGTAAGAAATGATAGGAGGTTTTGCTATAGGCTGTGAAAAATGGAAAATTGTCATTTCTTATGGTTTAGGACATAGAACAACAATCTTCTACACTCTCATTCAAGGAAACCCTAGAGATCTCAATCCAAGGATGAAGTAGGGGAAAGATATCTTACAAAAGGATGTCCTAGGGTATGATTAATGACTAAAGAGGGGTTCACCACCAAGCTAGGGCTTGGAAATACTAATGACATGCAAGATCAAATAGGAAACCTAATGATATGCAAAGCCGCACTAAATGACCTAGAAATGAATGTAAAGTAGAATAGAAAACTGGGAAAGAAAAGAGGGGCACTTGGAAACTTGTAGAAACTTGAATGAAGTATTGAAAGATTGAAAATATTGAAATTAATGCAAATTGGGACTCATACACCAGGCTGGATGATTTAGTCCCAGATTAGGGTTTCTGGGCAGGAATAGAAATCTAGCAAGGACAAGTCTGGAACTCTTGAAAACTAAAAATTTGACTACATTGGGACTCATATACCAGAAGTGGTGTATCATTCCAGTTTATATTTTTTAGATAATCAGGATCTAAATCTGCTCTTCAACTTTTGTCTTATCTTCTCAACCTAGTTTCTAGATCTGAACTAGAAGATTCTTCTTTGAAGGCATCCTTCAATGGTCTTGTAAACAAGGTGACTACTTGGATGACTTCACACACTTGGCAACTTATTTCCAATCTTGATCCTTAGAGGGTCTCCAACCCAGATCTACAAATCACACACTAAAGAGAGGGGAAAATGTTGTTTTGTTAATGGAAGTGGTTTTCCTTGGTCAAACCCCATTTTGGTAATCAAACCTTGTAATGAAATCAAATGAGATAATGGAATGATTAATGAACAAAATGTAATGTTGCAACTCACCAAACCCTAGCAATAAAGTGTTGCAAACATGTATGAAGTGGCTCCAATAGATGTAGATATTGACTCTTTCTTGAATGTGATAGATCTTGAATTGAATGCTAGATTGAATCATGAAACCCTACATCACAATTGTTACCTAAAAAAAACATGATGCATGATGACTTTGACATGATGCTTGATACTTGAAAAAAACTCCAAAACACTTGATAATCAACTCTTAAAGGCTCTTGAATGCCCATGTAAACACTTGAATGATCTTGGGAACTAAAATTTTCTATAAGCATACTCTCATGAAAGTTTTGGATAAAAATGAGTGAAATAACCTTGTATTTATACTTGTTTATGCCATTTTTTTTGAAATTACAACACTACAAGACAACATCAGATCTAGGAGTATAAAATCCTGCCAAGAATTTGAATTTAATTTAATTTTAAGCCACATGGGACTCATATGCTAGAAGTCGCATATGAGCCCCATTAGGCTAGGCTATGGGACATGTTTTTCAAGAAAATATTAGATTCATACAATCCAAAAAAACTTGAATTATGATTGGATGATGATTTATTACAAGATTATTCTCAGAAAGATGCATTAAATGAGGCTTGTAGATGAAAAATAAGTCTAATTAAGGAATAAATAAGCCCCATTAATTAATTAAAACCCTAGATTAGTGTGAAAGTGTGGTACACCACTTTACAACACCTTAAATAAGGTACAATTAAGTTCATTTAGTTTATAAGGTCCCAAGACCTAATGTGAATGTGTCAAACAAATTACAACACTAAATCAAGGAAACATTAAGCTCAATTTAACATGGAGTACCTAGAAGTGTTAAAATATAACAAACAACATTTTTCAACACTACATTTAGCCCCCACTTTACTGAGAGGTTGAACTTGCTTCAAACTCACACTAAAGTAGACAAACTCACATCAAGAGGGGTTCCAATACACCAATGCTAGTAAGATAGGACAAAAATGATCAAGAGGGGTGATCAATCCCCTAGGACCAAGATCCCATAACAAAATAACATAGGCACAATAGAGCACACATGAAAATGATATAAGGAGCAACAATAAGGAACAAGCATACACTACCAAAGACAGAGAAAAAAGAAAAAGAAAAAGAGGAGTGGATTAAGCTTTGATCAGTTGTCTATCGCAATGTGGATCAGATCTAGGATGTTTTTAAAAAAAATGCACACTGACTTTGAGGCAATAGAACTCTAGGTTGTGTGTTGCCTGTGTATCCAAATAGGTGAGGCACATATGCACGTGGTTGGTATGTGCTCACACACACAAGCAAGTGGCAATGGGAAATTCATGTCTCGGTTTAGCTTCCAGTACAACCAAACTAAAGTTATACCTCCTAATAACTTTGATAAGGTGCCACAACAATGAACTTTGATCTTCATGGGGCAAGCAAAGCTTTGTATACTTGAAACTCATGAAAAAATTAGATGGCTCCGCAGACATGCAAAGTGTGTTATGCAAGGTAGCCATATAACCAAAATTGTAAATGCAAAGTAGTATAAGAAATGTTCAAAGGATCCTTGCTTAGTTTGTGTAAGGTCTTTAACTTAGGGAACATTGTGCCTAATATCTCCAAGAGATAACCAATCGAAGAATAGAAGATTCACAATTTAGGGGATGCAGTGTGTCACATCAATCCATTAAGAGGAATATAATATGCTAAGAGATATCATTCTCTTGAAGTAAATCAAACCCAATGTCACTACAAAGAAAAAGACGCATCACATGAAGTAAGAAAACTACACAATGAAACACAAAAGAATAATGTCAATGTATGCCCCCATTTTAAAGAAATTGTTAAACACCATGCTGTGAGCAATTACTTTAAAGTAGAAAATGATAAATTCTAATAATAAAGAAGACATGAGAGCTAATTAGGAAATCCCTATTCCAATTCATATTTTTCCAAATAAAGCTACATAATGAAAAGGAAAAAGGGTTGCCCCCGAAATAAAACTCCAAACACATGAGGGATCCATGGATTTGGAATCAATATGTTCTTGCTACAATGTTTTTATAGAGCTTAAAACTATCATCATTCCCAAAATACTCATAGAACAGGAAGAATGATACAAAGAGAGAAAAAATAAGGAAAAACATTTTGGTTCAACATGGAAGAGACATAAATATCTTGACATCTTGCATCATCCCCAAAAGGAAAACACAAGACAAATGAAAACCAAATATAAAGAAAAATATTTTGGGTCAACATGGAAGAGACCTGAATGTCTTGATGCCTTGCATTATCCCCAAAAGGAAAACACAAGACAAATGAAAAGATAAAGAAAAAGATAAAATATTTATGACATAGAGAAGAATGTAGGTACAAATAGAGAAATGTCACAAAGATAGAGAAAGATACATCAAACAGAACAACATGGGGGGTCACATTATGCACATGCAATCACACAAAAGGAAAAGAAATAATGCAAAAGACTAGTTAGGCACATGCAGTCAACCTATTAGCAGGTCGTCCACATCCCAATCATGTTCATCATATATAGAAGGTGGAAAACTAGCCAAAGGGACAATAGAAAGTGTCGAACTAGGGTCATTACCAAGTTCAACACTCTTCTTAGGAGAATTATCATTTAATCTCATAGAAGAGGAAAGAAATGTATTCAATTCATTATGCACCTCCTCATCAATTTTAGCAATCTCATCATCATCATCATCTAGATTAATCACAACAGGATGTCTAATGATAGTTTCCAAAAGAGGGTTTATATTTTGATGTGGTCATGGTATAGGATCTTATTTTTTTAGCGAGGAGGGAGACTCATTGTGTATTGCTTCAGTCAAATTTGGATTTTGATTTTCTTTGTTTGTTTCTTCATTTAACTTGTGAGCAAGAGCACAATGTCTATTCCTACGCTCTCTAGCATTTCTATCTCTTTTATTACAACTCTCAATTTGTGTTTGTGTAGGAGTGGGTTGATCAACCATAGTTTTCTTTTCTTCCTTAAGGCGAGGAAGAGTGGAAGGTTGTTCAACCACTTTCTCTTTAGCTTTGTAATTTTTGTTTTATTTTAGGAGGCGTGACGATATTATTTTCATTATCTCTTGGGATTTTGTAGGAAATAGGAAAAGGATTTGTCTTAGGTTGATCTTGGAACTTATTTGGAATGTCTTTAGGCTCAATCATGGTTTTGTCAAGGATGGTAGGCTCGGTCATAGGTTGAGGCATGTTTCTAAGGGATAGTTTCGCTATACATTTCACTTTGAAATTTTGATAGGATTTGAAAAAGAAGTCTTCTCGAGGTTTAAGAGGTTCCATAGGCTTGGGCCAAAATAAATGTAATGAAAAGTTTCCATAGGAAGAAAAAGGGTTAAATCCATTATGATGCACAATAAATATTTCATTGTCAAAGGGAAACTTTAAGCATTTATGCACAACCAACAGGATGGCTACCATGGAGTGTAGCCATGGGTGACCAAGCTTCACATGGAATTGGTTTGAAATCAATATGATGGAGAATGAGATGTCTAATTTTTTTGGTCCTATTTGTAAAGGTAAGGTGATCGATCGCATCGTAGGGCAAGTGAAACCATTATGTGTATTTATCCATGCTTTCGGTTTATCATATGTTTCTTGATTGAGTTCATGCACAAGTAGAAATTCCTTAGTGATCATATTCATATGTTTATCATATGTTGCTTAATAGAGTTCATGCACAAATGAAATATTATGTTTAGGAATGGGGTTGGTAATGAATTTTAAGTTTTGTTTAGGAGGGTCAATGGAATTATTTCATTGATCATTAACACCGCCAATTGAAAGTCGACTGGAATCAATGAGGTCTTGCACAAGATGTTTAAGATGCTTACAATGTTTCGTATCGTGTCCATTTTTTCGGTCATAATTGCAATAATCGTTTGATCTAAAGTTTAGAGGTAAAGGCTTATTAGGATTGAGAGTCTTAAAGAGAGGTAGGGTGATGATATTCTATTCTAGAAGTTGTGACATTTTGTTATGGACGGTATCGAGTAAGGGAGTGAATTTCTTTGCCGGATCCCCAAATGTGAAAGGAGTTGTCTTCCTTATACTAGCCACTTGGGTATCAACATGTTGAGTTTTTGTTGAGGGGGATTAAGTTGAAGGAAGAATTTGTTCTATTTTCTAAAAGGTTGGTAATTATTTTGGTTTGTTGATTTATACTTCTCAGGATGGCTAGAGGTGGGTTTTATTTCATGGCTACTAACCAAATTTTGATAATCACAAAGGGAAATACACAAGTGCATGGAGGGAAACTTAATCATGGTAAGATTATCTTGTATCTTAGTTTGAAAGTTCTCAATGAACATCCTTTAAAGGTGAGGGTCAGGAATTTTTACATCAATTTGGGAGTAAGATGATTGATAGTGTGAAATAAATTCTATAATATTTTCATCATATTTTTGCTTACATCTCATAAAATATGCTAAAGTCATCTTAGGAGACATATGCACTTGGAAATGGTTTATAAAGGCCTTTTCAAGTTCCTTGAATGAATGAATTGAGTTGTTTGGTAATGAAGAAAACCATTCTAAGGTAGTATCTTTCAAGGATATAAGGAAAAGCTTAGCCAAGAGCTTATCCTCAAGAATAAAGTCACTACATAGGGCAGTATGAGTAGAAACACGGTTAGATAGTTCTCCTTTCCCCCTATATTTCTCAAGTCTAGGAACCTTTATACCTTGTGGCATCAGTGTTCTCAATATCTCCAAGGAAAAGGGATTGATTTTGACATAAAATGTAGGTTGGATATTTTGATTTTGGTTGATAGTGGAAACTTGATTTTGAAGGGATGAAATGGTTTGCAAAAGTTGGTTTATGAGAGGATCATTATTTGCATTTTGAGATGGAAGTGAATAAGGTGGAGGTGTGTATGTGTTCAAGGGACAAGTTAATGGAATTATTATAGGAGGTAAAGTGGTAGGAGATATGACATGAAATGCCACAAAGGTACTAGGGATGCTAGTAGGAATACCCAAGGAAGGAATCACATTACTTTTGGGTTGCATTGTTGTTGTCACTTGAGGGTTGGTATAGGTAGTGATAGAGGTAATTGTTGTGGGAGGAGGAATTTGAATTCCTCCTTGGCTTGTAAAATTGTTTGAAGGTAAAGGAGAGCTAGTGGTTGAGGTAAGACGTGGTCCAAAAATCTGAATTATGTTATGCATAAGATCAACTCCTTCATTTTTGATTATGCAATCTATTGTAGGGATACCGGTGGTTGAAATGTTTTTAGTACTTATTTGATTTTGTAGGTTTGCTAAGTCTTCATGAATTTGGATTATGTTTTCTTTTGGAATACTAGTAACCATTGTTTCAACATGTGTCACACTACTTGAAGGTAGAGGGTTGTTAAGGGTATGGTCCATACCTAGTGAACTGGTGTCAACACTAGTAGTGAAAGAGCTAGGTAACCCAAGATCTGTGACGATTATGCTATCACGGGATGACATGAGTCTCAAAATTTGTCTCACTATAGTATTAGCAATAGAACACCAAGTATAAAATATCATATTGGGGACAATCAATGAAATGCAATGTGCAATGAAATGAATGTAACAAAAACTCTATAAACTGAAACATAAAACTAACAACAACAAACTAAAACACAGAAACAAAATTTGTAATGCTGAAAAATGTAGTTTAAAACCTAAAATAGGACTAAATCACCTAGAGGGGAATATAAGTCCCACAAAAGGTTTTTTAGGGGTCTGAACAGTGAATAATAGTTAGCACAAAATACCTAGAAATTAGGCACAACCTCCTATACTAGGACTAAATCACCGAGAGGGGCGTATGAGTCCTAATCTAGGGTTTTTACACAAATTTCAAGAAATTTTGAGTGATTTCTATGTTGTTTGGTTTGTATGATGTCTAAGCAAAGTGTAAATGCATATTTTAGGTGAAACTCAATGATGCAAGATGCAAAAATGCAACCTATATGCACTTTCACTAATGCAATATTTAGAAACCCTAGAATTCCAATTAACTAATGAAAAACCTAATGCAATGTTAATGCAATCTAAATCTAGGATGATGATGCACTCTAAATCAAAATCAAGATGTTCTAAATGCAAGTTCACCAAAATGAAAGATGGAAAATTGTCATTGCTTATGGTTTAGGACATAGAACAACAATCTTCTACACTATCATTCAAGGAAACCCTAGAGATCTCAATCCAAGGATGAAGTAGGGGAAATAGATATTGTAATAGGGTGTCCTAGGGTATGATTAATGACTAAAGAGGGTTTCACCATCAAGCTAGGGCTTGGAAATACTAATTACATGCAAGATCAAATATGAAACCTAATGATATGCAAAGCCTCACTAAATGACCTAGAAATGAATGTAGAGCATAATAGAAAATTGTGAGAGCAAAGAGGGGCACTTGGATACCTGTAGTAGCTTGAATCAAGTCTTGAAATGATAAAAATATTGAAACTCTATAGATCACACACTAAAGAGAGGGAAGAATGTTGTTTTTTTAGTGGAAAGGGGTTTTCCTTGGTTAAACCCCATTTTGGTAATCAAACCTTGTAATGAAATCAAATGAGATAAAGGAATGATGAATGAACAAAATGTAACATTGCAACTCACCAAACCCTAGCAATAAAGTGTTGCAAACATGTATGAAGTGGCTCCAATGGATGTAGATCTTGAATTTTATGCTAGCTTGAATCATGAAACCCTACATCACAATTGTTAGCTCAAAAATAAACACGATGCATAGTGACATTGACATGATGCTCGATACTTCAATAATGCTCCAAAACACTTGATAATGAACTCTTAAAGGCTCTCGAATGCCCTTGTAAACACTTGAATGATCTTGTCAACTCAAATTTTCTATAAGGATGCTCTCATGGAAGCCTTGGATGAAAATGAGAAATAACCTTGTATTTATACATGTTTGTGCCAATTTTTTTGAAATTACAACACTACAAGCCAACATTAGATCCATGAGGATAAAATCCCACCAAGAATTTGAATTTAATTTAATTTCAAGCCACATGGGACTCATATTCCAGAAGTCACATATGAGTCCCATTAGGCTAGGCTATGGGATACATTTTTCAAGAAAAGCTTAGATCCACATGAAATCAGGATTGAGGCCCTAATAATTAGGTGGGAGGTTGAATGCAAGGGTTTAGGATAAGGGAAAGCATAGAAAATTTGAGGCAGTATGGTTAGGCCCTTATTTGGTATCCAACACACATGGGGAAGATTCATACTTTCTTCAAAGCTTAATAGGTGAACTTCTTACACTTCCAATACATGGACAATTCTTGAAGCCATATTTCTCTTTAAATATGTTGTTTTGCATGTACATTGCAAAATCCTGTAAATTTTGTATATATGTTGGTATGCTTGGGTCTAGTCTTCCTACCTTGTCTAGGCAAGTCCTTATTTTTTTGGTCCTTGTGCTTGATCTAATTCAACCTGAGATTCTATGATCTTGCTATGTTCTAGAAGAATAGACATCCCCAATAGAAGCAACTGGTGGAGCTCCTAAAATGCTTTGTGTTCCACTTTAAAAAATTGCAAAAAATTTGGTTGTTCTCATGACCTAGGGCTTAGGGTTTCATTTATTATCATGCTTTATGGTTTTTGTGTTGCTAAACCCTTTCCACTAACCCTTAATTCTAACTCCTTTGTAAGTGTTTTATTTTGACGTTGACCTTTTATCACTAGTTCCTTGGCATTTAAGTCACATCTTATGCCTTTATATCTATATGTTTACCGACCCCTTTGTCTTAGAAATCTCACTCATTACCCACTGCTTTATTAGAAATATTGTCTTATATTATCCAGGTTCATAAACCTTGAAATATTATCCTGGGTCCTAGTTTCAAACTTTAATAATTCCATCACTCACCTAAGGTTTCAACATTAATCTTTATGGCCCCATTCATCATGTGCCTAGTCATGCCACATTTAAGTTACTAACCATTAGCACATGTAGATATGCAGCATTAAGATAGCCATTAGATATGGAGGGTTAAATCTCGGTCGCTCCCCATGTCCCCATCAACATTAATATAGCCATTGGAAAAGTGTCCCTTTATTAGTGGATCTATCGGGGTTTGAAGGAAGCAATCACTCCATTTAGAAGAGATCGACAGTCGAGGATGGATGGTGTGGGTTGATCTTTACCACTCCCTACCATCCTATGGGGGACCCACCTTTGCCTCTCATCTCTCAATGGGGAAGCGGGAGAGCACCACGTGGAATCATCTGAGTGGCAAAAGAAACACTAGAAAAGGGGAAATATTAATGAAATATTTCATTCATGGGTTAGAGGTATTAAAGCATGGGATACTAATGGGATTTTCAAAGCACGTGTTTTAAATGCAAGTGAGATCTTTTAATCTTGGTCATTGGTTGCATTTGAGAGTTATGAGCACGAGCATGCTGTCTTATGGAAAATCATGCAAATGTTGGAGGTTTAATATTTAACCAGAGCCCTTCCCCTCCTCCCCATTACTAAAAGTTTCCCGTAGGTTAAGACTCACGAGGAAGCGAGGAGGCTGACACGTAGAGTTTTCCTCAACACTAAAGAGATGGTGGAGCCTACGGGTGACTAGGAGGCTTTTCCACATGGCTTGTTTTGATTGGATAAAAGAAACAACTACTTATAGTTAGCTTTCTCAAACATTGTTGACTCAATCTAGATTGTTTGTCGATTCATTCCACTATAGGATCAACAGTCAGGATTCAAACTTCAGTGGTTGGTAGTCAGTTCTCTCACGAAACATTTATTTTGAAAATTAATGGTGGAGATGCTCCAGTAATTCAACATAAAGAGGTTGTTCGGTCATTTTCATTCACAGTTGCAATCATCAAGAGTTAAATAATTGGTCTAGAGCTAGAGAAAGAAAGAATGAAGAGCTCGGGTGAATAGTTGCAAAGGAATTAAAGAAATTTTTCTTGGGTAAGCAGGTATCCACACCTTTCTGTGTCAATTGTGCATAAATTAGCTAGTTTGGGGAATTGTTGAAAGTTCTGTAAGCTTTAGGTGCTTAGGTTTTGCAAGGGTTTGGTTATTTACAAATTCCATTGGATTGGTAAGAATTGTGTGTGGTCTTGGAGGGTTTTTATTTTGCAAGCTCGTTTCTGAGAGCATAAACCAGTGAGACTCTTTTTTAAGTGAGAATTCATAAACCCTAGGTCTATTATATTGAGAAAATGAGTGTTCCTAGTGAGTCAAGCATTAGGCTAGAAAGAAAAGCCAAATAGAAGAGGGTAAAGAGGCCTAAGACCTAGGATGTTACATCTACACCTAAGGCAAATACACTAGAAGCACTTGTAAATCCAAAAGTTGAGAAGAGAACTTTTGTCGTATTCATGGAGGGTGAATCCAAGGGTATTAGTGAAGTTGGCTACAAGAAAAAATTGTTGGCTGGGTACAAAAGGGATGATAACGATGATAAGGTTGGTCAATCTAAGAATAAAAAGAAGGATAAGGACCATAAGGCTTATGATTCTTATATGGGGGAGCCTGATGTTTCCATGGAAGATAAGGAAAATTGTATGATTGATAAGGCACAGGATGATCCTGAATATTCCCAATATCTTCTTGGAATTGTAGGTCTAGAAGAATTTAAAAATGGTGACATAAATTCTCTAGTTTCAACAAAATCATGAAGGAGACATGCATACTCTGACTCTAAAGATGATGAACCATTAAAGAAATAGAGTATTTGTTTGGAGTTTTTGTATTGGAGACTGAAGTGGATGAGAGGTTTTGATGCTGCTACAATGATGAAATATGCCTTTTGGAAGGTGGATAGATCTTCTTTAGTGAGTGAAAAGGGTTTTTGTCTTATATGTTTTCCCCCTCATCAAAAGATGCAAATATAACCACTTGGGGAGTTTTGACATTGAAATTCAAATGAATGTCAAATGTAAAATATGATTGAAATTTTAATTTGGCCTAAAGCTTGTTGCTGCCATGTTTCTATAAATGGGAATTCAAGGCCAATTATAGGGGTCTTTTGATGGTTAAGCATTTGATCTCATGTAAGAGAAATTTTGTAAATTCAAACAGAGAGGAATAGAATATTTCTGAGTCTTAGGTGTGAATTCTATCTTGTAATAGCCATAAGAGTTTTACAATAGTAATGGCATATGAATGAAAGTTGAAAATTCTGGAACAGTTTCTCTCCCATGTATTTTGTTGCACAAATTATGAATAAAATAATCAATGATCTTTTATTTGTCTTCAATCTCTTTGATTGAATGTATGGTGTTTTTTTTCTTTAGTTCAAAGAGATAATTAAATGCTTTGATGAGGATTATGTGATAAGGTATAAGGATTACTAAGTGTAGAGAAGGGGGATTTGCTACTCATGAGTCTTTTTAATCTCAAGAGATTCCCAAGGGGTGAACTACCCTTACTATCTCAAGGAACAAAGCGAGAGTTCTAGAATCAGAAAGAGCAGGTCACAAAGATTCTTTGGAAAATTTGACAAGCTCTTAGCCAAAGGATAAAAGTGTAGAATAAGGATGACAGTGCAGCATGCTAGAATCCCAGAGGTGCGTTGGCATCTCATACAGACTAGAAAACAAGTTTATTACAAAAAAATGACAAAGTGGCCACTTCTACTCTAATTGCTAAGAAATCTTGGAATGTGAGAAAGCAACAAAATATAATGGAACAAAAATAGAGTAAAGCAAAAATGACAAAGATAAGGAGAAGAAAGAAAGTGCTTACAACCACCCAAGTAATGAATCCGCTAGCTAGTAGATATCTTCAATACCTGCATGCATAAGATTTGGAGAAAATGTTGGGGCTATATAGGTGTTTTCCTCAGTCAAACCCCCATTTTGGTGTTCCCACCTCCACAGATAGCCATATAGATAGAGAGAAATGAACCAAAATGAATAAAGCACATGGTAAAAGAAAAACCCGCTTTAGGAGTAGAAACTGCAGTACCAAGTATGAGTGATAAAAGCAATCCCTACTTGAGGAGGAAAACCTATATCATGAAGTAAGGATGAAATTGATAGGGGATATGTAATCCCAGGATGCTCACAAGCATGAGATAATGGAGCTAGAGTTGCTAGAGCCAAGGGAGGCAAAAATAACTGTAAGAGCTAAGAGTGTGTTTCCAAGAGGTGCAATGAGAGCTTGAGAGTGCTTGAAGTTGTTGTGGAAAGCTGTGTGGAGTTGTGCAAGCAAGAGCTAGAGAGTAGAAGGCTAGAGCCAAATCTAGAGAGAAGCTAGAAGGTGGGATGAAGGTAGAAGTAGAAGAAGGCCAAATGAGTTGAAAAGATAGCTTTTGAAGAGAGAAGGGAAGAAAAAAGAAGCTTCTCAGGTGGTTACAAGGTGACCCAAGCCATTACCACTGACAAAACAAGTTGACAAGTGGCAAGCATTCTTAGAGACAACTGTTTGAGAATTGAAACAACGTAGGATGCTAGTGTGGCACGTAGTTGTTCATGTGGCATGCTAGTGTCTGAACACATCACACTACAAAATGACATGAATGGGAAAAGTACAAGATTCAACACAAAGTAGACATGCAAGGGTAGCTACTGAAAAGAAAACCTTTGAGCATCCTATGAGGAAAAAGGTTGATGCAGGGGCTAAAATGAGCCTACACAAATGCTAGGGGAGTGGACACTAAAGAGGATGCAAGAATGTATGTGAAATTGCAAGGGGTGCAATTTTATGACATTACATTTTTCCCCCACTTTAGTGGGCATATGAATCTACACTAATATGCATGCTAAAGGAAATCTACTAAACATAAATAACATCATGATGCCAAAAGGATACAGTAGAGGTTAGAATATAAAAACAAACATACACAAGCATAAAACAAACTCAATGATTTGAGTTAGAAAAGTAAAAGAGACTTCGATGTAGAAGGTTTTCTTAGTACTATGCATCATCCCCAAATTAAAAACAATAACACATAGAAGAATTATAAAACAAAGGGAAGAAGGTAAGGATTGATCACTTAAAGAGAAGAATACACCCAAAAGTTAGGGAAGCAACCAATATTGAAGAGAGAAAGAGCATATACTCAGGATGAAGAAGATGTAAATCTTCGATCTGGTATACACAATTGAGAAGAAAGAGAATTTTAGAGAAAGATGGAGAATCTAGAAAGGAATAAAAACTCCAAGAGAGATGGCTCCAAAGGTACTCTCTCCTAAGGACGTTTGAGCAAAAGGACTCTGTAGCTCTGTGGAACTACGAAGTTGCACAATGTAAACCGAAGGCCCACAGACCAACGATGGAAAAATCCTGTAGGATGAAAGCATCTTACTGTCACATAGACTTGCAAGCAGGAAACCCAAAAGTTCTCTCTCATGAAGGAAGCTTATTAAAGTAAGCACCTTACAAGCTCGTAGACCTGCAAGGAGGCATCCCCCAAGTTCTCTCTCATGAGGGAGACCCATTGTAAGGGGAATCTATAGAGTCAGACTAGAAAGCAACTTCATAGGTGCACCTGCAAAGAAAAATGTTAATCCACAAATAAAACATGTTAGATTGAAAAATCCATGAAGAAAGATAGACAATCACACAGATAGTTAGCAATTCAATAGCTTTCAAAGAGGTCCCTCAGAAACCCTTCAAAAGAAAAGGGGTCCACTCAAGGGATGCACTATTTGAAAAGCAAGGTCTATTTAGGCTACCCCCAAGCTAGATGCAAATTATTTCATTCAAAGGGGAAGCTTTCAAAGGGGGCCCCTTGGGAACCCTTCAAAAGAGAAAGGGGTCCACTCAAGGGACACTACATTTGAAAGACATAGAAAAGAGAGAGGGTCCCTCAAGCAAGATACACATCTCTAGGACAAGTTATCACTACCCCCAACACACAGGTTAGGAGAACCAATGCAAGATACTCAAAACATATAGGATAGAGGTAAACCTCGATATCTCTTGACATTTGAAGAAGAGGTAGATGCATCAGAAAACAAATGAGTGATGGCACCTGAATCAAGAAGTCATTATATTTTATCCTTCAAGGCCTTACATTCACTAGTGGAATGGCCAGGAACTCGATGGTATGCACAAAAAGGATGTTTTTCTTTATTTTCTTATGAAATTTCTTACGTGTAGGAGAAGGAAGAGCAATCAAATGGGTTTTAATAAGCCTAAAAAAAATATTCTCTTGCTTAGACAAAGAATGAGGAGCAGGAAGTAAACATTTCTCTTGTGGTGAAAAGTTTGACTACTCACAAGAAGAAGGCACAAATATAGAAGACAACAGAGGAGGATCTCCATAGAGAGTGTTAAAATTTGTGTTCACATCATCCCGCGATACAAAAGAGAAATCATTAGGTGTGGATGATGTCATTGAAAGGTTTAAATGGATTGGGTTGACTTTACATTCTCCACTGAAGGATTCTGTAAAGTATAGAGAACCACAATCATCACCAAGATATCCATTATTTTGAGAAGTAGAAAGAGTAGACTTAATATTTCTTGCTTCAGAAGGATCTTCTTCAGGGACATCTATCTCAAGAGTATCCTTTGTAGTAGGTACTGCTGGAGTAAACATTGACACATTGGAAGACACTTAAGGAATAAGGGTAGGCACAACCAAAACTTGAATGGAAATTACCATCTCACATAAGTGCATAGCCTCATGGTTAGCCCTGACTATGACTACTTGATTATTGCAAATAAACATAATAGATTTATGCAAGGTAGATGGGACTGTACCCATAACATGAATCCATGGTCTACCAAGGAGTATATTATATGGTAATTTTTCTGACATAGCATATACAAGGGTGGGTGCAATAATGAGTCCCAACCTCAAAGGAAAGACTATCATGCCTAGGGCTTGTTCATCAACATTATCAAACCCAAGAATTTCAACAGAAGAGGCATTAAGAGAAGATGAATCAATATTAATCTTATGCAATAGATCAATGCTACATACATTGAGCGTCGAACCAATGTCAACGAGAGCACATCTAATGCTAATATTATTAATTTTAACTATAATCATCAAAGGATATGCTTGCTTCTATACTTTCGAAGGAGGGAGTTCCTGCAAATAGAAGATAACACTGAATGAATTTGCATGAATATGAGCTATCAAAAAATTAGCATCTATCGGCCAAGCAAAAGAATTAAAGAGGATCTTTTGCAAGGCTTCCTAAAGCATACCTTGATAAACCACAGTAGATTGAAGCAAATCCCAAAGCGAGATCTTAGCTAGAGTAACACGAAGTTTCTCGACAAGATCATAATCACTAGGTGCTTTAGTTGTAGTTTTAGGTGTTAAAAGAAGACTTGGTTGTTTATTCATTCTATTCTCATAATTATCATCTACCACTCTGTAAGAGAGAGCCATAGGAAGATCAAGAGAGTCACTATCAAATTGAACACCATTAATAGAACAAACCCCTTTAGGAGAAGGGCTAGCTGGAGTTAGGTAAATGACCAGTCTCTTAGGCCTTTAAGGGGAAATAGAGACATAGATTACATTTACAGAATCACCACAACTATTGGAATAATTATTTGAAGAAATATTCTCAACATCGATCCAGGGATGATCAAATGTGGAAGGAGATTCATCATTTTCTAATGCATCATCTCTAGAAGAGAGTGCATTGGAATGAAGAGATTCATCACTCACTAATGCATCATGCCCAAAAGAGAGCGCATTGGAATAAAGAGAAGGTAGAGTAATATTAAGAAAATTATCAATGTGTAAACAAATATTTTGGCACCCAAGGGTCTATCTAGCACTTCTAGGGTTTTCACCTAAAAGGAGAAAGATGGGACAAAATGGGAAATATATACACTTAAGATTAATATAAGGATGGATGAAATGTGCCTAGATGCAATTTCTAAATGTAACAAGTTGATAAAAGAAATGATTTATGAATGCAAAACCTAAGAAATGGGAGATTTTTGAAAACACATTGTGATATGCAAAACTACCTAGAAATGAATAGTAAATTGTAATAGAAATGGATGAAACTGAATGTATACACCTAAGACCTTGTTGGAGACTAGAAATGACTTCTGAAATGTTTTTGATGTTGAAAAATTTGGCCTAATGGGACTCATTCCCCATTCTGGGTGAATTAGTCCTAGATTTGGGAAACTGTTCTAGAGCCCATTTCAGACAAATGGGTATCCAAAACTGTAGAAAACCTTTAGGCCTAGCAGTGGGACTCATTTTCCATCAATGGTGAATTAGTCCACTTTTGAATTTCTAAAAATCCAAAACTGGAAATTGAAGCCCTTGGTCTGCACTTCGGTTCTTGATAGGTGTTCACCTCTAAAAGTCTAATTTTTGGCACTGTAAATGACTTTTTTGTTGATATTTTGGATTTTCAAACAAGGAGATTTCTTCAACAAGTCTTCAACCTACTCTTCAATGATTTCCAAGTCTTCAAGATGCTTAAATCTACAAATACACAAGAAGAGAAGGAGAAATGTTGGATGTTAGGGCATGGGGGTTTGCCTTGGTCAAACCCCTTTGTAGGTAATTAAACCAAAATGAAGAAAGAATGTAATGAAGCATGCCACAATGGAGTTAATACCTTGCCATGATTATTTATCTTGATTTTCTACAACAAAAGATGAAGATTTTTCTCTTGAATGTCTGAAAAATGATCTTGAATGACTTAGAATGATAAAACCCTAGCTTGCTTAGCTTGAGATGGAAGACAAATGATGAATGGGTTAAAGTTATAATAATCTATGATGAATTAGGGTTTATAGACTTATATTTATAGTAAATTCACCTTATTTTCTCGTTAATTTGATCCCTAAGGCCGACATGGAGAAAAATTAAACTTGAAACCTAATTTTTCATGCTCAAACCCCAAAAATGACTCAAATGGGACTCATTCACCATCAAGGGAAAATGGGTCCCACCTGGATGGTACTATTCACCCCTAATGGAAAATGGGTCCCATAGGGGCCATTCTGCTAGCTCAAATGCCAAGAAGTAAAGAAATTAGGTTTATATGATGACTTTGTCAGTTATTTGATCAAATTATGCCTCAAGATGCACAATATGGGGTCTTAGGGGCCTATTAATGATGATTTAAAGGTTAATTAGGGCTAGGGACACAAATTTCAATGTGAAAGTGTGGTTAAATACACTTTACAAGACTAAAATGATGTCCACTTAGCCTATAAAGACACATCCCATGTGAATGTGTAAATCACATTACAACACTAGATTAAAGTCAAGTTTATTTTACAAGCCTTCTAGATTAATGTGAGAACGCAATTAAATATATTTTACAATGTTTAATTAAGGGGAAAATAGGTTCATTAGTCTAGAAAAGTGTGGAAGTCATTTACAACACCTTTACAAGACATTGTTAGATGTGTTTTATTCTCTTTACAAGGGTGCAAGACCTAATGTGGAAATGTAAAACACTTCACAACATCAAATCAAGGCCTCATTAAGTCCAATTTATCATCAATTAATCCCAAATCAAGCAAGTAAAAAGGGATACTTTTTTCATGTCCATAATTAACCCTCACTTTAGTGGGAGAATGAACTTGCTTCAAACTCACACTAAAGTAGACATTTAAGAAGGGATCCAATCATACCAATGTGGATGGTCTAGGACTACAAAGATCAAAGGAGGTTGCACAAGCCCCCAGGATCCAAGATCCTGAGTCAAACCAACATGAGTGCAAAAGGGCACACACAAGGTGAATGATTTGTAATAAAGCAAGATACACAATCATGCAATGGAAAGAACTAGAAAGAAGAGAAAGATGAAAATTAGGTGGATCAAGCTTCAATCATTTTTCCAACACATTGTGGATCAGATCTAGGTTGTTTGTCCAAAAAAGGTTTACAAGTGGAACGTGTTGTCCACTATGAAAATAAAACACACACTCACAAGGGCTAGTGAAACTAGTTGTTCACTAGGTGAGCCCTAGGGGACCACATCAAATCCATACCCATGAATTTAATAAGGTATAAAAAGGAAAAATTCATGCTCACACAAGCTAGTGAAGCTAGGTGTTCACTAGGTGAGCCCCAGGAACTCCATATCAAAGCCATACCTCCATGACTTTAATAAGGACAAAAGGAAAATACAACAAGAAACAGAGATGTCCAAAGGTATTTTTCTTAGTTCATGCAAGGTCTCATCTTAGGGAACATCATTCCTAATGTCTCCAAGAGGGGATAAGTGCAAATGGTATCATCTTGTTTCCAAGAGAGGACAAGTGCAATGTCTCATCCTGAGCAACATTGTACCTAATGTTTCTAAGAGAGGAAATCTCAAGAAAAATAAAATCACGCAATAAAATGTGAGCGTCGATGTATTCCCCCACATTAAAGCGATTGCTAACACCATTACTGTGAGAAATTGCTTCAAAGTAGAAGAAGGAGAACATGAGAGCTTATGCAGAAAGCCCCATGCCAAGTCATATGTTTCTGATAAACTATGTCATGAAAAAGGTAGTATGTCACATGTGAGCCAACTTAAGGTGTGCCATCCACATCCCAAGCTTGCTCTTATATGTTCATGAAAAGTTAACGACTAGCCAAAAGAGAACAAAAAGTGGCATACAAGGACAAGGCTACAAACCCCTTGCCCCCACTTAGTGTAGGAAAAAGGTGAGCCAAAATGATTGATGAAATGCATGCTAGAGTGAAAATCATTATCAATTAGAGGAATGGGGTTCCCCCACACAAGGAAGAACACCAAACTCCTAAAAATGTTAGATTTTATAACTCAAAGCCTTACATTGATTAGTAGAATAACCATGAACTCTATGATATGCAAAAATGAAGTCTTGAAATAACATTTCTTTCAATTTCTTGGAGGGAGACATATCAAATGATCTTGGAGGATTCTCGAAAATATGCCCTCTTGATTTATGGTAAAAAGTGTTCTTATGGTTTGTTGCAAACATACATCTTGCTTAGTATTAGTTGTCATACCTATGCAAGACTTTGCAGATTGCGAGATTTTGTTCTCTCCTATAGAGGAGGGTGTAAAATCTAATGATTTTAAATCATTACTGTTTTGCGAGATGACATTGACATTAAGCAAAGGTGTATTTGTTTGTTTGATTGTGTGCAAAGGAGAATGATCAAGACCACTAGTGTTGATCAATTGAGGATGCACTACAGTTAAGGTTGGTTTAGGAGAATGTTTTGGGAGAATGTTGATCTTGAGTGAAGGCTTGGAAATATCTATCAAAGGACAACAACCAAAACAATAAGTTGTTTGTTGTGTGACATGATCTATAGGGTTGTGGATACCTTGTTCATTATCTCCACATCCTTTTCCACTGTAGCCAAGTTGTTTCAAAATTTCATAACCTTTTCCATAAAGATTTTTCATTGTTTTTGGATTGGGTTGTTAGTCATTGTTGTGTTTGTCAAAGGTTGTTGTGTAATTATTTATGTTTTGGTTTGAAGTGGTTGAGGTAGATTCTTTCAAAGGATTGGATGCTTTTTCATTTAACTTAGTTGGATCGTTGTTTATAATCTTGTACTCACCCATGAATTTATGTTCGAACTCTAAGGAACCCCAATCATATTCTAATAGCTTTGTGACTTGTTCAATATGTTTTTGCTTGTCTATTTTTTGAATGGGTTCCACATGTGTAGTTAATGGTGATGTGTTTAAAGGATGTTATTTGTGTTTCTCAAGTTGTAAGACACTATAAGGCTCAAGATTGGCATCAAGGGTGTATACTTTGTTGTTGTAAATTTATTTTATTTTTCAATGAAGAGTGCAAGGCAAACCATTCATTGCATGATTCCATAGTCTACCTAAGATAAGATTACAAGAAATTTCATGAGGCATAACATGGATTGGTGTATTCAATTTTTCCACTCCAACTTGAAGAGGTATAATGATCACCCTGAGTGGTTTTTTTTCAACATTGTCAGATCCCTTAAGATGTAAAGAATCGGGTTGAATGTTTGATTGATCAATGCCAACCCTATCCAAAATGAACACACTACACACATTAAGGGCAGAGCTGATATCTACAAAAATTTTCTATATCCATATTGTATTGTACTGAGCAATGATCATGAAAGCTTCATTTTATTTTTGCACTTCCAAAGGGGGGAGTTCACTTTGGTGGAAAACAATGTCAATGTTGTGTCCTTGAAGCATGGATGCTATGTCAATTGGTTGAGCATTAGAAGGGATAGGAACTTGTTGTAAGGTCATTTGAAGCATAGTGTGATAGGTAGGTGAAGTGTGAAGAATATCCTAAGAAGATATCTTTACGAGAGTGCTCTTAAGTTGTTCAACAAGATCATACTCCCTTAATCAAGGGGCACTAGGCGTCATAGAATTAGGAAAAGGTAAAGAATTTTAGGTTGGTTGTTGTCATTGCAGATTGTTTCTAGCATTGTATGTATAAGCAACGGTATTATGGCTCAGTTTCCGCGACACATTATTTTGAGGTTGATAAAGGATAAGTTCAAGTTTTTTGTGAGTGTGAGGTTTGTGTGATGGAGGATAAATGATGAGTTTAGGTTGATTTTGAGTTTTTTGTTTGTGTGAAGGTGGGTAGAGAATTAGAGGGCTCTTAGGATGTCCTACGGGGTATGTATGAGGTCCATTGATCGGGGGGGATCTAATGGACACTTGTGCATTCATAAAGTCAGTGGTCTTGGTTTGATGTATCTCTAATAAAGGGAAATCTAGAATCACCTTTTTATCTAAGGAAGACACGTTACTATTGTTGCCATGTTCTAACACCATGATATTCTCCCTAGGAGGAGAGTTTTTAGGAGAACTATGAATCAAATTTTCTTAACATTCGTGGATTGGTTCTTCTAAAATGACTTCATCACAAGTAGGGGAATGATCAATGGTTGAATTATCTTGCTCAATAAGGGTTTCCTTAGGTGAAAGGGGACAAGTAATATTTTCATGACTATCATTGGTTGTGTTTTCTAACATCAAAGCATCTTCCTTACAACTAGGGGAGATACTAGGAGAAGAACAAGTATGATTATCATGATTATTTATGACTTCATTCCTTTGTTACCTATTGTTTTCCAAAATAGGATGGGTAGGGGAAGGATCATAAAGAGGATTGTTGTAGACCAATATATCCTCATCATTTATAATCTTATCTTGAAATCATTCTCACAATCCAAAGAAGAATGGAAATTAGGTAAGGTGATGTTTAGGAATGTGTCTATGGTTTCATTCTCTTGTGCTAAAATATCTTCCCAAAGGGGATGAGGAGAAGGAAAAACAATACCCTCATGATTCTCAATGATTGTATCTTCTTTCGCCAAGATATCTTCATCACCAAAAGGAGAGGTATTGGGAGAAGAACAATTATAATCATCATGAGTATCTATGTTTGTATGCTCTTCTATCACATTATCCACACAAATAGGAGAGATAGGAGGGGGTGTGTGTTTAAGGTTAACATTGGCATTTTCACTCTCTTGCACTAAGAGAATTTCATAACTAGGGAATGCATTGAATGAATGACTAACATGCTTTTTTACTAACTTGTTCATTGCAAGTTTGGAGAAGATTGAAACTAAATTTTGGAAAAAGTAAACTATACAAACTTAAAATGAAATGTAAGAATGTAAAATGAAACGCAATTTTTTGTTTTGAAGCAAGCTGATTTTTTGTTTACATGATGCAATGATGTGAAAATGAAATGCAAAATTGAAATTAAGCAATGCATGAAATGAGCTAATTTAAGCTAAATCTAATGAAATTCATGTTACAAAAACTCAACTAACTGATATAGACAGGTAATGGCACCAAACAAAAGCTTTGAAATAGGGGTTTCAATTCTGTAAAAGGCAGTTTTAGGGGTGAAAAGGGACTGATTCGCCCAAGGTGGTGAATGAGTCCCAATGGGGATTTTTTTTAGAATTTTAAAATCTTTTTTGATGGATTTTGATGTGTTATGTGTTGTATGATGTATACCTAAGTTAAAAAAGTAGAATTTTATAAATTTTCAATGATTTAAGATACAAAAATGAAACCTATATGCACTTTAACTAATGCAAGATTTGAAACCCTAGAATACAACTTATCTAATGCAAAATGCAATGCAAGCTAATTCTAGGATGACGAACTCCAAAATCAGACAAGAAAGTATTCAAAAGGTAGCTTTAGAAAAATGTAAACAAATATTTTGGCACCCAAGGGTCAACCCTGATTGTGACTACTCGATTATTGCAAATGCACTTAATAGATTTATGCAAGGTAGATGGGACTGCACCCATAACATGAATCCATAGTCTACCAAGGAGTAGATTATATGGTAATTTTTCTAACATAAGATATACAAGTGGTGGGTATAGTAATGGGTCCCAACCTCAAAGGTGAGACTATCATTCCTAGGGCTTGTCAATCGACATTATCGAACCCATGAATTTCAACAAAATAGTAATTAAGATAAAATGAATCAATATTAATCTTAGGCAATAGATCAATTCTACATACATTAAGCATCAAACCAACATCAATGAGAGTATGTATAATGTTGATATTATTAATGTTAACTATAATCATCAGAGGATCTACTTGCTTTTGTACTTTCAAAGGAGGGAGTTCCTAAGGAAAGAATGTAACATTCAGTGAATCTGCATGAATATGAGCTATCAATACATCAACATCTACTAGCCTAGCAAAAGAAGGCAAGAGGATCTTTTACAAGGATTCTTGAAGCATATCTTGATAAACTAGAGTAGATTGAAGCAAATCCCAAAGCGAGATCCTAGTTGGAGTAACATGAAGTTTCTCAACAAGATCATAATCACTAGGTGCTTTAGTTGTATGTTTAGGTGTTGAAGGAAGACTTGGTTGTTTATTCATTCTATTCTCATAAGTATCGGCTACCGCTATGTAAGAGAGAGCCATAGGAAGATCAAGAGAGTCACTATCAAATGGAACACCATTAATAAAACAAACCCTTTTAGGAGAAGGGCTAGCTGGAGTTAGGAAAATGACCAGTTTCTTAGGCCTTTAAAGGGAAATAGAGACATAGATTACATTTATAGAATCACCACAACTAGTAGAATAATTATTCAAAGAAATATTCTCAACATCGATCTAGGGAGGATCAAATGTGGAAGGAGAATCATCTTTTGCTAATGCATCATCTCTAGAAGAGAGTGCATTGGAATGAAGAGATTCATCATTCACTAATGCATTATCCCCAGAAGAGAGTGCATTGGAATAAAGAGAAGGTAGAGTAATATTAAGAAAATTATCAATGTGTAAATAAATATTTTGGCACCCAAGGGTCTTTCTAGCACTTCTAAGGTTTTTCACCTAAAAGGAAAAAGATGGGCCAAAATGGGAAATGTCTACACTCAAGATTAATGTAATAGAAATGGTTGAATTTGAATGTGTACACCTGAGATCTTACTGGAGACTATAAATGACTTCTAAAATGCTACTGATGCTAAAAAATTTGGCCTACTAGGACTCATTCGCCATTTTGGGTGAATTAGTCCTAGATCTAAGAAACTGTTCCGGAGCCCATTTCAGACAAATGGGTATCCAAAAATGTAGAAAACATTTTTTAGGAATGGCAATGGGACTCATTCACCATCAATGATGAATCGGTCCACTTTTGAATTTTTGAAAATCCAAAAGTGGAAACTGAAGCCCTTGATCTGCACTTTAGTTCTCGATAGGTTTTTTCCTCCAAAAGTCTAATTTATGACACTATAAATGACTTTTTTGTTGATATTTTGTCTTTTCAAACAAGGATATTTGTTCAAAAATTCTTCAACCTATTCTTCAATTATTTCCAAGTCTTCAAGATGCTTAAATCTGAAAACACACAAGAAGCGAAGGAGAAATGTTGGATGTTAGGGCATGGGGGTTTCTCTGTCAAACCCCTTTGTAGGTAATTAAACCAAATGAAGAAATAATGTAATGAAATGAAGCATGCCACAATGTAGTTAATACCTTTCCATGATGATTGATCTTGATTTTCTGCAACAAAAGATGAAGATTCTACTCTTGAATGTCTGAAAAATGATCTTAAATGACTTGGAATGATAAAACCCTAGCCTACTTAGCTTGAGATGGAAGAAAAATGATGAATGACTTAAATTTATAATGATTTATGATGAATTAGGGTTTAGAGACTTATATTTATAGGCAATTCACCTTATTTTCTCATTAATTTGATCCCTAAGGCTGACATGGAGAAAAATTAAACTTAATACCTAAATTTTCCTGCTTAAACCCTGTAAATGACTCAAATGGGACTCATTCTCCATCAAGGGAGAATGAGTCCCACCTGGATGGGACTGAATCATGCATAATGAAAAATGGGTCCCACAGGGGCCATTCTACTAGTTGGAATGCCAAGAAGTAAAGAAATTAGGTTTATATGATGACTTTATCAGCTATTTGATCAAATTATGCCTTGGGATGCACAATATGGGGTCATAGGGGCCTATTAATGATGATGTAAAGGTAAATTAGGGCTAGGGACACAAAGTTCAATGTAAAAGTGTGATTAAGTACATTTTACAACACTAAAATGAGGTCCACTTAGCCTAGAAAGGAACAACATCCCATGTGAATGTGTAAATCACATTACAACACTAGATTAAAGTCAATTTTAGCTTACAAGCCTTCTATATTAATGTGAGAATGCAATTAAATATATTTTACAATGTTGAATTATGGGTAAAATAGGTTCATCAGTCTAGAAAAGTGTGAAATTCATTTACAACACCTTACAACACCTTTAAAATACAGTGTTAGATGCATTTTATTATGTTTACAAGGGTCCAAGACCTAATGTGGATGTGTAAAAAACTTCACAACATCAAATCAAGGCCTTATTAAGTCCAATTTATCATCAATTAATCCCAAATCAAGGAAGAAAAAAGGATACTTTTTCCGTGTCCACACAATTATTTCATTTTCTTACAATAAATTATCCTTTGACGCAAGAGGAATTTAATGAGAAGGATCAAAGATACCGAGTGACATGGGTAAAACCAAGTCACCATGACATGCATGAAATGGAACATCATTAACATTTTGAATATAATTAGATACTAAACTCATTAAAGAAGATATTAAATTCATTTTGAAAATAGTAAGTTAAATATAATAAATAATGAATAAACAAGCCGGCTGATAACATAACTGAGAAAAACCAAAAATCTAGATTTTCAATTTTTTTTGGTATTTTCTAAGTTCTAGTAATTTTCATTTTCGAAGGCCTTTAGAGCAAAATTTGGGGTTGAAACTTCTGTCGGTCCCTAAAATTTGATAGCCGAAGGCATGGCAATTTAGGGTCTGAACTAGTCCTCTTGGAGACCTTTCCAATAGTGCAAATAGTTTTGAATTTCGAGCACCAAGTCAAAAGTTATGACCCCACCAAGTTGGGGTAAATAAATTCATAGTTTTTTTAAAAAAAGTATTGGTTCACATCGAGTTCGCCAAAATGTAGAGAAGGGAGATTCACTACTCATGAGTCTCTTTAATATCAAGAGATTCCCAAGGGGTGAATTTCCCTAAACTACGTCAAGGAACAATGCGAGAGTTCTAGAATAAGAAAGAGCAGGTCATGAAGATTCTCTAGACAAACTGACAAGCTCTCAGCCAAATGACGACAGCGTGGTGTGTTGGCATCCCAAAGGCGCACTGGCATCTCGTATGGACTAGAAATTGATTTTATCATAGAAAATGAAAAATTGGTTGCTTCTACTCTAATTGCTAAGAAATCTTGGAATGTGAGAAAGCAACAGAATATAACAAAACTAAAATAGAGTGGGGTGCTACCACAGTAGTGATTTACACTTTCTGGGAGATCCTAATTTTTGTTGAAATCACATATTTTTAAAAAATATAATGATTTAAGCCTTGAAAAGTTCCATTTAAAGGATTCCAATTGAATAGTGTTTAATCAAACCACCTTAGACCAATCCCCCTCGGATAGAAACTCGCTAGTTTTAAACCATACCTATAACGAAGTCTCCTTTACACCTATCAAAATGTTGATAAAAAACCACTTTTGATTTACCTTTTGGGGTATCAAATGAATTCATTTAAAATTTATTATTTTGTAAGTATGTAGTCCTTATTATAAGCTTCCATAAAAGTATAATTTTAATTAAATTAAATTTGATTATTATATTTATTTTTTATTTCTTGTGGATGTAGGTTTTTCACTGAAAGTCAAGCTCTTTGTTCTACGGATGTGGAAAAATAGAAGATTATGAAAAAAAAAAATTGAAAAATATGAGTGCACCAGATATTGGAGTCCTTGATCCAACAAAAATAAATAAATTGAATTTCAATACATAGAATAAAAGTTACGCATTATATAGTCGTGCTATGCCTAAATTGTAATTGGTTTGACTTTGAAACTTGATTAAAGAAAAAATACTCAATCAAAAACTATCTAACCAAGTGGAAGCACTAGATATCAGAGTTAGATATCTAAATTTGAAAGAATTAGAATTTTATCCTTCATGGAAAAAAAATTATGTGTTATACGGTGAGTGTCACTTTTAAAAAATGTTATTTTATGAAAAAAACTAGTTTTTGAGGGACATGGAAAAAGAAGTGCAATCTAATTCCAATTTTTTTGAAAAAAACATATTTAGAATCTATAGACAAAATTTCATGAAACTCTAGTTTGCATCATCTTCAAATTCCTCACGGTTTAGCCACTATAGGTGCCCGAAAGTGAAGATTTAGTTAAAAAAAATATTTTAGTGTTCAGTTTGGCCAAAAATTGTAAACCACTATTGTGGGATCACCCAGACTTGAAGTAGAAATGACAAAGATAAGGAGAAGAAAGAAAGTGCTTACAATCACCCAAGTAATGAAGCCTTCGGCTAGTAGATATCTTCAATACCTGCATGCATAAGATTTGGAGAAAATGTTGGAGTTGTATAGGGGTTTTCCTCAGTCAAACCCCCATTTTGGTGTTCCCACCTCCATGGATAGCCAGATAGATAGAGAGAAATGAACCGAAATGAATAAAGCACGTGGTGAAAGAAAAACTCGCTTTAGGAGTAGAACCCACACCACCAAGGATGAGTGATAAAATTAATCCCTGCTCGAGGAGGAAAACATGTATCATGAAGTAAGGATGCAATTGATAGGGGATATGGAATCCCAAGATGCTCACAAGCATGAGATAAGGGATGAAAAAATAGCTGCAAGAGCCAAGAGTGTGTTGCCAAGAGGTGCAATGAGAGCTTGAGAGTGCTGAAAGTTGTTGTAGCAAGTTGTATGGAGCTATGCAAGCAAGTGCTAGAGAGTAGAAGGTTAGAGCCAAATCTAGAGAGAAGCTAGAATGAAGTTAGAGGCAAAACAAGGAAAGATGACTTGAAAAGATAGCTTTTAAAGAGAGAAGAGAAGCAAAAATAAGCTTCCTGGGTGGTTTCAAGGTGACCCAATCCGATACCACTGAAAAAACAAGCTGACAAGTGGCAAGCATGCTCAAAGCTAGTTGTTTGAGCATTGAAATGTTGCAGGATTCTAGCATGGTGCACACATGTCCACATAGCGCACTAGTGTTTGAACACATCATGCTACAAAATGACACAAGCGGGAAAAGTACAAGATTCAATGCAAAGAAGACACGTAAGGGTAGCTACTGAAAAGCAAGCCTTTGAGCATCCTGAGAGGAAAAAGGCTAATGTGGGGGCTAAAATGATCCTACACAAATGCTAGGGGAGTGAACACTAAAGCGGATGCAAGAATGTATGTGAAATAGCAAGGGGTGCAATTTTACAACATTACACTAAATAGTTTGTGTTATGGATATCTAGAGTTGTTTATTGTAAAGAAATATAACAAGTCTTTAAATGTTAATTTTATTGCTTATGTATTATAGTTTATTGTAAATATGAGTCCATCACCCATGGATAAAGCATTGTTCTATTAATTTGGTCATCTTTGAAGTTAATTAAGTCATTCTTACATGTTAAAGAACAAATGCATATTGAAAATCACTTACACACCATGAATTGTTGTAAAGTTGTATGGGAATCACTTATTCCTTGCTTTTAGATAGCAATTTTCTAAAGGATTAGCTAGATTCTTGAGGAATTATGTCTATTTGTAGTTGGTAGGAATGTATCTTTTAATTACAATGTTATTGGTAATTTGGCACAAGAGTATCAATTCAAAAAAAATAGGATGACCTTCCTAGGTTTCACAGAGCCCGAAGAGTAGAGGTCAATTCTAACAAGCTTGTACCTATTCATTGGAAAATCCTCACCATTATTGACCATTGAATTGTGGCGAATTCATAGATAATGACTGAGATTAAGTTTGGTTCTCAAAAAATAACCAACAGATTGGTAACTCTATTGAGGACATTCCTAGTCCAAAGTCTCTAGATCAGATCTAGTATAGTTAGAGTCAAGTATTTGATTGTCCTTCACTGTTTGGAGAACAATTTGCATAGATTCTCATAAACAAGTCAAATCCATTTTTATTCACGTAATTTTGGTCCTATTTTCTCTTTCATATCGGGTTATGTTCAAAGTCTTCTCTGAAATTGTGAGTGCATCTCCAATGTATAACCAAGTTCTATTTCCCAACATTGTGGGTGGCAACTCTGAAGTCTCTTGTGCTAGTGCAGTGTTTGAATCTCTAGAAGTGAAAGAGAAGGAGAATTGTGAAGAGAATTTTGAAAATATGCATGGAACTAGAAGTAGAATGAAGAATAATCTAGAGCAAAAGATGGAATCTGAGCTGCCTAAAAGCAAGAAGGGCTCCTGGATAAGGAATAATAATGAAGAAGGCAATTCCACTAAACATCCTACTAGTACACCTTCTAATTTAGATGAAAATTTTGATAGTATAAATGTAAATGAAGAGGCATTTGGATTTAATATACGTAATCCCAATGAGCAAGGTTTACCCACTAATGAAATTCTTGAGGTCCATCATGGGATGTCACAAGAAGAAGAAAGGTGGGAATTCTAGGAAATGGATAATAAAATTTGAGGCAGATGGGATACCCTTGCAGATAAATCTATTTTTAATGATTGTAATTTTAAACCTAGGGGTAAGTCCCATAGTATTGCTTCACACCATTATCCTGAGAGAGAAGAAACAAATCTTACTTATTATAATCCTAAACCTAGTGAGTCTAATTAGAAGATGAAGATGATATAGATAAGGATATTCAAGCTTTACAGGAAGAAAAACTTAGACTAAATTAATTGGAGGAAAATAAAGCAAGGGAGTTTGCAGAGAAGGCAAAGGAGTTGCAAGATAAACAATTGAAAGAAAAGGAAGAGAGGACCAGGGCAAAAGCATCAGAGAGAGATGCTTGAAGGAAAAGAATTGAAAAGATAAAGGAAGCATTAAAAGAAAAACCAACTCCTAAGGTTCCTCTTAAAACTACTGCTAAGACAACTCCTAATTCCCCTAAAGTCACTAACCCTTTTGTTGTTGTTAACAAGCCTATAGATCATAGGAAGAAACCCATGGACCAACATAAGAAGACTACCTCTAATACCAATACAAACGCCAATACAAATACTTCATCCAATAATGCTTCCACCAAAAGTGCTAAAACCAATTCTAATCCATCAAATGTACCTCTTGACCTAGAGAATGATAAGTTGTAGCAAGAATTGAAGAAAGCTGAAATTGAGACTACCAATGCAGAGATGGTAAGGAAAATCTCATTCCTTAAAATCTCAATACCTAACCTAGTGGCTTCAAGTTGTGGACACACTAATCCCGAACCCCCTAATACTAAGTCAAATGAACACACTCCTAGTGGGAGTGATGATGGAAGAAATAATAAGAATAAAAACTCCTAATTTAAAGAAGGAGAGGGAAGTGGTGGAGGTAAAAGTAAAAGTGGAGGTAGTGGTAATAATGGAGATGGAGATGGTAAGGGAAACAAACAATATAGTAAGAAAGAAGATGATGGGCCTAGAAATAACCATAGAGACTGAACTATTAGGAGGTCAATGCAAGTGGAAAGTTATTAGCAATTGTGCTTTACAGGAATTTTTGGTTATCCTAACCAATTCCCTAAAGATATAAGACCTGCTCTAGTTAAATTCTCTGGCAATAATGCCATAAGTGGTGAAGATCACTTAAAATCATTTGCTAATGTCATGGATGACTTTGAAGTAGAGGTTGAGGATGTGATGATGAAATTTTTTATGCAATCACTCATGGAGGATGTCAGAGAATGGCATAGAGGTTTACCAGCTGAAAGTATTGGATATTGGGAAGAGTTCAAGAGGCTATTTAGAGAGCAGTATGGTGATAAAAATGATTCAAGGTTTCTTCTAAATCAATTTAACAATATTGCTAAAGGCTCAAATGAGATCATAATTGATTTTAATGTAATATTTCAAAAGGTCATGAATAGATTGCGTCCTCATTTAAGATTAAACAATAGTTTATTCTTAGTAAACTATTGCAATGCATTTGATGCAAAGATGAGCTACTGCCTACTAGACAAAAATCCTCAAAAATTGAGAGAAGCTTTTAAGATGGAAATTCACATTGACAATATCAGTAGAGCAACTAGTAAGGTCGGGAGAAGAGATGATGTGAAAATCCTTAAGAATCCAAAGAGAGGATAAAAACTTTGGTGCTAAGGGAGCCTCACTTGAGGATAAGATTGACAACATTGCTAGTACCATGAAGGACCTAAGTTACAGATTTGCAAGGCAAGAGAAAGGTTTTTTAAATGAAAACAAAATTTTCCAAAAGAATGAGAGACCTCCTCAGCTGCATGACCATCAATACAATACTAATTGGCATAATGGGAAACTAGTACCCAACAATCAAAATAATTCTCAAAAAAAAATTCCTCTATATTTGCAGAAAACTTAGTCAACTTTGTTGATGAAGCACCTTGATGTGTTGTTTGTTAGTTGCCTCATGCTTCTCAAACATGTTCTATGGAAAGGAAATTTGAGGAAGAAGAAGCTTAGTCAGATGACTATGAGCCAATAAAAGTGAATGATGTAGAGGTTCTTGCACTTATGGACAAATCAGATTTTTTTGATGAGGATTGTTCTTTAGATGAGGAATCATAGGAAGTGGATGTTGATTGTCAAAGGAAAATATTATACTCCCATCATCAGCAATTCTTCCTTGATGAAGATGAAGAGGTTGAATAAAATATGTGTGCCATGGAAATAGATGAAATGGATGTGTCTTTAAGAAGACCTTCTGATGAAGAGTACAAGAAAATGACAACTACATTAGTGGAGCATGCCAAGAATACTCATAACTTGAGAAGTAGAGTTGTTGATTGTGACTAGGGTAAGCCTAGTAGTATGTTCATGAAGAAATAGAGTACAAAAAAGTAGGAAACTAAATCAAAAGAATTGGCTAAGTCTAAGAAAGGAGAAGCTAAGACTAAATAAAGGGGAAATAGATTTGGGCCAATAAGGATACTATAGCCAAGAAACCTGATGAATCAGTCTCAATTGTAAAAGTTAAAACTCATAATTCAGGAGTTGATTCTGGCATGAAAAATTAGAAGAAAGAGACTAGATAGAAGTTTGAGCAGCAAAAGGTTTACGTTGAAGAATAGAGTGTAGTTCCTTATGAACTACCAAAGTACAATCCAGTTGATATGTTTTAGCTTTTTTCTCAAGTGAAGGTGATTGTCCCTTTAATGAAAACAATGAGAATTGATGAACATAAGTAGAAGGTAGTGACCCTTATCAATGGTGCCACCCAGGATTGTGAAGGAAAGAAGGTGACTACTAAGCCTGAAGTGAGTGGAAATCAAGTTAGTGATGAGATAATGGAGGGAGATATTGGTGAGATCCCTCATATTTATTTGGGTAGTACCATTACAACATGTCCAGATAATATTGATCCATTTTATGTAACTCTTATTGTTGATGGAAAACTCCTAAATAATTCTATGATTGATTCAAGAGCTTCATCCAAAATTATGCTTGTGGAGATAATGAAAGAAATGGGACTGAAAGTAAATTATGTATATGGAAAGTTTTATGCTATAGACTCTAGAGAAATTCCAGTTATTTGGGTCATCCAGGATGTTCCATACAGATTAGCTACCTTCCCTGGCAAGGATTTTTTCACAAATATAATTGTGGTAGACATCCCACCAAACTATGGCATGTTGTTGTCAAAGAAATGGAGTGCATCCATGGGAGGTAATATGCAATGTGACATGTCCTTTGCAACTTTTCCCATCAAAGGAAAAGACATCAAACTTGTAAGGGAACCAAGAGCCTGACATATCATTGAGTTTGTGGGAGATGCATATAGAATTCACTTTGTAGACATTGCTATGGAAATTTTCAAAATTGAAGAGTTACTAGAAGAGTAAGAGTAACCTACACCTTTGGAGAAAGAAGTGTTGTAGCAGGATACAATGATGATCTATAGAATATGAGGTTTTATAGAGCCTGTTCAAAAGATGGAGTTGGTGCAGGGGTAATATTAATTTCTCCTAGTGGTAAGACCTTCAAGTTTTCATTTCAATTACTATTTTCTTTCCCAAACAATGTGGCTTAGTATGAAGCCTTGCTATTAGGGTTGAGGTTAGCTAAGAAACATGGTATTAAGAAGTTGAGAGTCATTGGAGACATATAACTTATTGTTTCTCAGGTAAGAGGAAAGTATGCATCAAAGAATACTAGATTGAGGTAGTATAGAAATGTTGTTTGGGATTCTATTAAACAGTTTGATGCATCTGGCATTGAATTGTTTTCCAAGGGTAACAATAGGGTAGCAGATTTACTTGCTAACATTTGCCTCTTACCAAATGATATTACATTTCCTGGCATTTCAAAGGTTGAAGTGTAGGTTACACCTTCAGTCCCTAACAATATCAAGAATTGGCAAGTTTTTAATGATGATGATGATATCTTGAAGTTTTTGCAATGCATTGATGAATATGAGGGTCAAGAAATTGATTTTGGAGCCTTTGTGGAAGATGTGGATGGTAAGGAAACTATATTTGGGAATGAAATTATCTAGTTGAAGACCAAAAAAATTCCCAAAGGATTGGTTGCATTAGAGAGGGTGTTTGTTGGCCCTGATGAGAGTAATGCAATGCAAACATCTATACACAAAGAAGATTTGGAAGAAATTAATCTTGGAATAAAGAATTCTCCAAAGAAGGTCTACATTGGGAAGAAGATGAAACCTTAGGTTAAGGAAATGTTGATTGCCTTATTGAAAAAATATAGACATGTGTTTGCATGGTCATATGATGACCTGAAGGCATACAAAGAAGAGATTTTTCAACATGAGATACCTTTGTGTAAAGGTGAAAAATAGGGTACAAACCTAAATGCATGAACAAGAGGATCTATACTTATTTTTCTAGGGCCCTTACTCTTAAAATTATGTAAAATAAGATGCTAATAACAACCATGAATGCAACCTAACTATTATAGAAACTATGGGGGATTTTTTTAGAGCATAAAAAGTTGTCTACCTAGCCAAAAAGTTGTTGTTTTAAAGCTATGGAGGACTCATTTTCCTTCAGTAGCGAATGGGTCCTTTTAGGGTTTTGGAAAATTGATTTCAAGATCCTATTACTTGATGTTTACACTCTTAAATTCCCTATTAACAAGTTTTGAAATCTTATATTCAATTCTATAGAGCTCTTTCCATGATCTTGCACTTTGAATGGCAACTTTAGCAACTTTGCAACTTTGACAAATTTTCTCCAAATCTTGCTCAACTTGATCCTCAACCTATAAATATGAAAAAACACACTCAAGGGTAAAAAAACTTGTTGATTTGTTAGTGAATGGGGGTTTGCTTCAATCAAACCCCTTGTAGGTAATTAAACCAAATGATGAAATGAAGGAAATGAAGCATGAAACATGAAATATGTAAATGACATCACCTTGGATGATGTCTTGTAAAAAAAATCTGCAAACTATCATGTAGTGGTTGTGAAGAATGTAGATCTAGGATGATGTGAATGATAGTTGCAAGTAGATCTTCAATGCTACATCCAACTCTTAGCTCAACAACATGAATGCATGCATCAAACCCTTGAAATGATGATATGATCTTTGAATTGTTGCAATAAACACATGAAATCTTCCTTGAAATGCCTTATGAATGGCTTTGAAATTCTCTAATGCTTGATCACTTGAATGCTTGAATGATTGTTAGAATTTTTTAGGAAAAAAAATGTGAATTAACCCCTTATTTATACTAAATTAGGAGATTAACCCCAAAATTCAAAGAATTAAGGCTAACACCAGATTTGGAAAGAAACATAATTAAATTCCTGCCAAAATGAAATTCATAGAGGGGGGTCTCATTATGAGAGGACCCATTCACCATCTTGGGTGAATGGGCCTTGGATAAGTTTCTAAGACCAAGCTTCGAGGGACTGAAAAAAGGCTAAAAACCCATTCCAAATCAATTGACAAGGGGATCCTGTTAAGGGAGGACCCATGTGCCATCAAAGGCGAATGGGTCTTGGCTCAACTTACTAGGACCAAAATTTTTCCAATGAAATAATTTTTTAATTAAATTATGATTGTCATGATATATCTTCGGGAGGTGTTAAAATTAAGGCCTAAATTTGAATCAAAAAGGGGTTAATAACTCCAATTAACCAAAATTAATTAAGACCACCCAAATAAGTGTGAAAGTGCTTTAAAACAATTTACAACAATTACACAAGGTACATATTATGTAAATTTTATTTAGAAAGGGGCCCATAAGGCTTAATTAAGCAAATACATCCTAGAAAAGCATGAAAGTTTGTTACAAAACTTTACAAGACCATTGCAAAGGACCAATTAAGACATGCATTAGTTAAATAAAGGTCCTAGAATAGTGTGAATGTGTACAAAACATTACAACACCACTCCAAGACATTATTAATTGATCTTTAATGTCAATTATCAAACAAAGAAAGGAAAAGGATACTTTTTCAGTTATTATATTTTTCCCCCACTTTAGTGATAAGATGACACCATGTCAAACTCACACTAAAGTAGACATCCAAGACACGTAAGTATGCATCAATAACAAAGATACATGATCATACCCTGTCAAAGGCCAAGAAAAATAAAAACAAAAACAAAGGATCAAGCACAACCTATTCAATGTGATGTGAGGTGGTGGATGTTTGTCCATAACATATGTTACTCACTCTAGGGTAGTGGAACCTTAGTCTATCCACTAGGTGAGTTGTCCAAAATATGTATATGCTCACTCTGGGGTAGTGGAACCTCAGTCTGTCTACTAGGTGAGTTATCCCAATGAGGTGGAAAATGAGAGAATCATATTAGCCTCGCATACCATATCGAAGTTATCCTCCTTAAAACTTCAATAAGGCACCACAATGATTTTTTTTTGTAAATTCTTTTGAATGTCATGTAAAAAAAATTCTTAAAGGGTATTTTTCTCTATTTGTGTAATGGTCTTACTCTTAGGGATAATTTTTCCTAATGTCTCCAAGAGAGGCCAAGTCAAAAGTGTCATATTTTCATCCATGGGATGCCTCATTCGTATCATTCCATGAAAATAGATTGTACACTCTTGGATGGCATCAAACCCAATGACACCGCCAAGAAGAGGACACATCAAAAGAAAAAAGGAAAACCATGCCATGAAATTTTCCAAAAGATGCCATTGATGTATGCCCCCACTTTAAAGCATTTTCTACACCATTACTGTGAGCAATTTCTTTAAAGTAGCCAATGTTTTTATCCTAGGACATGAGAAACTTCCTTGGAAAACCCTATGCCAAATCATATGTTTCCGAAGCAAGTTGAGTCATGAAATAGGAAGGAAGGGTTGCGCCCACAAATACAATGCTAAACTTAGAAAGAAAAGTATGTCACTTGTTAGCCAACTTAAGGCATGCCACCCAAATCCCAAGCTTGTTCTTACATATACATGGAAGGTGGTCAACTAGCCAAAAGAGAAAATCAACAAGTGACATACAAGGACAAAGCTACCTAACCCCTTGCCCCCACTGAGGGTAGGAAAGGGGTGAGCTGAGGATGGATGATGGTATGCTTCTCCTTGCAAAAAGGAAATTATTTGCAATTTGAGTGTAAAACATGCAATAGTGAGTATCCTATGATCCTTCAACTATTACATGGCAAGTAGTAGAAACTATTGTTATTATGTATAATGAGTACACAAAGTATCAACTTGATGCCTATCTAATGAAATGTTCCCACATGTATTATCTATCTTTTCAGGATGCACCAATGCTAAACTTATCTTGGAATAATATTTTGTAAGGTTGTTGATATGAAGTGAAGGCTTGTTTAATGGTTTGATTTCTATCAAAGGACAATAACCAAGACCACAAGTTGTTTCTTGTGTGTTAGGCTCTATAGGGACACAAATACCTTGTTCTATAGCACCACATCCTTTTCCACTATAACCAAGTTGTCCCATAAGTTCATAACCTATTCCATAAAGATTTTTCATTTCTTTAGGATTCGGTGGTTTTTCATAATTAACTTCGCCAAATTTTTTGTATAATTTGCTTGATCCTCTAAAGTAGTTGAGGTGGATTCTATATTGATATTATCTCTTTTTTGTTTCCCTTTGTAGACTATTTTGTTATGATCTTGTACTCACCCATGGATGTAGGTATAAAATCAAAGGAACTTGAAGCATCTTCCAATAATTTTGTGACCTCTTCAATAAGCTTTTATTTTTCTTTCTTGATATGCAAACAACTTTGGGGTTTACAATTGGTCTTGATTGCATACACCTTGTTATTTATGTGAGTAATTCCATTGTAAGTTGGTTGCTATGAAACATTATCATCATTGAGTTGCTTTTTAGGTGGTTCTAAGATAAGCTTGGGTTGATTTTAAACTTAAGTTTTTTGTGAGGGTGGATAAATGATAATTTTAGGCTTAGGTAGTTCAATAATTAGAGGACTTGAAGGAGCTCTAATGTTCGTAACCTCAACACACTTTTCCTTATTTTCATGATCTCTTAGCGAACGGGAGTCCAATTTCATTTCATCATCTTTTTTTAAGGAGGTCACATCACTATTGCTTGAAAAACATGTGTCAATGTTCTCATTTGCTTGCATCATGATATATTCCATATTAGGAGCATTATTAGGAGAGAAATAAACTAGATGTTCATGACATTCATTGTTTTGTTCTTATAAAATGTCTTCATCACAAGTAAGAGAGTGATTGATTTTCTTGCCTATCGATGATGACAATCTCCCTAATACCAACAAGTGGTATCAGAGCTGTGTGACTATAGGAAGTGTGGAGTCTAGGACTCCCTGATACCAAGAATTGGTATCAGAGCCTTATTTTGGGATTTGTTTCTTCCTAGTGCATTGTTGGTTATGGGTATTCCTTCTGTGAAGATTTCTTAGTCTTCGGCTTAAGGAAATCTGGAGGAATCGGCTGATGTTTTGATCCTTTGATGAGTGGAAGTTATTTCTTTTATGTTTAAGCTTCTGAGACAACACACAACATGGAATATGGTGAAGATGGAGAGACTTGAGTTGGTCATATTGAAATGATGTCACCTGAAGCTCATGAGTTGGTAGTGAATGATCTTGATGCAAGGGTGGAATATTTTTTTCTTCGTGGTTGTGTTGCAGCAAAGCTTTCATATTGGGTGTCTACGTGGGAGGCTCCTTGATGATATGGAGAATCTTGGGTTGTTCAGTCATGGATTAATGTGCTTATGCTGGGTGTTTTGACCTAGTATTGAAGGCATTGTTCTCTGTACCCCGATTGCAAGAAGGCTATGGAGTTGGTCATTGGATGATCTAGAAGCTTCTATAATAGTTCGTCTCTCAAATGCATGTGCATGTTGGTGGTTTTGGAGTTGGCTTGAAATGGGCCTGGAGTTCTTGAACTATTGTTTGTACTTGCATGCTCTATGATTTTGTAGGTTTTACACGGTCAAGCAAAACTTGCTATTATGTGGAGCTATTGTTAAGAAATTTTCTAGAACTTGGCATTTGGGTGTGACTAGATGATATAGTTATAGTTTGGCATGGTTTGAGGAGTTGTGATGTCTTCTCTACATGGGAGTGTTGGTATGTGATTTTTCACTCAGCATTCTTGTGGTGGTGCTCGTGGGTTTCTTGACTATGGTGCTCATTTTGGACATAATTGGTGAATCGGATTTGAGCTTGATCTGGTGTTTGAGTCATGTTGTCTACGTTGCTCTTCTCTTTGAGATCTCAGTTTTGCAATTTCTAGTGCGATGATGGGTTTACATGGTTATATTGAATGGATCTATGGGTTGTGCAATGTTGTGTGTTGTCTTTACCTACATGTTTGCTATGAGACAACTCGGAAGTGGACTTTCTATATCCACGAGGTTGATTCATTGTTGGTTCAGACTTGCTAGCTAGCCTTGTCTATGGGAACTTGTGCATTGGTGTAGCTTCCTTTAGATGAGAGGATGGTTGGTTTCAAGTACCTAAATAGTCAGCTATGGAAACCTGTAGCATGTGTATCATGATGTCATGGATAGCTAAGATACACTTCCTTGTGTAAGCTTGTGACAGTGATGGTTTGGTCTGCTTGGTCTGGAGATCTTGGTGCTGCTTGGCATTGTTGTTAGATGGACATGTTGTTGTTGTGGACCTAGAGGATTTTTAGTTTAGCAGATGTTTGGTCATGATGCTTGGAGAGCTCGATGTCATAATTCAGTGGGAGCTTTAGTAGTGACTGTGGGTTGATCAGTTGGATGGGAGCAACTAGTTTTTTGGTTGTTGTTCTAGCTGATGTTCTATCTTGTTTCTAGAGGATGGCTTCACGTATGTGTTCAAGTTGAGGGCTTTGAAGTTGATGGTTGTGTAGACACCTAAAAATGACCTAGGCCTGCAAGCTTCATTTTTATCACTTTCATCCTAGCATAATTATGTCATTTAATTATGTCCTTGGTCCACATTTGACTATTGATTAAATAATTCAAAATTATTTAATTAATTCATGTCATTTATTCTTCATGATTATTAAATAAATAAATTTCATTTATTTATTAAATACATCACTAACTGTCTTAATTAAATAAATTGATTAATTTATTTAATTAATTAATCTTATCTCCTAAATTAAATAATTAAATTTAATTATTTAATTGCAAATTAATATTCTTCTCATTTTAAATAAATTAAAATTATTTAAAATGTCATGTCAATCTTAACTGTCAGTCCTTTTTGATAAATAATCTGAAAAAGATTATTTATCATCTCTCAAAATCCATAATTTGAATTATTTTAATTCAAATTAGTAATTAATCTTCCAAAAATCAAGCAATCGGGCAGATTCTTGATTTTCCAAATCTTATCTTCAGTTCACATCTTATCTCTTTGATTTTTCGAATCTTGCAAATCATGCAATCTTATCTTATTGATTTTTCAAAAATCTTCATTTTCTAATTATTTTTTCTCATTTATTCTCCACCGTCGATCTGATTTTATTTTGACCATTCGATTAAAGATTTTTCCCTAACCCTAATTAGGGATTTTCAGGTTTAATCTGGATCGTTCATTTTAGGTTCTCATCATTGATTTATCTCGTCCGTCCATTTGAAATGGCCTTTTCTATAAAATGCCATCTTCTTCTCATTTTTAAGGGACACGCACATTTTGACATTTTGCATAGTTATTATAGGCATTTGCTTTCACACTTAAATCTCCATAGGCAATTTCATTATTTATTATTATAGTCATTTAATCAAGGCATAGGCATTGTCAATCATAGGCTTTTAGACATAGGCATTTAGATTTTGAGTAAATCCTTCAAAACTTGCTTTAGTCTTGTCATTTGTCATAATTGCTCACAAATCTAAGGGCATCTTTATTTACTGCAAGCTAGGAGGTGTAACAAAGGTGAACCATGGAGGATGAAGATTCTGGGTAATATCGTTCCTTTTGTTTTCATCATTTTTCCTTTGTGCTTCGTTATTTCAATGGATTTTAGTGTTATTGATCTAACCATCTAACAATCTAATTTTTCCTTTGATTACAGGTTGTTGCTTTTGTATAGCTCATGAGCACAGTGGAGTGGTAGTTGTGTTGGTTCCTTTTCTGTCTATAGGATTTGATGATTTTTTTCTTGAGGCTGATGCATATACGCCTTGGCTCATTCCTTTTCCTATGGTGGATGGTTGGAACTACTGCCTAAGTTGGTGGACATCTTGGATTTCATTGTAGGTTTCTTGGTTGGAGCACAAAAGCATTGTTTAAGATTCTTGTGTTTGCTTTGGAAGGATCCAATATGTTCTTCATCAAGTGGGAGAATGTTGAGAAATGTTGCTAGTGTCTTGTTGGGAAACAGGAGGGGGAATGCAGACACACCCACATACTATGCCATAAATCAGAAATAGGAATAGTTCATTTCCCACATTAACCCTTAGAGATAAATTCATGCAAAATAGTTCCAACAACACCATTAACATATTCAAGCATGAAAGATGAAATAGAAGACATGAACACATAGATATACGTGGGGAAAACCCTTTCGGGTAGAAAACCCCACACTCCAAAATCCTAGATTGTCATTGTATTATTTAGCAACAAAATACAGTTACAATACAATATCAAGCTCATGGCCTTTACAGTGTTTACAACTTGTTCCATTCTGGAGAAAATACACTAGCATAAACCCCTTGTGACTATCTCTCTTAGTGTGAGACATCTCATGGCTACACAGCTACATGACTCGACCATCGGCCTCTTGGCCTCTCCATTGCATAGTCACTCAAACTTCACCTTCTATAAGATCCATCTCTCCCACGGTGTCACAACCTCTCGGCATGCACCCAGGTTCTCAGCTAGTCTATGCCCAACATCTTGGCCTCTTTTCCTGCAACCATCCTCTTGGAGAGCATCCAACATCTCGGCCTCCTCGGCTTATTCAGCACCCAACCACTCAACCTCCACGCAGTCTCTCAACCTCCACGCATCCTCTCAGCCTTTACTTGGTAACTTCGGTGAACAGTGAACACCTAACCTTTCAGCCTCACATCCAGCCTCTACGCCCTCTAGTTACTACCGCTCACAGTCATTACCATTCTCTACTCCAAGCTTTGAGCTCCTAGAGAGTTTCCCTCAACCTTCATCACATCCAACCTTTCAACCTCCAGCTCGGCTTGACTAGGGTCGACCTCCACTCTGTGAGCACTTCCACGAGAGAAACCTTAGCCAATCCAAGATTCTTCATCTCTATTGCTAACATACTGTTCAACTACCAAAACCCTTTAAGGTTTCACCTCAAGCCATACATCATCATCAATGCTAGCCATAGGATAGGCAGTCAAACAAATCTCCAACATCGAACTTAGGGTTCACAAGGAGTCACTGAGTCAACCATTGAGTACATAGGACCACATGCCATCTATCCTTGACATCATCGCCACCTGTCATCCTTCATCATTATCCACCAACCAATCAAGTCTCAAGTGGTCCCCACCATCCACACAACATCCATGTCACTGTCATACAACTGATGTCACCATCCATGCAGATAGGTCCCACCATCCACTATCATCCAAGTCGCTCTATTGCTGGAGAACTAAACTTTAGAACCTCTTTATGGAGGTTACAAAGTTCCCAAAACCTACAACTTGCTGATAAGGGAATCGCCCTATCGCCCAAAGCTCAAACTTCCAAACCTCATAATGGAGGTTACAAAGTTCTCAAAACCCATGATAGGTTGACAAAGGGATCACTCCATCACTCAAAACATGAACTTCCAAACCTCATGATGGAGGTTACAAATTTCTCGGAAGCCGCGACATCCCGATAGAAGGATCACCCTGTTGCCCAAAACTCAAATTTCACAACCTCCAATCGAAGGTTAGGAAATTCCTGATCATCGTGACAACAAAGGAGATTGGTCAGTCAAAAAGTTAAGAAACTTATGAACTCGTGACAAGGTTCCAAGATTAGAACATGCAGCGATCCCGTGACCAACACACTGTTTCCTAGTTATAAACTTTCAGAACCCCGCGACATAACTCAGGCCAATGAAGGAGGAAAAAACAAGTGCTCTAGGAAGTGATCAAGCTAGTAATTTGAGTCACATTTCTCAACATTGTTCGATAATGTTTTTCCTAAGAGAAGAGAGGAAAATAGGACTCTCACAACTCTCATCAATTGGATCTTCTAATGAAAAAGTATCTTCGACATAAATAGGAGAGATATTAGGAGAAGGCCAAATTTGATTGTTATGATTTCCCATGATTTTATCCTTGTTTTCTAAGGTCTCATTCTCTTGTGCCATTATATCTACCCTATTAGGGGAGATTTTAAGATTTTCATCACATTTTGTGGTTAGTTTTTTTAAAGTAGCTTCATCAAAAATAGGGGAGACCACAAGAGGAGAACAATTATGAGTTGCATGCTTACTAATTATTGGAATTTTTTTCAAATAGATCTTCCCAAATGGTAGGGACATTAGGAAGGGGAGAAACAAGATTCTCATGACTATCAATAAGTGTATCTTCTAACACCAAATTATCTTCTTCGTAACTAAAAGAGATATTAGGAGAAGAAAAAAATTGATTGTCATGGTTATCTACAACTACATCCCCATGCCCTATAATGTCTTCCCAAGTAGGAGTGGTAGGATTGTCATAGCTCTCAATCATTGTATCTCTTAACACCAATGTGTCCTCATAAATGTGATTTTCATGATTGTCTACAATTATATCCTCTTTCTCTAAAGCATTCTTACAAGTAGGGGAGGTGTTGGGAGATGAATGGGGACTAGGTAAAGTAATGGAAATGATCTCATTGTCTTGTTTCATAATATATTTCCAAGGGGGAGGAGGAGAAGGGAAAGCAAGACTTTCATGATTCTCAACGATTGCATCTTATTTCACCAAGATACCTTCATCACTAGGAGGAGAGGTATTGAGAGAAGAACAACTATGATGTTCATGTTTATGTATGCTTGTATCCTATTCCATCACATCATTCATAGAAATAGGAGAGATAGTGAGGGGTGTAGATTTAAGGCAAGTGTTAACATTTTCACCCTCTTGCACTAAGAGACTCTCATAACTAGGAAATGTATTGAATTAGTGACTAACATGCTCATTGACTAACTTTTTCTTTGCAAACTTAGAAAAGATGGATAATAACATTGATGCAATGAAATAACCTAGAATGAAAAGAATTTTTTAGATTTTGAGCAATGTGATTTACTAATTACTGTTGCCATGAAGAATTACACCCAGATGCTAAGATTAGAAGCTTAGAAATCCTGTGAAACATGGAAAAATCTTCGAGCCTGTGGGTTGCTCATGATGAAGATGAATCTCCATATTATTGGCTAGTTCCCCCTTAGATCTCCTAGAAACTAATGAATCTGATTGGAAAAGAGATAGAAAGATGCTTTGGAAATGTAAATTTAATTTTAGGAGGTTATACACCAATGATTTGGAATGAAAAAACTAAAGCTTTGACTCATAACTTTGAATTAAAATTTGTTGATTATGATGTTCAAAATTTAGATTTTGCATAAAATCATAAGTGTTTCACATGATGGTTTCAATTTTCCATTTTGTATTGAAGGTCAAATGAGTTTACAAATCAAGTTTCGCTCAAAATTGGTTTGACACAACATATGACCTGATTTAATATGACAAATATTCAAAATGCATTGCTTAGATGAGGAAGAAAACAAAGGATTCACATGAACCACAATGAAAATATGCAAGAACAAACATCCATAATACAAAATGAAAGCTCCAAATAGGACCAATAACTCTTTTATTTATTTATTTCAAAGAAAAAATTTCCGCTTCATGAAAATAAATTGAGAATTCCTTAGAAAATTGTGTTACAATAATATCTCTCAACTCAAAATGAGAAGAAGAATCAAGACCCTATTATTCTTTGTTCCTTGTTCTTTGTTCCTCATTGTTTTTGGTTTGTCCTTCTTGCAAAAAGACACATAATGATGTTTTTCTTTGTTGCTCAGAACATACAGCATGATACATGATGTTGACTTGCTCTTTGAATGATGGTATATTTTCATGTACAGGTGGCATCTTGATACGGTGGTTGATACAGTGACATACATTGCAGCATTACTCTCTTGGAATATGGTGGTTTCTCATTTACAACATAATGTGTTTATGTTGATTATGGTTTTTCCAAAAGTTGTGAATGGTGCAAAGGAAAAGGTAAAGGTTGTGAGCTCCATATTGACTACCATACAAGAGTGTTATTCTAGATTCATTCTTTTACTATGTGGCATTCCACTTGGTGATGACATTTACAAAGTGTTCTAAGTGTTCTCACACTTATTTTTTTGCATATTGGTACTTGTCATATTAATGTGCAAGGTTTTGTTTTGTTTTACATTTATTGCTTTATCATTGGGTCATTTTGGCATTGGTATATAAGGTGCAATACTTTGATTATCTACAAGGTATAAAGATTGGTGCAAAGTTCTCAAGCTATTAGAGGTGATGATTATGGTTGACAAGTCAAAATTCATTTAGACTTTGTGCATAGACAAAGGTTTATATGTTCAACAAGGCTGGCAAGGTAGTATATTTGTTTATTTCACATGGTAGTCAACATCAACTACATTAAGCATTATGAGATTTATATTATTTGGGAAAATCATGACCGACATAGTGATTATTGGGGATATAATGATAATGTTTTATTTGTAACACTAAAACAATAATTGTGCCTAAATTTACTTTCATTCTTGGCAAAACTCAAAATCATTTTGTCGTGGCCAAGCTAGGGTTTGCATAAGGCTGAAAGTTTTGATTGAGAAGGTGGTTTAGCAGTTGCATATTTAGGACAGTGGATTTGGCATTCTACAGACAATTAAGGTTTATCATGGAAAGCAAGTCGGTAACTTAGTTTCATTTGTTTTGTTTTTCATGGTCTTATTAGAAGTGGTTTTATTTCGAGTTTAGTGGTATTCTATCTTTTTGTCCTGTCGGTTGAGTTTATCATTTCTTGGAGTATAGAATGCACAATAATCTACCCTTGTTTGTTAGGGATTCTTATTCTTTAATTACATGGGTTTGGAGATTATTTTGCATACTTTGTATTGGTCATGTACGTGTTAAAAGATAGTTAGAAGGTGGTGTCACATTGGTGACTCGACATGAGGTAGTTTGATATAGTTTGAATATGGTTTTCTTGATGGTTATAAGCTTGAACAGGTGGTAGAATGTGATGACATTTACATTGGATATTTAAACAATGTCTTTACATTGGTGGGTGTTCGAAGGTTTTACAGAAGGGTTATGATACTGAAAGTTTAATCTATTTTTCTATAATTGAAGTTTTCCAAACATGATGCAAAATAGATTGTATCACTAATATATTTTGTATTTTAGAGATTCCAGTGAATGAATCTTTAAGATATTAAATGTATTATATTGAAAGTGAAATATGATTTGAAGTGAAACAGAGTGATCCTATGTAGTTAATGACTCTATTTAGAAATTTATAGTGAAGTTAAAATGATCAATTTAGTGAGATAGATTGATCATTACCAGTGAGGCATTCTTGTAACCAGTGAGGTTCTTTGGTTAGTGAGGCCATTTTTTCCAGTGAGGCATTTTGTAACTAGTGAGGTTTATTAAGCCAGTGAGGCAATTTTTTGAGTGGTTTTTCTACCCCAAGAGGGTTTTCCACTTAGGAAATTCAATGTGTTATGGTTCTTTATTTGGTTTCATTTGTGATCTTACTGTTTCATAGTTATATATTTATGTACTTACATTTATGTGATTAAGAATCAGTAATTTAGATTGGCACACATGTTATCTTTTGAAACATAATTCATATTGTTCTCAGAAGGTTTAAAAGGGATTTTTGAAAGTCACCAAATTGAATTAATTTGTCTAGACATTGATTCACCCCCCCTCTTAGTGTCTTCACCACTCCAACAGAACCCACTAAAGAATGATTGGTATTTGCATTATATGTTGAAAGGAAGCCTAGAATAATCTTTAGTTGACTGGAATGCATGCTTTAGTCATCTCCCTTACATGAGTATTTCTTATAAAATTGTGTTACAATAATATCTCTCAACTCAAAATGAGAAGAAGAATCAAGAACTCACCAAAGAATGATCGGAGTTTGCATTATATGTTGCATTATATGTTGAAAGGAAGCCTAGAATGATCTTTAGTTGACTAGAATGGATGCTTCAGTCATCTCCCTTGCATCAATTTTTTGAAGAAGATGATCTCCTTGATCTATGCATGTGAAAGATTCTTCTTTGGTCGTGAAAGCTTGAAAAATCATGCAAAAGAGGCCTCAAAATTGGAGAAAACTAAGTGATTAAGTGTCCAAAACACCCCTTTAGTGATGGTCAGCCCATGTGGGACCTCAAAACTAATGCAATACTTCCCTTTGTGCCTTAAAATCCTCCTTAAATGCTGGTTTTAACCAATTTGCATGAATTTGAAAGTTGTTGGGCGTGTAAGGCCAAAAATCCTTAATTTAAGGGTTCTAAACTGATCTTTTTTGCAAGATTTTAGGCTTGAACTTCACCTCACTCCAACTGCAACCACATGGGGCTCTTAAATAGACCTAAACTATCCCTTATTGCATGAAAACTGAGTGTTTAGGCTAGTCAGCTTCTGCAAACTCATGTATGACAGTAGGTATTGTGAGCTATTTGAAGATAACCAATTATTTTTATGACATTATTTGTTGTCCTATGGAAACACTTGCTTTCAAGATGGTTTCCATCTCTTTCTAGAAATTGTGTACCTCTATTAAGGCAATCAAATATTCCTCAAGGTTAAGGCATCACAATAGGGTTCCTTCAATACTCCTACGATAAAGGGTGTCACCTAAGATGACAAAGTAGGATGAGTTTTTAATGAAGGTTCTCTTGAGATTTTGGGTGATGTTGGTGGGGAGGACTCTTATATTTAGGTAGGTGAATATTTCATGGTACCAAGGATCACTAGGACCAATGATTTCACATACAAACTCAGATTCTGGTACCTCAAAAGCTGGTACGAGAAGCATCTCTACAAGGAATTCATGTTTATGGATGTTTTGTGGGATATCTAGCAATGATCCGATTCTGGCCATAGCATCAGCATCTTTGTTGCTTACCCTTGGTATCTGCTCAAATGTTATGTCAATGAAGAACTCCTTGAGATCCTCCACCAAATTTTTGTACGAGGTAAGTTTTTCATCCTTAGTTTGATATTTATCATCAAATTGATTGATAATTAGTTGTGAGTCCTTGTAGACCTTCAGTGCCATGATTTTCCATTGTACTACAATCTAAAGTCCTATGACAAGAGCTTTGTACTATGCAATATTATTGGTGCAAGGGAAAGACAACCTATATGATTTTGGGATACAATCCCCTTGTGGTTTGATGAAGAGGACTCCTACTCCTGACCCATGATGTGTGTATTATCCATCAAAGTATGCCTTTCAATCGTCTGCGACATTCAGGTTGAAGATTGATTCATTTGGAAATTCTGATACTAGTGAGTTCTTGGAATATATAGGTGCTTCGACCAATTGATCTGAAATTACCTATCCCTTGATGGCTTTCCGTTCCACATATTCAATGTCATAATTCATCAAGATCATGACCCACTTAGCCATTTGTCCTATGAGCATTGCTTTAGAAAGCAGATACTTTAGGGGATCTATCTTGGTGATGAGCTTTATTTGATGAGCAAGCATGTGGTGCCTAAACTTTTATGAGGCAAAAACTACTACAAGACAAGCTTTCTCAATGAATGTGTAGTTTATCTTGTGTCCCACCAAGGTTCTATGGATGTAGTAGATTGTTCTATCTTTCCTTGTTTCATCATGTTGAGCTAGAAGAGTGCCAAGAGCTTCTAGTATAGTTGATATGTAGAGGATCAATGATTTTTTCTAGATCAGTGGCATGAGGACTGGTGGTGTCAGCAAGTATTCTTTGATTTGGTTAAATTCTTGATCACATTTCTCATCCCATTTGTAGGCCACTCCCTTATGAAGGAGATGAGAGTATGGGATGGTTTTATCTACTAACTATGCTATGAATCTTCAGATAGATTGAATCCTTCCTTGCAGACCCCTTAATTGTTTTAGTGTTTGAGGTGCTTCCATGTTGAGAATTACTTTGAATTTTGTAGGGTCTATGTTGATTCCCCTCATTGATACAATATATCCTAGGAGCTTTCCTAATGTGATGCCAAAGACATATTTCTTGGGATTAAGCCTTACCTTATATTCTTCCAATTTGTCGAAGATTGGGCCCAACATTGATATGTGGTCTTGATGTTTTCTTGATTTGGCTAGTATGTCATCCACATAGTCCTCTACAGATTTGTGGATCATTTCATGAAGATCAAAGTCATATCTCTTTGGTATGTAGCTCATGCATTCTTTAACCCAAATGGCATCATATTCAAATAGTAGGTGCCCCATGGACATGTGAGAGCCATTTTATGTTGGTCATCCTTTGCAATCATAATCTGGTTGTATCTTGAAATTTTTTCCATTAATAATATCATTTCATGCTCCATTGTTAGTTCTACAATCATATCTATGTTGGGGAGGGGGAAATCATCCTTAGATCATGCTTTGTTCAGGTCCCTAAAGTCGGTGCAGATTTAGATGCCCCTAGTGGGATTGGAAATAGGTACAAGGTTGGAAACCCATTCTGGATAATCAATGGGTCATATGAAGCTAGTGTCAAGGAGTTTTTGTAGCTCAAGTTTGACCAATAAGGTGATTTGTGGATGCCTCTTTCTCAATTTCTATCTAATTGGTTTCGCCTCTAGATAGATTGCTAGATGATGGACCACTACTTCTAGATCAAGGCCTGGCATGCTGACATATGTCCACAAAAAATTCAATTTCCTTTCTTTTAGAAATTCATCTATATTTTCTTGCTCCTCAGTCAAGAGTGACTCAGCATAAAAAGTTATGTGCGGGGTCTCTTCGATTCCTAAGTTCACTGGGTTGCTATTTTCTGCTAGTACAACTTATTTCTCTTGATGGATGGCACTAAGGGGAATATTGAATCCCTCATTCTCTTGTGACTTAGAGAGGTTTTTACCATTTGATATGTCTTTTATTTTTACTATTTTAGGATTAGAAAGTGCCACAATGCGGTTTTCACTTAAAGATCGAGATGTTACTCTTATATTTTCAATTTTGTGACTAAGAGATTCAATTGTTTCCCCATAGTACACATGCATATCTAGCTCTATGTCGAACCCTGCTTTGTGATCTTCATATGGTATATTATCCCTTAGTCCCATGAATTCTAAGAGAACCTCATCATTTTCAAATGTATTTAAGATCAGTGGTCCTCATTGGTCACAGTTGATGAGTTGGGGGTAAACGAGCTTTAGTTCAGTGACTTGGTTATTTGGCTCAAACAACATGGTGGTTATCATAAAAAGGGAGGAATCCTTAAATAGCATGGGTAGGTTAGAGAGGGAATCCTTTTAGTAGGAGCACCTTTTCCAAGTATGGTTATCTTCATAGGGGTACATCCAAGGCCAAGATTCTTAAGGTGCTTCTTAGGAATGATAGGTTCTAGCAGGCCATTGTCATTTTGTCTGATATTCTCATTTTTGTTGTAACCACAACGGAACATCAACTTAGACCTTTGTTGTTGTCCTCCATGGGAACATCGAGTATTTCATCTTGATACAACAGGCTTGATACATCCTTTTCATCCACTACCTCTTTTCTTAGGTCTTCCCACTTTTTGAAGGTGATAGATTCTGCTTTGAAGGTATGGGATGTTGTGTCAATTGGTTGTGGTTTTCCATGAGATCTAGGAGATTGAGGTAACTCTCCTATCACGAAGGAACTCTTCTTTAATTTATAGTTCCCACAACCATCATCTTGTATTATAGCCTTAATGTCTAGTATATTTGAGATGGAAGGTGTCCTTGTCACAGATGTGGAGGCTTAGGTGGAAGGATCAACATAGGGAGATGCGGGTCCCTCATCATTTTTTGGAACTTGGGAGATCTTGTAATATTTGGCTTCTATTTTTTTGCAATAATACAAGGGTTCAAGGTCACCATGGATCGTAACCTCTTGATTTTGATATGGGAATTTTACACATTGGTGGAATGTAGATGCAATAGCTTGTATCCCATGGATCCATGGACACCCTAGGAGAATATTGTAGGGAAGCTCAAGGTCAAGGACCTGGCAAGTGGTTTCCATGATCGTTGGCCCCTTTTGAATGGGGAGTTGTATTGTGCCTTGGGACACCCATTCTTGATCTTCGTAGGCCCTGATGGTAATACCTTTCCCTTTTTCAATGACATCCTTTGAAAAGCCTAGATTTTTTATTAGTTGTATGGTACAAATATTCAACCCCACATCCCCATCCACCAAGACCCTTTTGAATTTGTTCTTATGGACTAATACTTCAAGGTGGAGTGCATGGTTATGAGATGATTGGGTTGAGATATCATGCTCGGAAAATGTAAGGAGATGTAGTGTATTGATATGTTTGACCATGGATTGAAATTGGTTTGCATTGTTGTATTGGCATCTCGGTGAGACACTAACATTGTCTCACCGATGCCACATAACCTTCATATCGATGTCGCTAAGAGATATCTTTATTGCCAAGACATTCCATCGAGCTTCATGTGTTACGCCGAAGCACCAAGCAGTCAGCGAGACCTATCGTTTTCACCAGGACCTCATGCCAAGTCACCAAAGGTTATACCAAAGTCACAAGTCATATCAAACTCCAAAGAATAGTTGGCAAGTCTTAACACCTTCGCCAAGAGTTCTTATCGAACACATATATGTTACACCGATGACCACCGTTCGCCAAGACCTATACCGAAGACTTTACTCTAAGGTCTTTAAGTTATATCGGGACCACCACTCATCGCCAGGAGTCACACCGAGAGAAAACTTTAACATCGGCAAGACATTAACACTTCGCCCAGACTTCATAACGAAACCTTAGTGTTACACTGAAGACTCCCGAGTGTATCCTTGTCAGTATGACTTCCATCTATCACTAAGATGTCACACCGGGATCCTTATGTTATGGCAAAGACATCATATGTATTCCTGTCGGTGAGACTTCTCCGTTCACTGGGATTTCTCACCGAGCCGCTATAGGCTATCCCGAAGCCCGTGGTCGCCATGAGTCTCCCTGATACACGATTGAATGGCTTGTCGGCCAAAGAACCCCATGCAATAAGAGGTCATAGCGAATACACTATGTCACAGCGAAGGCTCCAAAGAATAAGCATTCGGCAAGACTTCTGCAAGGTCACAGTGACCTATTCAAAATAGAATGTATCAAAGCTGCTAGTCGGCCGGACATTATAGATGTCATACCGACTTTTCTCTAGTAGAGGTTACAACATGTGATGATTGAGGCACATCTTTCCAACACCCTCTTGAGCATTCACATTATTGACCATCTAATTATTTGGTTCCTAGTATGATGGATTTGTGTGTGTGGTGTTTTTTGTGTTGATTTTTGGTTGTGGGTATGTTGTTTGTTGTGTATTCTACCTTGGGGCACTGATAACAACCTTGGTGTCAATGACACCATCATTGGTGACATTTTTATTCTTAGCCCATGTGTGAGGTTTATCATTGTAACTCATTAATGGTTTATTGTCTTGGTACATGGGCATGCCCCCTTGCGCTATAAGGTCTCTTTCGATGTTGAGGGCTCTGGGTAGTAGTTGGTCATATGTTGTGATGCATTGCATTGCATTTTTAGATGGAAGGACAAGGTCCCTTCAAGGTTGAGATGATGGTTCCAATTTTTTGTTCCTCTAGCAGGTTCCATTTTCTTTTACTGGCCTTGGATCACCATCATTACAAGAAAGTTGCAAATGTCTCTCCCTTAGCTTGTTTGAGGCCAGATAATTCCTCCAGGCTCACTTCCATGCCTAAGTTAAATGAGTAGTATTCTATGAACAATTATACTATTTATTAGAACTTTTTTATTCCAAGGGGTAAGTGGGAGAACCATTCCATTGCTAGGCCAGCCAAGATTTGGGTTAAGAGTCACATCAAATAGTAATAATCATATACTACCTCCATACAATGTACGTGGAATTCTTTGATGTGATCCTCAGGATTCCCATTTCCTCAATATTTGTCAAATTTTGGTATTTCAAAGCCTGGTGGAAATGGAACCATAGCAATGCTTCTATCAAATAGATAGGGGCACAAATTCCCTTGTGTGTGTGATTTATTTGTCTTGTATTTTTTTGTGAGAGTAACTTGACTTGTGTGGAGAGGTCATTTTGTGAATCAGTAGGTGGGATGTGCATGTTTTGGGATGGTGTGGTTTGTTGGGGGAAGGCTGAGGTAGCCTACATGTTTTGGTTCAAGGAATTTTTTTATGTTTTCATCAAAGGTTGTTGGAAGTTTTGTTTTGTGAGAAATGCTTGTTGGTATGCATGATGTTGTTGTTGAGATTGTTGTTGTTGAACCAATAGCGCCTGTTGTTGGGTTGTCTGTTGTTGTGCTATCAATGCTAGTTGTTGTGCCTTTTGTTGCAAAGCTTGTTGATAGGATTTCTATTGTAACAAGACTTGCAATTGTTCTTGTTGTGCTTGGTATTGAGCTTGCACTTGGCCTTGATCTTGAGCTTGGGCTTGTGCTTGTTGTGTAGCTTGTTGTTGTTGTAGTAAAGCTTATGCTTGTGCTTGGAGTTGAGCTTGAGCTTGTTGGGCTTGAAATTTCTGCAAGGCCTTTTGGTAAGCTTGTTGTGCTACTTTTAATGTGATGCTATATTTATTTTCCATATTTGGATTTGGAGGTGGAGGTGGTGGATTTCATGGGATGGTGTGAGATGATGCGACAGGAGGTGGTTGGGGTGGTTGTTGAGGTTTTTTTTGAGTGATGACAAGGGGTTGAGTGGTAGATGGTGGATTTAGAATAGTAGTTGATATGATTAGTCCTTGGGAGACTAGATTTTCTAATGTTTGAGGTGTGGTAGATGATGTGATGATTGGTTGAGATATTTGGGTTGATACCACTTGGTGTTGCGATATCATTGGCACGTTTGGAGGATTTGGTATGATAGATGTATTGGATTTATTTTTGTTTAGGGGGTTGACATGGTTTTGGATTGATGTGTTTAATGAAGGGATTTTTCCTATAGCTTGCATTGATGTGGATGATGATTTCAATATGGGAAATGGTGGGAAAATTTGTGATGTGTTCCCTTGTGGAAGTGAGGATGAAGCATTGAAATTACCCACTTGTCCAAATAAGTCTACTTTTCCTTGTGATACATTTGGGAGAGAGCTTTGTGTATTGAGAGGGTATGTTGGTGTTGCGGAAAAGGTCGAGTGGTTGTTTGTATCATAGAAAATGAGTTGCACATATGGATGTTTAGGGTCTTATGGGATGGTGTTAGGAATACCCAATATCATGTTGGCCTCTAAATTTTGGTTGTTGACAAGGGGATTCCCTTTAAGGGCTTGGAGTAGTGAAATTACCTTTGTTATCATTGGTTGACTTGGGGCATGAGATGATGATGGTTGGTTGATTGGTTGGATGATACCTAAAAATGAAGTTATAAATGATGTTTGTGGTAGGTTTCCCAAAGTTTGTTCGACAATAGTGCTCACATAAAAATTGAAAGGGAGTGTAGCCCCTTCTTTTTCCAATGCCAACATGTATTGAGTAGAATTTAACCGCATGATTGTGTTGACAAGTTTGTGAGTTTTAGGATTTTGAACTAGTTCGAGTATTTCATCCTGGGACATCTCCTTGAAGTTATTCGTGACATCCTCCACTTGGAAACCTCCCTCTTGAGGATCTTGAGGTATTTGAGGGGAATTAAGTGGAAGGTTGATGGATATCCTAGGGTTGAATTCGATTTGACTTAAATCACTTGAGATTGATGTTCCTTTGTTTTGCTCCGTGATCTTCTTGTGTTGTGACCTTGTTTCGACCATAAAATTGGGATCAACTTTTAGGAATATGGGAGGTGAACCTCTAACTCCCTTGTTTGATCTAAACTTTAGGTAAAAAAATAAATTCTAGGATATTTAAGGATCAAATGATGATGTTGTGATAAATGAGGGATGAATGATATGGATGTTTGAATTTTTTAGAACTTTACATCAATACTAGACCTTAGGATTTGTGATTTTGATTGATTTGATTTGGATAATGGACTTGTAGATCCAAAGATGTTAGATGTGATCTTGGGGTGAAATTTTCCAAAAGGGGTTATAATTTAACTAAATGTGTGAGAAAGGATTCATCCCCACACACCTAGCCAAACAAGGTGATTTTTATTTTTATCTAAGGATTTACCAAAAGTCTAGCATAGATGATTTTTCCAAAGCTTCCAAAAGTTGTTTGTGAGATGGGTTTTGGTAAATGTTGTGACAAATGGAAGTGTTGGTTTGATCCTAGATGAACCTAGAAAGCCTTTGTCTACAAGACCAAATTGTTGAAGAACATGTTATTCCCTATAAAATGTTCAAATCCAAAAACCAATGTTTGACTTAAATGAGAGGTTCATACTAAGCATAAATGTCTGGATTGTTGAGTGAAATAAGTCTATAAAACCTTGTTACCTTCTTGCTTATCCTGTGGTATTGTCTTAGGTTACACTTTCTAATGTATCTTCTTATAGCCTTTTGAGTATGAAACCTAAGTTTGAAATGATAGCATAAAGATTTTTTCTTTAGAATCTTGATTTTGTGGGAAATCATGAAGACGAACATATGTGTGGGGTTCAATTTTCTTTTTATCTTGATTAAGTGAATTATTTTTACCACATAAACTCATCTTGTTTAAATTCCAAGCAAAATGTATGTCTTAGCTCCTTTTCATTTGACAAGGTCCATTATGTGAAAATCAAAGAATCAAGGGCATAGTTTCCCTAGGTTGACTTTGGAGAGAGAAATTGAGATATGATCCCAAATATTTAAAAGCCTCTAAGGATAAAATCCCCAGGAACAAGCAGTAATAATTGGGCTCTTTAAATATATTCACTATTTCCAAAGGGTTTGAAATTTTGATGATTTGTTAAATGTTTGTTTTCAATGTTTGAGATCCAAGCAATGTGTTCAACTGACTTGAAAAATGAACAATCCTAGGCTGAAAAGATACTACTTTCTAAGTCCCCACTTGGATTTCTCCAAACACGAAGACAAAATGAGAAGTTAGAGATTTGGCGACACTGGCCCCCCTCCACGGCACATACTTCTCAGGACCACCAAATTTGAAAATCCTGAAGATCTGAAGATCCTAAGGATTTTACTGTTTCTACTTTAAATAGTACAAATGTGGGGCGGCTTCGGAACAACCATTCTTGCACCGGGAAGCATAAAGTTTTTTGGTCACTAAAAAAATGGTTCATAATAGGGGCTTTCATTAAAGGTGGTCATACACATGGAAAAATTATCTTGAGATTATGGACAATCAAGAGGCCTCCTAGTCTCTTCCTGAGAAGAGATTTTAATGTATCACACAAATACTAAGGGTGACACTTGTTGGTATGACACAACCACACCTATTGTTTGTGACTTTTGTCACAAACACAATTTTATATAGCAATTTAAAAGAGCTTGGATTTAGACCGTTACCACTTGGGTCATTCCCTTCTTTCAAAGTGGGGAGGCAGGCCCTCTAAAGATAGACAAAATCAAGGGAGTACATTTGTAGTTCGACTGCCCATATTGTGTGAAGTGTAAGGAGGGAGCACACACAATGTCTTTTCCTCACACTAGCATGGGGTTCATTTTAGATCCAAATTGAAATATGTGGGTGATTAGACAACAAATTTCAAAGGAATGCTTTTTATTCTCAAGATCGCCAAGTGGCATGAGAGAAGTGCATACACATTCAAATGACAACAATTACAAAACACAAAATAAAGAAGGTACAAGTTCTTTTTAATCCCCAAAGTAAAGGTGACTCTGTTTTAAGCACCAAAAGCTAAGTGTGAATTTTTCTTGTTCAATTTTATCCCACAAAGTAATGTCTAGTAAATTTCTAAGTTTAATTTTAACCAACTTGAAAAGATCTAATCAATGGTTAATTTTAAACCCAAAAATGAAGTAAGTTGGTCTAAAACAGAAAATGAAAGTAGGAATTGGGTGCCTTAAGCTATTACAATAAGCATTAAAAAATGCTTTTTCAAGATTAATACCCACTTTTCAAACTCAAATATGTCTAGATTTATCCTCCTTGATGCGAAGTAAGCTGTCAAAAATCAAAATCAGAAGCACAATAACAATCAACTCCTCGATAACCTACAAAACTGCTTTCAACCTGCAAGTATAGTCATTTAAATAAGATTTAAACCTACTTTATGATTCGCCTGTCTTAATAATTGTTGTCTTCTTCTAAAAAAACATCTAGATTTTTAGCACTCAAATCATTTCTATGTATAGTTGAATCATACATCAAATCTCATAACTTGGACAATTGAGCTATAAATTCAATGCCTATGGGTTGATAGTTTTAATCTTGAATGTATTCTAGCTATGATAATAAATGAAGCATGGATCACTTGCAATCTAAGATATGATTTTCAATGCAATATTGGTGAGACAACAATATGGATATTGAGAAGCATAGACCAATTTTAATTCAATTGTGTCTCCTCATAAATGCAATATTGGTGAGAAAACAATATCAATATTGAGAAGCAATATTGATGCACTTTCATAGCCCAACCTCAAAGGTAAGACAACAATATCGATATTCAGTCACTACCACATTAGTTAAAAGAGAACACTCCAACAATATATCAACACCAACAATAGTCTATAATAGCTAGTTATAGACAATAATATCGATATTAATAGTCTATATTAAACAAACTTTGATTTTTAGCAGTAGATCCACTTTGAACATCATTCGCCTCCTTGATTTGGCATTTCCACATGGGCTTACTATAGTGAATTTCTTTTTAATCACCTCTAAAATTAAAAGTTATACCCCAGGCATCAATACCAATATCAACTACTATGTGCTTGCCTTCACTTGTTGTCTTAAGATTATGGCATGGGAAAAGAGATGTTTCATCTGCAATTTTTGTTTAGAAAGATTTTAAACGTGAGAGTCAAATGAATTGAATGAAGTGATAAAACCAAACAAATTCTATGTAAAATGGCACAGATAAAGCTTGACAAAGGTAATTTACTTTGTGGCAACACCAACCATAGACAATGGACAACAATATGTATTAATAGTGTGGTAGAGAAAACTGATATGCAATGGATGGATCTCCCAACACCACTATTTGAAGCTTTTGATTTTATACACTGAATAAAATCGGGTGTAATGGGTAGTGTATGAGTATCATGGATGATGCGATAAGAATAGATTCAAAGTAATCTCACAAAATCTAACAACATATAAACAAATGGGCTTTCAGACTATTATTATAAGGTGGAATACAAGTGGGTGGTCCCGCACACTTATAGAACGTTGGTTTGCTCCCTAAAATACATATATGAATTTGATTCCTGCTTTAGAGTTTATTTTTCAATACGTACAAAACAAAGCAACTATATGAAATGAATGGCTTCCCTTTTACACTTTTTATCAACATGCTTTTCTCACACCTTCCCTGCTGGTAAACAATAATGGTGGGGAGAGGCTTGGCTATAAAGATGTTGCAACATAGCCCTTAATTAATATGCTTTTTAGTCTAAGGGCCACATCATCTTAGCAAGGGTCACATGGTTTGGTTTAAACATTATGATAAAATTATGATCAAATCTACTAGGCCGCACTAACAATCTTGACTAAGCTATAAAAATAAAGCATCGTATTAATTTTGATGCCTTATATCAACAAAGCATAGGGGTATGAATAAAGCACATATTATTTAGGCCTAAGATATCATTCTTAAATAGTAAAGAACATAGTAATCATTTTCTTCAAGATTACAATGTTGCTTTCAAACTTTTACAATACAACATAAATTGCACCCTCATAGGTGAATAGGTGAATGATGCAAAGCAGAGGGATTGATATCATTTATCTGAAGTGTATTTCCTTGCTATATCAAATAGGCCCACAAAGATAGAAAGCTTGTCTTTTCTAAATATATTAGAAAACAAGTTGAGTTCTCATGAATCCAAGTCACGAAAATGATTGCAGTTGCCAACTAAATACAAACAAAAATAAAGGAAATTATGATTGTGGTTGCATGCTAGACACAAAAACTAAAAATATGCTTTTATATGCCTATCATAATATAGATCAATGCTTCCTTTTAACATAAAATAGCTAGCTTTCTTTCATCAATCAAATTAAACAATCACAAAAGTAGCTCAATTTTCAATCAGAAAAGCACAAAATTGGATCATGTGAATGTCAAATGTCTAAAACTGTACACATGGTGGGTGCCAAAATGTGAACACTAAACCTGCATTTTTCTCAAACAATGGCAAATATTAGTAGTATTAGCCAATTTAAACAAAGAAAATAAAGCACTCCAATGAAATACTTGATCATGCTAAATATTCAAACAAGATAAAAAGAACCAAAGAAACCAAATGTAAGCATATAAAAGAATTAATCAAACTCTATCCCATAATGGGAGTGGTGCTTCTTTGATGTGGAAATAATTCCCTTTCCCACCCCCTTTGATAAAGCTTCCAAGATGTGATGAAGTCAAATTTCCCTCAAAGATAGTGATAGCAATTGGAGGATAAGGATTTTGCATAAAGAACTGGATCCTTTCTTCATAGAGAATCCCTCTATAAACAGGGTTGAAGGGTTGAAGAATGAGGAGATTGGAGGAATGTGGGATTAAAGGAGAGCCAATAGGACTGGGACCCTTGTCACAATTCTATTGGATGAGGATGGAGCACATTTTGGGGAATGTGCATAGTTAAGAGGATGTAAGAGAGATTAATGCATATGGTTGAGAGTGTGAGAGGATTAAATGAATGTGGTTGGAGATGTAAGAGAGATTAATGCCTTTGTAAGAGGAATTAATATTTGGGTAAGAAATTCAAATAAGTGGAGTTATTGAAGGAACATTCCCAAAGAATATACTTTTGTGAGGGAAAATAGGTTAATTAGTTAATTAGATGAAATTATTTTCATGTGCAAGTTGGTTAGTTGATTAGGGGTTTAATTTGACCAAGGTTGAGTTAAAAGCTAGAGGATGGGTAATGAGGATTAGGAGTTAATTAATCCAAAATTAATTAGCTTGAAGGGTTATGGGATTATGAAATTTCATTTAAATAATTTGATTTATTAAATCAGATGAGAGGAATTTAGGGTTTTAATTAAATAAATTGATTTATTTAATCAAACATGATGAACATTAGTGAATTAATCTAATAAATTGCTTTATTTTATTAATAGAAGAATTTGATAATCTGAGTGTCTATAGTTGCAAGTAGATATTCAATGCTACATCCACCTCTTAGCTCAACAACATGAATGCATGCATCAAACCCTTGAAATGATGATATGATATTTGAATTGTTGCAATAAACACTTGAAATATACCTTGAAATGCCTTAAGAATTCCTTTGAAATGCTCTAATGCTTGATCAATTGAATGCTTGAATGCTTGTTAGATTATGTTAGGAGAAACAATGTGAATTAACCCCTTAGTTATACTAAATTAGGAGATTAACCCCAAAATTCAAAGAGTTAAGGTCGACACTAGATCTAGAAAGAATCATAATAAAATTCTTGCCAAAATGCAATTAAAAAAGGGGGGTCTCATTAAGGGAGGACCCATTCGCCATCTTGGGCGAATGGGTCCTGGCTAAGTTTGTAGGACCAAGCTTTGAGGGACTAAAAGAAGGCTAAAAACCCATTCCAGATCAATTGAGAAAGGGGGGTCCTATTAAGGGAGGACCCATTCACCATCAAGGGTGAATGGGTCCTAGCTTAACTTACCAGGACCAAAATTTTCCCAATGAAATAATTTTTTAATTAAATTATGATTGTGGAGATAGATCTTCAGGAGGTTTCAAAATTAGGCCTAAATTTGAATCAAAAAGGGGTTAATAAGTCCAATTAACCACAATTAATTAAGACCACCAAGATAAGTGTGAAAGTGCCTTAAAATACTTTACAACATTTACATAAGGTACACATTATGCACATTTTATTCAAAAAGGGTCCCATAATGCTTAATTAAGCAAATACATCCTAAAAAAGCATGAAAGTGTGTTACAACACTTTACAACACCCTTGAAAAGGACTAATTAAGGTGTGTATTAGTTAAATAAAGGTCCTACAATAGTGTGAATGTGTACAAAAAATTACAACACCACTCCAAGACATCATTAATTCAACTTTAATGTCAATTATCAAATAAAGCAAGGAAAAGGATACTTTTTCCATTACTACACTTTGAAACTAGATGCTAAGCCCTTCAAGAAAAAGAAAAGGCCAATTAATCCCACTTTTCAACCTAAGATGTAGGAAGAACTTATTAAGTTGAGGGATGCTATGATTATTAAGCCTATTAGGCATTCTACTTGGGTTTCTAATTTGGTCCTAGTCATGAAGAAAAATTGTGACATTAGACTTTGTGTAGACTTTAGAAATTTGAAAGTGTCATCATTAAAAGATAACTATCCTTTTCCAAACATGGAAGCCATGTTACAAAAGGTAACTAGTTGTGAGCTGTTATCTATGATGGATGGATTCATTGGTTACAATAAAGTAGTTGTCAAATAATTTGAACAATATAAAACAGCTTTCAACACACCATGGGGCACTTATGTCTATGTTAGGATGTGATTTGGATTAACAAATGCAGGGGATATGTTTCAAAGAGCCATGGATGTGGAATTTTCTCATTTCGTAGACATATTTCTAGCAGTATATCAAGATGACCTGACTTCATACAGTAAAAAAGAGGAAGATCATTATATGCATCTAGAGAAAGTGTTCAAGAAAGCACTTGAGTATGAGATCTTTTTAAATCCTAAAAAATGTGTGTTTGGAGTGAAGGAAGGAAATCTACTGGGCCAAATTGTGTCTAAGGATGGGATAAGGATTGATCCTGGGAGAGTGGCTACCAAAGATAAAATTCCACAACCAAAAAATACAAAAGTTATCTAGTCATTTTTTGGTCAAATCAATTTCTTGAGAAGGTTTATCACTAATTTTGTTGAGATCACTGTAGACATCGAAAATATATTGATTGATATCGTGCACCTAATCCCAACTTACTAACATTGTTTCTTCCTAAATCATCCCTTGGTCTAATCGTTTAATCAAATTCCCCTATCTGATTAAATTCATCAATATTCGTCTCTTAATTAAATAAATCATTTTGTCTGATTAAGTCACTTTCTCCTGTTAATTAAATCAACCTATCTGATCTAATTATCCCTATTTAATTAAATAATCAATTTATTTGATTAAATCCCTAAATTATGTGCATTAAATTAAATAAATTAAAACCTTATTTGATTTAATCTAACACCATCCCTTTTAATTAAATAAATCAAAATCCTTATTTAATTATCCTCTTATCATATTCCTCTCTTATCTGATTTAAATAAATCCATAAATCTAAATCAAATAGTCAAATCAACTAAATCTCCCCTTAAATTAATCAAATCCTGATTAATTTAATCCTAATCACTCAAATCCTCTAGATTTTGCAACTTGCACAATTAAATCATTTAGTTGATTTAATAATTCCCTATTTACTTTCAAAATGGCATCAAAAAGGGAATATTCCTCCAAGTTTAAAATCTCCCCCCAAATTGACTTGTCCATCCAACAAAGCATTTAAATCTCTTACATTGTCTCTTACATGTCTCCCACTTGGCATTTAACTCATCTTTCATCCCCCCTAAACATGTCATCTCATCAAATTCAAATTTCAAATTTGCACATTGATCAAAATGTACTCAACCTTCATCCTATCAAATGTTGACAAGTGACACCTTGCCATTGGTTGAATCTTTGTCCCACATTGATCAAATTTGGACATTTCTTCAACTTATCAATCTATAAATAAGCTGCTCATATCCTCATTCCATCATCCACAAATTGAGTAAACTTACTATACTCAAATTCATAGCAATTTTCATCCATCTCATTGAATCATAGCTAGGTTTTTGCAGGTTTTAGCTTCGAGCATTCATCAATCTTCATCAAAGTGGATCACAATCTTCATCAAATCATCAAAGCTAGTAGTGGAGTTGGGAAAGGGCCAATTTTCACATCAAATTGGCACCAATTCCCCCATGGGATCAAGAGTTTGCATTGCTTTCAATAGGATTTATTCTACTTTCTTGTTCTTTCATTATTTTCTTCTCTTCATTCCTATTTTGAGTTTTTTTAATGGATTTCATGGGGAATCCTTGTTCTTACTTGCATTTGATCTCCTAATGTATTCATTTGTTGTGTTTTGCAGGTATTTGGATTAGGGATTCACAATCACAAGACCTATCTCCAAGATGTTAAAGAAGGGAGAAAAGGTGGTTTGGAGTGAGAAGCCTTGTCAGGCATTCAAGAGCATAAAGTAGGCTATCAAAGAGGCTCCAGTGCTAAAATCTCTTGAATTTTCTAAACCAATGCATTTTTTCTCCTTTTCTTATTTCCATACTATTGTTGTCGTGTTGTTGCAAAAAAATGAAGGATTTGAATAGCCAATTGCATTCTTTAGTAAGTCTTTGCAAGCTTTAGAACTAAAATATGACATGACTAAGAAGCAAGCATATTCTTTAGTCAAGGCTGTAAATAATTTCAAAACCTACTTAATGGGAGCTACAGTCATAGCCTTTGTGCCAAGTGTTGTTGTGAAGGACATATTCACTCAACAAGAAACTACATGCAGGAGGTGTAGATGGATCAACAATATCCAAGAGTTTAATATTGATGTTCAGATTACCAAGTTAGTGAGAGGACAAGGTCTAGCTAAGTTAATGGCTGAGACTAACTTGGAGGAAAATCAAGCAAGTCAAGTTGAGAGTATTGATGTTGCACCTATCTATGATATGCATACTTGCGGTTGGTATAGAATAATTGTTCAATACTTGAAAACCATGCAATGCCTAGAAGGTATGGCTAACAATGAGAAGAGAACATTGAAGTTACATGCCATTAAGTATGTCATCATTGACAATCAACTGTGGTGGAGAAGCCCAAAAGGTGTGTTACTCAAATGTGTGCATGGAAAGTAGGCGTTAGAGCTTTTGCAAGAAATGCATAGTGGAGTGTGTGGTGGCCATTATATGGCTAAAACAACTGACAATAAGATCTTAATGACAGGATTTTGGTGGCTCGTTGTTTTTAAAGATTCCCATAAGTTTGTTAAGACTTATGATACTTGCCAAAGATTTGTAGGGAAGTTGAAATTCTCAGGAAGTTTTCCACTCAACCCTATTTCTATTTAGGCCCCTTTTCAACAGTGGGATATAGACTTCATTGGTGAGATATCAAACAAATATAGTGGGGGAATTCATGGATACTTGTTTCAACTAACTATTTCGCAAAGTGGGTGGAAGCAATCCCCACAAAGAAGGCAACAAGTAATGTTGTGACAAACTTCATGATGAACAATATTCTAATTAGATTTGGAGTTCTAGAGAAGATCATTTCTAATAATGATATGTGTTTCAGGTCAGAAGAGTTCAAGGATTTTTGTGATAAATATGGAATATAGATTTCATACTCTTCACCTTACCATCCTCAAGTGAATGGTCAGGGTGAATCTAACAACAAGAGTTTAATGAAAAGCGTCAAAAGAGTGATTGAGAAGAATAAGAAGGCCTAGGACTCGAAGTTACAACTTGCATTGTGGGATAATAGGGTTATTGTAAAGAAGGCTACTGGACATTCACCATTTGCTCTAGTCTATGGTTTGGATGTGATAAGGGGGAAAATGGATACCTTTTTGGGATATCACACTTTTCTCATTCAACCATTCACTAATGTCCTAAGATTCCTAATTGGATTGACTAACAACCTCTCAAGGTGAGCCAATTCTCAATTAGGAGGGTCCTATGAAGGGATTCTTTAAGTCCTAAGGGGTTCACCACCAAACAAATTCTTGGAAAATAATTTTTTTGAAAACATGTGATATGCAAAATGTAAGCTAAATGAAGAAAAATGAACATTCAACTCACAAAATCAAGTAATATGAGCCAAATAATGAATAAAAATGATGAAATTAAGCTACACCAAGTTAGGGTATGTGTACCTAGGAAGTTTGGAGATGTAATGAGGATTCTAGAAATGTAAAGAAGTTGTAAAAATATGTTGTGGAAGACTAAGATGCCTAGAATGGTGTATTAGTCCCACTTTTGTTTTTCGAGGAAAATACAGAGTCTTCGAATGCTGGAATAGAATCCTGAAGAATCTCAAAAAAATACCCTATGGAGGACTAAGATGCCCAAAGTGGTGTATTAGTCCTGTTTTGAATTTCTGTAAATTTTGAACAGGATCTTGAGCTCCAAGGTCTGCACAAGCTTCCCTTCCAATTTCAGGTTCTAAAACTTCTGAATAAGGCCTGTAAGTGAGTTTTCGTGAAGATGATGACTTTGTAGTGCAACTTCACAACTTTTGCAACTTTTCACTCTAAGTGATCTTCAAGTCCAGAACCTAGATCTATAATCACAAATGTGTAGGATAGGAAAACCTTGTTGTTTTTTAGTGAATGGGGGTTTTCCTTGGTCAAACCCCTTGGTGGTAATTAAACCAAATGATGAAATGAATCATGAAACATGAAATATATAAATGATATCACCTTGTATGATGTCTTGTGAAGAGAATCTATAATATACCATGTAGTGGCCATGAAGAATGTAGATCTTGGATCCTTGGATATGATGTGAATAGATCTTCAATGCTACATCCACAATCTTGGCTCAACAACGTGAATGAATGCACTAAACCCTTGACACGATGCTTGAATCTCGATGATGGCTTCAAATTATTGATGAAATGCTCTTGAATGCTTGGATACTTAGATTGCTTGTTATCTTGTTATATGAAAAATGAGAGAGGGAACCTTGTATTTATACTTATTCATGCTTAGTATCCCGAAATTACACCACAACAAGCCGACATATAAAATCATTAATTAAAGGAGGCTAAATCCTACCTAGATTTGAAATTAGACCCCAAAAATAAGCCAAGAAGGACTAAGATTCCCTAGGTGGCATCTTAGTCCCAAGGCTCAATTCTCGAGACACAGACTCCAAAAAAGGGACCTTTTCAGGTGTTTTCAAAATCAGGGTCCCAAGACTCATGAAGGACAAAGACGCCTTAGATGGTGTTTTAGTCCTAGTCCACAAATCAAGGACACATAGATAGAAACATTAAATGATCATTTATCTTTTGAGGTTTGTTGGGATTTTCCATAAAAATATATAGTTTATTAGGCTTGTGGATGCAAAATAGGACAAATTAAGCCATAAAGAAGTATAAATAAAGCAAGGTGGGCCCAAACAAGTGTGAAAATTCAAGGGTATGCATTTTGCTACACTACATTTATCCCCCACTTTAGTGAGAGGATGAACTTGCTTCAAACTCAAACTAAAGTAGTCAACCATGCAATCAAGAGGGATTCAAATTTGCAAATGTTAGTAAGATAGGATAACAATGATCACGAGGGATGATCAAGCCCCCAAGGTCGAGATCCTATAAAAAACCAACATAGACACAAAGGAACACACATGCATATGATATATGAAGCCATAATCAGATTGCTAGTATACATCATCATGGATAGAAAAAGAAAAACAAGAAAGCAAAACAAAAAAAAAGGAAAATGCCACAGATCAAGCTTTGACTAGCCATCCAAGGTAGTGGATTGGGTCTAGGTTGTTTTTCCAAATAGAGGTTTACAAGTGGAATATGCTATCCACTATGCAAACAAAACACACACTCACAAGGGCTAGTGAGAGGTAGGTGTCCACTAGGTGAGCCCCAAGGGACCATATCAAAGCCATACCTCCATGACTTTAATAAGGCACAAAAATGCATGCTCACATGGGCTAGTGAAGCTAGGTGTTCACTAGGTGAGCCCCAAGGGACCATATCAAATTCATACCTCCATGACTTTAATAAGGACAAAAAGGAAAAGAAAATGCAACAAGAAAGAGGGATGTTCAAATTGATTTTTCTTAGTTCATGTGAGGTCTTACTCTTAGGGGACATCATTCCTAATGTCTCCAAGAGAGGATCAATCAAAGGATAAAAGATTCACCACTTAAGGGATGTAGTGCACCGCATCACCACTAAGGGGACTATAATATGCAGAGATAGGTCACACTCTTGAAGGACATTACTCCCAATGTCACCACAAAGAGGAAAATGTTGCAAGTATGAGTGAGTATGGTGGTGTTGTCATTAATGTTGTCATTGATGTCAACACAATATAGGATATTGCAGAGAAAGGAATCAAGTGATTGTAGGTTGTGCATGTATAGTTGAGATACTGTTGAGATGTTGTGAGTACATGGATCTATCTTTATGGTGTTGCAGGTGTGCTGATATGATGAGTTGCCAAGTGCTTTTGAGAAATAGTGAAGACAAAATTGTGTGTGTGTTCAGAATGTGCTTCATTTTGTGCTCGGAATTTCTTCTATGTTGATCTGAAGTGTTGTTTATGGGAATCCTTAGGTGATATATCCTAGATTATAGCTTTTGGTTTGATGAACAGTGAAAGTTGTGTTCACCAGTGTGTGAACTGGTTTGACAGAGTTGTTTTTCTATGGACTGGGAGAAATGTTTCTACTCCGCAATCCTTCGCTATTTTTTTCAGGTCTTGTGGATCTAGAAAAAGGATTGTAATGGTGGTATTTGTATCTTATCAAAGGTGTTCATGGTTTGGTGCTTTAGAAGATGAGTTTTAGAGTTACTGTGTGTGTCTGTACAACCCAAATGGACTGATGGAAAGTGTTGTGTATGAAGGTTGTTGTATTTGTTGTGGATGAATCTAAAGGTATCTAAGATGTCTTCTAGTTTATGGTGAAGTGTGTTATGTGGTCCACATGTTATCTTCTCATTTTAGAAATGTGTACTTCAAATTTCATTTTTTGTTTTCATTAGGTTTGGTCGACCTGGTGTTTACACGTCATGCGAAGGATAAGTATCAAATAAGGAAGTGTGTGATTGATCTGAGACATTGTTTTGGGTCTTGATTAAGTGTTGGCTTGGTCCGCTCTCATTCCTATCAACCACAGGAACGTTGAGTTGCCGACCTAGTTTGAATTTATAAAATGAAGCATGTGTAGCTGACCTTGGAGAAAGTTTCTAAGGTTAAAGATGGTATAAATACAAGTTGAGATGTGATGGATTTAAAAAGTATCGACCATGCCACAAGTTTGAGAAGCAAGAGTGTTTGAAAGTGAATTGAGGTAGTAGTACTTTAATGTGTCAGATTCCTAAAAGAAGTGAGATGATGGTGTTTGCAATTCTCTGATCAAGGATGCGGATGTGTGTAATTTTTTGTGGTGTATTTTTCTATTATCTTTTGTATCTGTAGGTAGTGAGCCTCCTTGTTGCATAGTGAGTCCTACCTATAGGAAGTGGACCTTGTATTCAGACAGTAAGTTATTTTGGGCAGTGAGCCTCTTTGTAATCAGCTTTGGAATTACTTTATATTGTGAGTTAATCCTCACCATGGTTTTTCCCTTATTGGGTTTTCCACATAAATTTGGTGTTTCTTGTGTTGATATTGCCTTATGTTATTTTCATTTCATGCTCATACTTAATAACATAATAAAGTGGATGTGAAGTTGATAAGTGTTTGAGATTTGTGATTGTGTTTAGTGACAATTGATTCACCCCCCCTTTCAATTGTCTTGTTCCTTTCAACAGAAAACAAGTCATATGAAATAAGAAAATCACATCAAATAACATAAAAAGGAAAAAAAAAGCAAGTGAAATCATGTTGATGTATGCCCCCACTTTAAAGGAATTGCTAACACCATGTTGTGAACAATTACTTTAAAGTAGCAAAGGATAAATGCTAACAATAAAGAGGACATGAGAGCTTATTTTGGCAGCCCTATGCCAAGTCATATGTTTCTGATAAGCTACATCATGAAAAAGGTAGTATGTAACATGTGAGACAACTTAAGGAATGTCGTCCAAATCCCAAGCTTACTCTTGTATGTTCATGAAAGGTGGTCAACTAGCCAAAGGAGGCAATGACAAGTGACATATGAGGACAAGGATAACTAACCCCTTGCCCCCACTTAGTATAGAACAAGGGTGAGCTGAAATGAAAAGAAGAACTAGGTGCTTCAACCGAAGGGAGAGCACCACAGTCCTTAAGATGTTGAATTTTTTTATTTAAAGCCCTGCACTCATTAGTAGCATGGCCATGAACTCTATGATATGTACAAAATGAAATCTTGTAATAAAATTTCTTTCACGTTCTTGGAGGGAGAGACATCAAATGATCTTGTAGGAGTCTCATCAAGATACTCTCTTGGTCAAAATTTGAGGATGTTGCTTTATTTTGCATCAAAGATATCTCTTGCTTAGTATTAGTTGTCATACCTACACAAGACTCTTTGGATTGTGATATTTTGTTCTCTCCTTTACTAGAGGGTGTAAAATCTAACAAATTCAAATCATCAGTGTTTTGTGTGATGGCATTGACATTAAGTGAAGATTTCTTTGTTTATTTCATTTTTTGCAAAAGATAAAGACCACCAGTGTCTATCAGTTTAGGATGCACTAATGTTAAAGTCAGTTTAGAAGGATGTTTTGTGATAGCATTGAAATTAAGGCTTGTTTGTGTCTTTTGAGGGACAATAACCAATACCACTATTATTTTCTTGCATGTGCGGTTCTAGAGGGACACAGATACCTTGTTCTCTAGCACCACATCCTTTTCCACTGTATCCAAGTTGTTTCATAAGCTCATAACCTTTTTCTTAAATATTTTTCATTTCTTTAGGATTTGGTGGTTGTTGATAGTCAATTTCTTCGAAGTTTATTGTGTAATTTGTTGTCTTTTCTTCTGAAGTGGTTGAGGTGGATTCTTTTGAAGGGTCTTCCAAATTTTGTGTTGACATTACCACTATTTCTTTTCCCTTGTTTGAATCTTTGTTTATTATCTTGTATCCTCCCATGAATGTATGTTCGAAATCTAAGGAACCCCAATCATCTTATAATAGCTTTGTGACTTCTTCAATGTGTTTTTCTTTATTTTTCTATTGCACCGGTTCCACTTGTGTAGTTGGTGTTAATGTTTTCAAAGAATTTTCCTTAGTTTTCTCAAGTTGTAAGACACTATAAGGGTTAGGATCAGCGTCAAGTGTATATACTTTGTTGTTGTAGACATACTTCATTTTATGATGGAGGGTAGAAAGCACTGCATGCATCTCATGAATCCAAGACCTTCCCAAAATAAGATTATAGGAAAGATCATGAGGCATAACATGAATAGGGGTTTGTAAGGTAGCCTTTCCAACTATAATAGGTAAATTTATCACTCCAAGTGATTTCTTTCCCACATTATCAAATCCCTTAATAGATAATGAGTCAAGTTGAATTTTTGATTTATTAACACCAAGTTTATCTAAAAGGCTTGCACTACACACGTTTAAGGCTAATCCATTGTCAACAAGGGTTCGCTTTATCCCTGTGGTATTGTATTGAGCTATGATCATGAAAGGATCATATTGTTTTTATATTTCCAAAGCAAGGAGCTCACTTTGGTGGAAAACAATATCAACATGTATTCCTTGAATTAGGGATGCTATGTCATTTGGTTGCACATTAGAAGGGATAATAACTTGTTGTAAGGCACTTTGAATCATGTTATGATAATGGGGGGAGGCTTGGATAAGGTACCATAAAGATATCTTAGCAGGAGTATTCTTACGTTGTTCAAAAAGATCATACTCCTTCCCATTTTGTGAAGGAAAATGAGGGGGACCTGGTAAGATAGGATTAGGAAATGGGAGGGATGTTGAAGGTGTTTTTATTGGTTACGGATTGTTCCTAGTGTTATATTTATGAGCAATGGTATTGTAACTTGGTTTTTGTGAAACATTTTTTTTAGGTGGTTCAAGGATAAGGAAATTTTTTTTTGAACTTGTGGTTTGTGAGAGGGTGGATAAATGATAAGTTTAGGCTCGAGAGAATACTCCAAGGGATATCTAATGTGCATAACCTCAGAAGAACTATCATTATTTTGATGATCTATTAGTGAAGAGGAATCTAAGGTTAATTCATCATCTTCATCTAAGGAATTAGTTTTGTCAATGTGCTCATTTTCTTCCACCATGATATCTTCCCTAGTAGGAGAGTTTTGAGAACTACAAACTAAATGTTCTTGAAATTCAAGGGTTGGTTCTTCTAAAATAACTTCATCACATGTAAAGAAGTTATCAATGGTTGAATTGTCTTGTTCATCAATAGTGGGGGTATTAGGAGAAGGCTCTATTTGATTTTCCTTTTTCTCTAAGGTCTCATTCTCGTGTGCCATACTATCAACCCTAGTAGGAGAGCTTGTAAGATGTTCATCACATTCCATGGTTAGATCTTGTAAAGTAGCTTCATCAAAAGTAGGGGAGCCATCAAGGGAAGGACAACTATGATTAAATAGATCATTCCAAATGGTAGGAGCATTAGGGAAGGGAGGAACAAGATTCTCATGACTCTCAATAGGTTCATATTCTAATTCAACCTATCCTCTTTGTATCAAGGGGGGATATTAGGAGAAGGATAATTATGGTTATCTATGATATCATCTTCTTTTGCTAAAACATCGTCACAAATAGGATAATTATGGTAAGGTGATGTTTAGAAATGTTTCTATGATCTCATCTTCTTGTTTTCTAATGTCTTCCAAAGGGGGAGGAGGAGAGGGACATTCAAGACCCTCAATGCTTGTATCTTCTGTCACCAAGATACCTTTGTCACAAATAGGAGAGGTATTGGGAGAAGAACAAGTATGATTGTTATGATTGTCTACACTTGCATCCTCTTGTGTTATGAAATTTTTACAAATCCAGGAGATACTAGGAGGGTATCCAACATGCTTATCAAAGGTTTTACTTTTCTTTCCTAGACTACACCCATGAATAGAGAAAATAGAATCATACAAGCCACTAGAAACACTAAATGTTTGAAGAGAACACATGCTAACATGAGAAAGTAAATAAAGTGCAATGCAATGACTTAAAGTGAAATGTTTAAATGCAATTTTGAAATTTGAAACAATGTAATTTGTTGATTACACTATGCAATGATATGGAAATGGAATGTTGTAAATGCAAATTTGGAATTAATTAATTCATGAAATGAATAACTTTAGGCTAGATTTAGTAAAATGCTAATTCAAATCCTGAAAACTACAATCTGAAATTCCATAGGGACTGAGATACCAGGGAGGGCATCTTAGTACTCTTGATAAAATTTGAAGGTTTCAAAAGCTGAAACATATAGCAAATCACTCAGACAGGGTATTGCTACAGAAAACCAAAGAGGGACTAAGACGCCACCAATATTTTTTTAGTCCCAGTAAGGGTTTTTTGCAAAAAATCAGACAATTTTGGGTTGATAATAGTGTTCCTAGGTTTCCTACCCATGGACCTCATGTTTGGAAACAAAAATTTATGCAAATGAAGGCTAGAAAAAGTAACTAGTGACAAGAAATTGGATGCAAAAGTGAATGCAATTTTTTCAATTTTGGATGTAATAGAAATGTTTCTAAATGCAATTAGGATGATTAACAATGCACTTTTCAGTTTTTGATGTTGCAAGAAAGTAAGAATGCAACCTATATGCACTTTCACTAATGCAAATATAGGGAACCCTAAATGCAATTTAACTAATGCAAAATGCAAGAAACCGTAGATGCACTTTCACTAATGCAAAATGCAATGCAAGAATTAATGCAATCTAGATCTAGGATTTTAATAAACTCCAAATCAGAAAAGAAAAAGCGTAGGGTTCACCAAAATGATGAGGGGGAAAATGGATACCTTTTTGGGATATCACACTTTTCTCATTCAACCATTCACTAATGTCGTAAGAGTCCTAATCAGATTGACTAACAACCTCTCAAGGTGACCCAATTCTCAATTATGAGGGTCCTAGGAAGGGGTTCTTTAAGTCCTAAGGGGTTCACCACCAAACAAATTCTTGGAAAATATTTTTTTTGAAAACACGTTGTGATATGCAAAATGTAAGCTAAATGAAGACAAATGAACATTCAACTCAGGAAATCAAGTAATATAAGCCAAATAGTGAGTGCAAATGATGAAATTAAGCTACACCAAGTTAGGGTATGTGTACCTGGGAAGTTTGGAGATGTAATGAGGATTCTAGAAATGTAAAGAAGCTATCAAAATATGTTGTGGACTAAGATGCCCAGAATGGTGTATTAGTCTCGCTATTGTGTTTTGGGGAAAATACAGTCTTCAGATGCCAAAACAAAATCTTGAAGAATCTTTGAAAAATATCCTATGGAGGACTAACACACACAAAGTGGCATATTAGCCATGTTTTGAATTTCTATAAACTCTGAATAGGATCCTAAGCTCCAAGGTTTGCACAAGCTTCCCTTCCAGTCTCAGGTTTTGAAACTTCTAAATAAGGTTTGTAAGTGAGTTTTCATGAATATGATGACTTTGTAATGCAACTTCACAACTTTTGAAACTTTGCACTCCAAGTGATCTTCAAGTCCATAGCCTAGATCTACAATCACAAATGTGCAAGATGGGAAAAACTTGTTGTTTGTTAGTGAATGGGGGTTTGCCTTGGTCAAACCCCTTGGTGGTAATTAAACCAAGTGATGAAATGAATCATGAAACATGAAATATGTAAATGATATCACCTTGTATGATGTCTTGTGAAGAAAATATGCAATCTACCATGTAGTGGCCATGAAGAATGTAGATCTTGGATCCTTGGATATGATATGAATAGATATTCAATGCTACATCCACAATCTTGGCTCAACAACATGAATGGATACACTAAACCCTTGACATGATGCTTGAATCTCAATGATGGCTTCAAATGCTTGATGAAATGCTCTTGAATGCTTGAATAGTTGAATGCTTGGATACTTAGATTGCTTGTTATCTTGTTATATGAAAAATGAGAGAGGGAACCTTGTATTTATACTTATTCATGATTAATATCCTGAAATTACACCACAACAAATCAACATATGAAATCATTAATTAAAGTAGGCTAAATCTCACCCAAATTTGAAATTAGACCCCAAAAACAATCCAAGGAGGACTAAGATGCACTAGGTGGCGTCTTAGTCCCAAGGCTCAATTTTTGGGGTGTAAACTCCAAAAAAGGGACCTTTTTAGGTGTTTTCAAAATTAGGGTCCCAAGAACCATGGAGGAAAAAGACGCCCTAGGTGGAATTTTAGTCCTAGTCCACAAATCAAGGACACACAGACAAAAACATTAAATGATGATTTATCTTTTGAGGTTAGTTGAGATTTTCCAGAAAAATATATAGTTTATTAAGCTTGTGGATGCAAAATAGGACAAATAAAGCCATAAAGAAGCATAAATAAAGCAAGGTAGGCCCAAACAAGTGTGAAAATGCAAGGGTATGCATTTTTCTACACTACAGGATGCTAAACTTCCTCAAAATAATCTGGTAAAGATGTACAAGTTTGTGCAAGAGTGTGATGAGAACATTTGTGATGATATGCAATAAAGGATTGATAATCTCATATAGTTAGATGAGACTAAAAGAGAAGCTCATGACATAAATGCAAAGATTCAACTATAATTCAAGCACTTGCATGACAAGAAAGCTTCTCCCAAAAAAATTGAAGTTGAAAGTATGGTGTTGATGTGGAATGCAAGGGCTCAAGATAAGGGAAATCATGGAAAATTTGAGGCACTGTGGTTAGGCCCTTATTTGGTATCCAACACACATGGAGAAGATTCATACTTTCTCTAAAGATTAACAGGTGAACTTCTTGAAATGCAAGTGCGTGGATAGTTCTTGAAGCCATATTTCTCTTGAAATATGCTCTTTTCCATGTACATTGTACAATCCTGTAAATTTTGTATATATGTTGTTTGCTTGGTTCTAGTCTTCTTGCCTTGTCCAGGTAAGTCCTTGGTTTTTTAGTTCTTGTACTTGGTCTACTTCAACTTGACATTCTATGATCTCACTTTGTTTTAGAAGAACATACATCCCCAACATGAGCCACTATTGGAACTCCTAAAATGCTTTGTGTTCCACTTAATAATTTTGTAAAAAATTTGGATGTTCTCATGATCTAGGGCTTAGGGTTTCATTTATTATCATGCTTTAGGGTTTTTGTGTTCCTAAACCCTTTCCAAAAACACTTAAGTTTGACTCCTTTGCAAGTATTCTATTTCAACATTAACCTTTTATCATCAATTCCTAGTTTTTTAAGTCACGTCTTATGCCTTTACATTGTTTGTTTATCGGCCCCTCCATCTTGGCAATCCCAGTCATTACCCACCGCTTTATTATAAATATTGTCTTATGTTATGCAGGTTCATAATCCTTAAAATATTATCCTAGGTCCTAGTTTTGAACTTTAATAATTCTATCATTCGCCTAAGGTTTCAGCCTTAATCTTTATGTCCATGTCTGTCGTGTGCCTAGTCGGGCCACATTTAAGTTACTAACCTTTGGTACATTCAGATATGCAACATTAAGATGGTCGTCAGATCTGGAGGATTAAATCTCGGTTGCTCCCCGTGTCCTTGTCAGGTTCTTTTTCTCATTAAAATATTCTAGCGGGTTCGCAACAAGTGTCCCTTTGTCAGTGGGACCCATCGAGCTTTGAAGGAAGCAAGCACTCCTTTTAGAATAGATCGATGGTTGAGGATAGATTACGTGGGTTGCTCCTAACTGCTCCCCACCATCTTGTGGGGGACCCACCTTTGCCTCCTATCTCTCAGTAGGGAAGCGGGAGAGCGCCACGTGGAGTCATCTAAGTAGCAAAAACAACATTAGAAAAGGGGAAATATTAATGAAATATTTCAATCATGGGTCAAAGGTATTAAAGCTTGGGCTACTAATGGGATTTTCAAAGCACGTGCTTTAAATGCAAGTGAGATCTTTTAATCTTGGTTATTGGTTGCATTTGAGAGTTATGAGCACGAGGCAGGTGATCTTATGGTAAATTGCGCACATGTTGGAGGCTTGAGATTAATCAAAGCCCTTCCCCACCTCCTCGCTAATGAAATTTGTACATGGGTTAAGACTCATGAGAAAGTGGGGAGGTTGGCATGCAGTGTTTTCCTTAGTGCTAAAGAGATGGTGGAGCCCGTGGGTGACTAGGAGGCTTTTCCACATGGCTTGTTTTGATTGGATAAAAGCAATGACTGCTTACAATTAGCTTTTTCAAACTTTTTTGACTCAATCTAGATTGTTTGTCGATTCATTCCACTACATGATCAACAGTCAGGATTTAAACTTGAGTTGTTGGTTGTCAGTTCACTCACATGAGCTTTCTTTTGAACATTAATGGTCGAGATGCTCCAGTCATTCGACATAAAGAGGATTGTTAGCCATTTTCTTTCACAATTACAATCAGTGAGAGCTGAAAAATTGGTCTAGATCCAAAGAAGAAGGCATGAAGAGCTCGGGTGGATAGTTGCAAAGGCATTGGAGAAAATTTTCCCGGGTAAGGAGGTATCCACACCTTTCTATGTCAATTGTGCATAAATTAGCTAGTTTTGGGAATTTCTTAATGTTTTGTAAGCTTTAGATGCTTAGGGTTTGCAAGGGTTTGGTTATTTGCAAATTCCATAAGGATGGTAAGAATTGTGTATGGTCTGGGAGGTTTTTCCTTCTACAAGCTTATTTCTGAGAGCATAAACCAGTGAGACTCTTTTGTAAGTGAAAATTCATAAACTCTAGGTCTATTATACTGAGAAAATGAGTAAACCTAGTGATTCAAGCATTAGGCCAAAAATAAACCCCAAACAGAAGAGGATAAAGAGACCTAATACCCAAGATGTTACATCTGCACCTAAGGAAGATGCACCAAAAGCACTTGTAAAGCCAAAAGTTGAGAAGAAAACTTTTGTTGTATTCATGGAGGGTGAAGCCAAGGGTATTACTGAAGTTGGCTACAAGAAAAACATGTTGGATAGGTGCAGAAGGGATGATAACAAAGATAAGGCTAGTCAGTCTAAGAAGAAAAAAAAGAAGGATAAGGACCACAATGCTTATGATTCTTATATGGGGTAGCCTGATGTTTCCATGGAAGATGAGGCAAATTATATGAGTGATAAGGCATAGGATGATCTCGAATATGCCCAATATCTTCTTGCAATTGCAATTCTAGAAGACTCTATGATGGCGAGATAAATTCTCTAGTTTCAACAAAATCATGAAGGAGACATGCATACCTTGACTTTGAAGATGATGAACCATTACAAAAATAGAGTATCGATTTAGATTTTTTGTCTTAGAGGCTAACGTGGATGAGAGGTTTTGATGATGCTACAATGATGAAAGATGCCTTTTGGAAGGCAGGTAAATCTTCTTCAGTGAATGAAAAGGGTTTTTATCTTATATGTTTTCACCCTTATCAAAAGATGCAAATATAACTGCTTGGGGAGTTTTGAAATTGAAATGCAAATGAATGTCAAATGTAAAATGTGGCTGAAATTGTAATTTGGCTTGAAGCTTGTTGCTCCCATGTTTCTATAAATGGGAATTCAAAGCCAATTATAGGGGTCTTTTGATGGTTAAGTATTTGAGCTCATGTAAGAGAAATTTTGTAAATACAAGCACAGAGGAATAGAATAGTTATGAGTCCTAGGTGTGAATTCTAGCTTGTAATAGGCATAAGAGTTTTACAACAACAATGGCATATGAATGAAAGTTGCAAATTCTGGAATAGTTTATCTCCCATATATTTTGTTGCACAAATTATGAATAAAATGATCAATGATGTTTTATTTGTCTTCAATCTCTTCGTTTGAATGTATGGTTTTGTTTTTTCTTTAGTTCAAATAACTAATTAAATGTTTTGATTAAATAATAGATCTGTGTGATAAGGTATAAGGATTACTAAGTAGTTTGTGTTCTAGATATCTAGAGTTGTTTATTGCAAAGAAATATAACAATAGTCTTTAAATGCTAGGTTTAATTGTTCATGTATTATAGTTTATTGCAAATATGAGTCTGTTACCCATGGATAAAGCATTGTTCTATTAATTTGGTCATCTTTGAAGTCAATTGAGTTGATCTTACCTATCAAATAACAAATGCATATTGAAAATCACTTCACTACTATATTTGACTACAAATTCTAACGAATGTTTGGTGACATATCAACAAAATATTGTTGACTTACTGACGTAACATTAATTTAAATTTCATCATTGGATTTTTGTCGCTTTAATGACCACTTTTTATACATCAAAACCATGACCCAGCATCGTCGGTCAATGCCACAGAAAATATTGGTGGTGTTCATCACAACATCAACATAACTTCGTCCATCTATCAACAAAAAAAAACACAAAATGTTTTAAAACACCCATATGAAATCATCGAAAAGACACCAAATGTGCATCCATTTTCTGATGAGGTAGAGAAAACTATCATTTCCATTACGATGAAAAGTACATCACGTGTACAACAACCTTGTCACAATTTTTTGTGGTTCGTTAGGCTATGTTCATCGCAATTGCAACAAAACCCTGTTGTTTTTAAAAAAAAAATTATTTGTTCAAACATCTTCTAGTTTCCCCAATGCTATAAGTCTTCCTGATGTTCATTCCTTTGATCTTGAGTGTGTCGCTAAGACTCTTGCCAATTGAACTTCCATTAGCGTGACAGGAGACATTTCAAAATCATTCCGAGAGTATTTGTCTCACAGGGGAAATTTCTTTGTGCTTTGTCGGTGAGACAAGATGGGTATCTCACCTATGGTATTTCATCGGCGAGACATGTATGATGGGATTGACTCATGGATCTCATTCCGAGAGTATTTTTCTTGTCGGGGAACTTCTTCATCGGCGAGACCACAAGTTGTATCTTCCTGATATGTATCCTCCAATGAAATTTGATTGGTGTGACAGTCTTGACCTCTTGCCGATATGCCTTTAATTTTTGATGAGGTGGAGAAAACTGTCATTTCCATTATGGCGAAAAGTACATTGCGTGTATAGCAACCTCATCACAAATTTTTGTGGTTCGTCGGGCTATGTTCGTTGCAATTGTGATGAAACCCTACAGTTTTTTTTAAAAAAACTATTCGTTCAAACATCTTCTAGTTTCCCCAATGCTATAAGTCTCCCCAATGTTCATTCCTTCGATCTTCAGTGTGTTGCCAAGACTCTTTCTGATTGAACTTCCATCGGCATGATGGGAAGAAATTTCAAACTCATTCTGAGAGTATTTTTCTTGCCGAGGAAATTTCTTCATGCTTTGTCAGTGAGATAGGATGGGTATCTCGCCAATGGTATTTCATCGACCAGACATGTATGATCAGACTGACTCATGGATCTCATTTCAAGAGTATTTGTCTTTCCAGGGAACTTCTTCATCGGTGAGACCACAGGTTGTATCTTCCCGATATGTATCCTCCTATGAAATTTGATCAGTGTGACAGTCTTGACCTCTCATTGATATGCCTTTAATTTCCTAATTTGCCTCTTAGGGATTTTGTTGGGAAATTGTCTTTTAGTTTCTATACTTGTTGATTGCTTGATTGTTTTGGTGTTTTGTTTGCATAATATGATATAATGGACTTGAGAGACTCAAAATGTGCATTCAATGTAATCATCTTAACTTTAACACTATCCAAATATAAGCATGACAAGATAGAGGACAATTTTCACCTGGTCTATTTTAATATCCATGCAACACACTCTTTGAATTGAATGGTATTTTCAAATTACACTTCATTCTAGTTGAAGACTACACAAGACTTAAATAATGTTGGGAATGATGTGCATATAACTCAATGCTAATACAATTTTCCACCACAACAATAAGAGATTTATTCTAGTGTTATAACACACCAAGACAACTATCTGATGAGTAGTAACACATAAATTTGTAGCAACAACAATTGAAGGATATTTTCTGAAACATTTAAACTCAAAAATGCACCTACATCAATACTACTTCAATTGGCCTACTTAGAATCATCATAATCTTTGTTTACAACAAGTGACATCAACTATAGGACATGGTAATATAGAATTCTTATAGTCATATAGAATGTTTAGACATTATTATCCAGATGACTCCAACCTGATGCAAGATATGGTGCCTCCTAAGAAACTCATGCAACAATGAAGACTAACAGAGACCCTTTTGTGATGAATAAAAATAATAGTTAAACCCAAACCAAAAGCCAAACTAGCAACATATAATAAATAACTGTATTAATTCTATCAAATGAAATTATTTTATCATCAATGCATGAAGCACATGACAGATGATTACTAGGAGCAATCCATCCACTCACTTATTCCATTGGTCACAAAATAAGAGAATCGTCTATAAAATTGCTACCCATATTGAAAGGTGCCCCTCATATTGATCAAATGGCATGTAAGCAACTAGAGATGATTATTGGGAGCAACTACATAATCAATAACCTACTAAGCAATGGCATGACATCATCACTAACTACTCATCACATAGTTAATTGTGGATGATTTTAGCATTAACCACATAATCACAATATCTATATGTGTAATGATTTAATACCAGTTGTGTTATAGGGCTCTCTTCTAGACCCCTCATACCCAGACCTAGTTCGAACCACATACCAATCTCAAGCCAATTCTTGTGCTGAAATGGTTGGGCTCTTCTCTTTTTTTTCTGTAGTACATGAGTACATCCCAAGTTTGTCTAATCCAAACTCGTATATCCCCAGACACAGGATCCATCCGTGGATAGCTTCCCCTACAAAAGTTGTCATCCAGGGTAACATATGAGATGTGTTAAAAAGTAAAATAAGTACAAAGGGTAACATATTGAAGAAAAGAGAGCTAATGAAAATCGCATAAGCTTAAAAGTGTAGCATAATGAAATATTGAAAAGTGCATTACCTTATTGAGCTTCTCTTTGTTTCAAGAATAGTTTAATATTCTCTACTTAACAGGGCCAACCATGTGAAAATGGAAGCTCATTTGGCATGCCCCCCCCCCTCATATCACTCTCAATTCCCCATACCTAATCATATAACATTAATCATTCATTCATCCATTAACAACATATAACATTCATTCTTTCAGTTTTTACATATATATCAAAAATATGGTTGTCAAAAATATCAGTTTTTAACATTCATTAACATATTATCAAAATATGGTTGTCATAATATGATTACAATCACTTTTTTTTTGTTTATTTTTTGCAGCTAAAAAGGAGGAAGTGGAGTATCATTTTCTAAATCATTCGTCCCCCCTTCAGTTGTTCTTCCCTCTGTTTGTGATCTTAATGTATGCCTAGTCATGTACTCATGATGTGGAGGCCGCTGCAGGGGGGTCTACTGCAATAACAAAGAATTGTTAAATTGATATGTTTTATTATTATTGTTACAAGTATTTCATTAATTAAAAGAACATTAGAGTGGTGCTCTTTACCTGATGGGGCCACATCATGTTCCTGATCTTGTCTTATAGCCTCATGCTCAACATGTTGAACACCCTCTAAATCCTTTGGAGTTGAAACATGAAAGGTTACATTAATTAATACACCAATTGCAATTATATATGTTTAAAAGAACATTAGAGTGGTCCTCTTTACTTGATGGGGCCACATCATGTTCCTGATCTTGTCTAGCTTGATCATGCTCAACGTGTTGATCACACTCTACATGCTCTAAAGTTGAAACACGAAAGGTTACATTAATTAATACCCCAATTGCAATTAAAGATGTTTAATTGTATTAATCCATACTGTGTTTTGTATAGCACATGAATACATCCAGTACCGAGATGCACACCATGACCTTCATCTGCAGATTGTGCTCCACCCTCATCAGGTTGCATTCCAATGTCATGTGCAATATTATCATTGCTTTCCTATTTAAAACAAATAGGCACATAATTACTTTATGGTGGAAATTAATATTGAATAGATTTCACAAGTATTCAATTTTAAATAAACTTCATTGAGTTTATTTACCTGTGTCTCGGATGCAGTGGAAGCCTTTTTTTTCCCAGTCAAGAGTCTTAGGCATTTAGCCACGGCTCCATAGCCTTGTTGGAAGGTGATCTTCAAGTCCTCTTTTGTGGGCACTCTATTGAATTCAAAGCCCTGCATTTTTGCATAAGATCATGAATTTCGCTTCTATGGTGTGATAAAACCAAAATTGTTTGCAATTTATTATTTGGATGCAATATTTCATTTATTGATACTTACAATTCGTGTGGCTAATTCCATATAACCACTAGAGCCAAGTTTGTGTTGCCCATGTTTTTCTTGTCTTTCCTTTGTTTCCTTCAAGGTGTCAGGCAACCTATGAAAAGTTTGAAATACGTTAGATCATGTAAAAAGAATGATTAATTTGTATATAATTACATTGTTGATAGTATCACATACCTTCCTTGGCCCGGTGGTGTCTTTCATTTTTTCTTTTCAACCTTCTCCTTTCCATCTGACACCAGGTCCTTCCACTCCCTCTCTGGAATCATGGGGGGACACTTGTACTTTTTGTTCTTCTCTAAATGTGACCTATATTGGTCCCTCACATACTTTAGATAGGTACCATCTTTCTTAAGGACCTTGGTTCGGTTGAATGTGTTATTACCAAACAGAACAACTAAACGGTTAATGAGCTCATCTTTTAAATCTTGATTTTGGTGCATTCCACCGTGTACATATGGTGGGCCTAAAGATCTGCAATGTAATATCATTTAGATGTTTATAAAAAATATCATTTCCTACAAAATGATCATGGGATCATTAGTCTAAAAAGAGTGATCAATAAGTAAATTTCAATTGGATTATATATAATAATAATTAAAACATTTTAAAGTACCTGGGACCTTCTCTATCTTTATGGGAACGAAATCCTCGGTCACCACAAATGTGATTGGAAATGTTCTCATACTAGTAATATGGGAAGATCCAAGAAATGCTACTAAAACATCACCAGTACTAGTGGCCTCTACATCCCCAGGTACATGTCCTGACGCATGTTCTGGCATGTGTTCATTGCCAGAGGATGCACTACATGATTCTTGCATGCTATGTGTTGCCGACATTTCAATCGATAATATAGGCATGGATGATGGGGTCAGATGATGTGATGTATGCGCATGAAAATCAAGATCGACACTTGTACCAACCCCTACTCCTTGGGCAGCACCTATAGTACCCTGATCATGGCCAACAACATCATGAGGATGCAAAAAATCCTATAAAAACAACACATATTTTAGTTCATGACATAAAAGAGTAAAAAATATAAAACCATGAATGAACTTATGTTATAATTAAAGATCTCATGACAACTTACTTGCAAGTTTCATCCTCTCTCAGTCAATATTTTAACCCTTTCTCTTATCTCATCTATTTGAGGCACTATGAATAACAACTGAAGGATTTCTTCATTGCATTTTTTTGGGTCTTCCTTATCATATCTAGAGGGTTTGTGGAATATGTGATGTCATCATCACATAATAGTGATTATACCTCCCTATGGATGCTCTCCTCTACTACTGGTGCCTTTCCCCAATCATCTGACTATGACAAGAATATTAAAAAAAATTATGGAAATCAACCCAATAAACTTATTAAAAAAATATAATAATAAAAAATTTTGCTCATATCTAATTTGTACAATTACAATGAGGTAAACCTGTCGAGTAGAAGCACCTGAAGATGCATCACGATCTGTGCTCTGGGCTAGAGCCTTCCCCCTACAAGCAATGTCCCGCTATGACAAAAATTAAATATAAAAAAACATTACCGAAATGAAACCAATAGACTTACAAAAATAATAATAATAATAAAATGGTATATTGGAGTCATTAATTGGAGGTTGGGTAAAATGGTATATAGTGCATACCACCCCCATAGTAACTATGTTTGTATTTATGAAATTCAAATTGTAATTGATTAGCAACTCTTCCTTTGTAGTTATTGATTTTATCACTCATGTGAATACATGGTTTCCCTCACGCTCAAATATGCAATTGGGTTGCTTATTTGTTGACCCAGGTCGTGTACTATTTATAAACCCTACAATATTCCTTACTGCTTTTTGCCTTCCGTCAATGTACATAGCCACTCCTTTGTTTTGATCCTTATCTTTTAGGTGTATATAATTTGCTAACAGTGCATACCTACACATACGTTGTGTATATCAAACTAGTTGCATCCAATCTTTGTAACTATAACAGGGTCTGACGTACTCCATCCATTCAGTAACTTTGTCATAATAGACCTTTATGTCATCCATGCAAAATAGGCCCAAACCATGTAATGATGATGGCGCTATGCGAAATATCCTCTCGTTGACACAAAAAGCAGTGTTTATTGGAGGAAGTTCCTTGGGTACCCATTTTTTCCATAGATGTTTGTACCTCAAGGGAACCTCGATGTTGCCTATACTCTCATCATCATAAGAAAATGACCCCCCCTTTAGCAAGAAAAAATTCCATGTGTTTACAAAATTTTCTTCTAATCTTTTGACCTCTAGTTGATCTCCCTCTTTTAGACCTACTACATGTCTCGCTTTCCTCTTCTCTTCTTGAATTTCCCTCGCTCGAGGAAGAAAGATCTGAAAAATACCTATTTGGTGGTACCTACACTCATAAAGATGTTGGATGAAGTTCTTTCATGGTGATGTGATCCCAAGGTATGGGGTTGAAGGATTAAAAACCCAGCTTGTCACTACTAGTCAAATGCATGTGGAGGTAACAATAGTTGTGAATGTATCAATAAACCTTGTAAGGGTTTGATGATCAAAGATCACTTGGTAAGCATGGGAATGGTTTGTAGGGTCACCAACCTTGTGTTTTGAAACCTTGGGTTTTGGGAACATCTAGAGGATTCATTGTCTTGTTTCTTGGAGGATGCTTTAGCCAATCGAGCTAGGCCCACCGCGCCAAGTCTATAAGGAGTTCAAACTAGTGTGGAAAATGAGATAAAAAAAAAATAGAGATCCCAAGGTGCCAAGTGTAAAAAAAAATGATTTAATAGTAATGAATACGATAAATACCTGAAGGTAAGAGCATAATAAATAAAATAATACACCTTAAATTATTGAATAAGAAAAGAGAGAGAGATTTTGTTTATAGAGTGATGAAAACACCTTCAAAGGAAAGTTTTTTAGAGTGATAGTATGCTCACATGTTCAAATCATAATGTTGAAGAGTATAGTAGAAAGCTTCAAAAATTACTTATACAAGCTTGAGAGTGTGAGAATTGATGGATTGAATGAGAATGAGAGAGATTAAAAATTAGAAGATAGAATGCAAAATGAGCAAGTATAGGGGTTGGAGATCCATTGAATTTTTTTAGATCAATTAACACCAAATTTGGTAAGTAGCAAGTGGTGAAATGCTAAAAAATGACAAATTATTATAGAAATTATTAGTGCAACACATGGATGTCTACATGTAATACTAGTTTCTAGATAGTTTTAAAAATTTTAAAGGCCAAACACTATAAAATTACAAGGCTAACAAATCTCAAACATGACCTTTCATAAAAGGGACCATGGGAGGCATGATCTTGGCACCATGAGAGGAAAAATCTAAGGGCCAAATCAGCCTAACAAAATTCTAGGGGTGACAAATGCCAAAGTGGGTCCAAAATGTATGAAATATTTTATGTTGCAAATATGTAAGAATCTACTTTAAGGAGTTAGAATAAAAAAGGTTATAAATCTAGTAGTTTCCTTTGTCACTAACATGTCTAGTTTACATTACTGAGTTCAGCTTATAATATATACTCAATTTTCATGTATGGATAATGCATATAAATACAAAGTAACATTATAATGATAATTTATGTACTTTTGAATTTTAGTTTAGCATTAAAATTAAATTATTCTTTCACATAGTGATTTCTTTATTTAACCTAATAGGAATAAAAAATTCTTTGATATTATCAATATAGTAATGTTATATTTCTCCTAAACTAATTTATACATAAAATCACCATCATGATTATTCATTTATAAAACAAACATAATAATTATACATTTAAAGATTAACACAACTAAAATTAGATATTATATAGTATAGTTTCTTACATACTCTTAAATTTATAGTTGTCCAAGTTACGAACTAGTTATGTTAATACCATAACCCATGACAATTTTTATATTACAAAAATATTATTTCTTCCAAGCTACTACCTACAAGAAATCATCCAAGAATCAAGAAAGGCTAATAGTTACCATCTAATATATTGGGTCACTAATCTAAGTTGTTTCTTACTATCCTCTAGGTAAAGGGTGTTTCAAATTTTTCTATATGGTAGGAAAATAAATCAATATGACATAAATAATCAATAATAAATCATCAAAATAATCAATACTTATAGGAATTTTCCAAAAGATTACATCTATTATGAGATTCATGAAGCATAAAGCTACTATATAGTAAAGAATGGCAGTCCATTTCATAAATATTAGTCATGTCATTCTTGAGCTATGAAAAGGCAGTTGTAAAAAGACACAATTTTAAATGCATATAGGAAAAACTTGTCAAAATTCAAGGCTACCTAATTGAAAGGATATTCGTACAAGAGAAGCTCATGGTCATTCCCTAACAATGGCTAAGGCATCATTGAATAATGGTCTATCATCTCAAAAGGGATAACATGATAGTCATTAATCAAGAAGGTAGAGATTTGGTAGACAATGCATAGTCAAGTGATCAAAGGAGCTTCAAAGATAATGACAACCTCACATTTAAGGTTAGATGATAGGCCTTTAGGGAACAGTCTGTAGCAAAGTATTGAATGATAATTTCTTTAAAGGGATACAGTTAACACACATACTTTTATTGTGGGAAAGAATGTGAAAAGAGGATGAGATCACAATGGCACCACCCCAAGGACCAAAGTGTATGTTTTTTTGCAAAGGGTAGCACGGTGGAGACCAAAATTGGTAGTAAAAAATGACACTAAGGTTGTCTAATGTGACAGTTTCAAAGGAAGAAATGGTGTGAAGTGGTATCAAATTGTGTATGATAAGTAGCTAGTAATAAACTAGGGTTTTTCCTCAAGAAACATGTTCTCATCGAATGCCATGATTGAAAGATATGCACAAAATGGATTTGTTGAAAATGGTTTAGAAACTTTCAAGAACATGCAAAATGTCAATACCCTTTTCCAAAGCTCCCATTTTGGCACAGGAAGTGAGGATGTTGTGTGTGCATTGAGTGAACTGTTTGATGTATGTATGTGATTTATGTGGAAGCATCTATCTTCTAAATCATTGTACTTGCAACAAGATTTCTAAATGTGGGGGAAAAATCACTTATAGTCATTGTCCCTTAGTCAATTTTCCCTTTATGAGTACCCTCACCTCTCGCTCTAGCTTTCCTCCTGCCAAATGTTTCCTAGTCTTCCTCCTCGACTCAATGGCCTTGTAGCACTCATCTAGTGAAGTCTCGCAACTCTCAACTCAGGGGTTGGATGTAGTGGTTCTCGGTGCAGTATGCTATGTCATGCTCCTGCGCACGTGGGGCCAAAATTCATAATAGCTTATGTCAAGTTTCACTCCATACAAGCACAAATTGAAAAAAAATCAACTTTGGCCCCATTCACATGTCACTATGTGGGGTCAACATGAGGAAACACTAATTTTTTGGGAACGAAATAACCAAAGATATGATCAAATAATATATAATCATAGTCATAGATTAATTAGGATTTGATCATATGGAAATTCTAGGAGAGCTACAATAGTTGTAACATCATGAATTAACAACATTAAAAAGTACAACATGAATTAATTATGTAATGGCATAAAAATTAAAAACATCATGAATTAATTATGTAACCATATAAGTCAAATATAATTCTATCAAGAAATCAATATAAAATAGGTAATATAATTGCATAACTCATACATTTCAGAGTCATTGATCTTCTTCTTCATCCAACTCTTTGTCTGTATCATCCAATCCAGATTCAACATTGTAAGGATTGGTCATATCATCATCACCGTCATTGATATTAGTTTTGATAATGCCATCATCCACATGGATATCATCTTCATTAACATTAACTCCTACATCATCATGATCTAGTTCCTCTTCTTCGATATCTTCGTCAGGCACATCATCAACTAATTGTTGATCCTGATCATCATCTACATCATCTTCTAGTTCTTCGGTATCTTCTTCTTCCACCACATTATACTTTACCGGCCTTCCTCTTGGATCATGTCTAACAAAAAATGACCAACCTAGTTTACCTGGAACCTCTGAGTAAAATACCTACTCACATTGGCTTGGAAGAACATAGGGCTCATTTCCAACTCACTCAATCAACCGTGTATTAACCATGGTAAATCCATTATCATGTTCAATAACAGTTCTCTTGGGATCATTTTTCATTCAATCGTCACTTGTACCATTGGACGATGAACATAACTAATTTGAAGGACTTAAATTCACACTCAAGTATATCATCCAAAATCCCATAGCATTGATTTTATGAGACTTTTGGATGTATGTCGCTTCTAGATGAAACATTAGTCACCTGAAAGACTAAATTTATCATAGAATCACAAGTTTTCTTCGTGTCATACAACTTTTTGATTTTAAATTTATGACCATTGCACCACATAGCCTTGTGGTGTTTCACCTGCAATATGTCAAACATGTAAAAAATTATTGCATTGTCAGTTGATAAACATATTTATTCTTGGTCTAATGTATGAAAAGAAAAAAAAACTCAACATATACATACATCAATATAATTGAAAATAATTAAATAATATGGGTGATTAATATATTTATACATACCTATTTATCTCTTAAACCATATGCTAAATTAGTTTCCCTTGGTGTAACATTGGAATCTCCATTACGATGAGCTTCTTTAACCAATGAAGCCACACCTTCCCATGTTAATGTGTGATTGGATTGTTGACATCGTTCAATCCATACTTTCATCCAATCAAGATTGTTTACAATGTACAAATTTAGTGCATCCCACTCTTGACCAACTGTATAAAAAAAATTGAAATTCACAAATGACGTATAATTAGTTAATTACCATGGTATACAACCTTAATTTATAATTGATGTACCTGAAAACCTAACATCCCACTACTAATGATCTTATTATCTTTCATTGTTGGATGAATGCAAATTAAAAGAGTATGCAAAAAAAATGAATTATGACCCTGAAGGGTACATACACTCTTGTAATAAAAAGAAAAACCTTAGTGGATACACCCATGTTCCTATATCGGGGGAAGATGTGTTTAAGAACAAAGAAGACAAAGAAGCAAAGGAGGTTATAGAAAATTTCATGAAGGAGTTAGAGAAAAAAAAAATGGATGATTCATCTAAAGAAGAATCTGTGGGAGAAAATGAAGCACAATCACAACAGAGAACGGTCTCTCGGATGATGAATGATGAATATGAAGAACTCCCTGACAGGGACTTACAAGTAGCCAAGGAATTGTGTGTAGATGAAGATGATAGGCTTACATCCTATGAATCCTTTATTACTGGTAATGAGTTTGTAAAGTCAAGAGAATTTAAATATTTTTAATATAATTACAAAGGAAAAAGGTTGAGGGAATCCATCCCAAATATTACCCCTAAAAATGAACAGCAATTGATGAAAAGGTTGAAAGATGATATAGATAGTGAAGTGTAGAACATGACCCCTGAAAGGGGTAGACAGTTGTTACTTGAAGTTGGTGTAATAGTATTTCCTGGTGTTGGAACTATAAATTTTGAAAATTTTACATTCATAAATCCCTTTGAGGAAACCAAATCTTGATGTAATTCCCTAAGATCACAATCAAATTTGATCCCTAAAAAATCCTCTAAGAAAATGACATTTTGATCCATATCGACAAGAGTTGGTGTAAGTCTCCCCAATCCATAAGCCATTGTATTCCATTGAAGGTGTTTTTAGAATATCAGAAGGAAATCCAAGTTGTCATATCTATCAAAGTGCATAGGCAAACACATATCGAGCAAACATAGCTCGTGGTTTCACCGACGTAGGGGATCATCGGCAAGACAAATGATATCGGTGTGAGATCTATCATTCAGACTGAGCTTATGAGTTTTGTCAATGAAATATATTAGTGAGAAATTTTTCTTCTCACACTAATGATACAAAGGAAACTACTCATCAACAAGACAAGTATCATCGGAATGAAGCTAACAAATCATACCGAGTAGTTGTGTCTTACTGATCAAGCACAAAAAATCATATCAACAAAACAAAGAGTTATTGTTGTGAGTTCAAAAGGTTCTCCCAACTCTCCATGTCACACCAATGAGAGTTATATTGGCGAGAGTCTTGGTGACATATTCAAGATCAGAGGAATGAACATCGGGGAGACTTGTATCATCAGAGAAACTATAGAATGTCTTAGCAAAGCATGATATCTTGCTGATGAACATGTGAATTGATCAAAAGATCATCAGAATGACTCTTGGGGATATGTACGAAAGATCAAAAGGATAAATGGTGTATCGGTGAGAATTAAATTGTCTCCTCGACCAACAGGGTGTTTGATGAACATTGGCTAGAATAAAAAATAAAGGGTCACCCAGAGTTCAAATTGTCTTGCCAATACAGGGTACTTGATGTGATAGTGAAAATTTCAAAAAGATTACGAACGCAAAGAGATAGTTGATTTATTGAATTAAATAGCAATAATTGAAGAAGGAGTTGAATGGAATTGACAGTAGAAGAAACAAGAGGAAGGACAACGAACCAGAGAACCCTGCGACCAAGGGATTTCAAGCAAAAACTATGAGTTCTTGCAATTTTGTTTTCTAATTCTATCATTTTAAAGAGGTGTAATGGAGGGAATGAGCTCAATGAAGACACAAGGGAAAAAAAACAAGCTGAGAGTAGTCACCCCAAGAGAAAAAAATAGAAAATTGAAACTAAAAATGAACCAGGGGTAGTCAAAAGAAAATTAAACCAGGACCTAATTGACCAATTACTCGGTTATGGACCTAGGGCCAGGCACTCTACGCAGCTCAGGCCAAATGTAGAAAAGTTAGAAGATAAATGCAAACACATAGGAGACACATGGACCCCAATTAGGGGATATGAGTTATTCATCTTCCATTACCACCGAAGGAACTGATATGAACCAGTGTGTAACCCCTGGAAATTTAACCTAGGAAAGTTGGTCTGACCAAATGTGTTTGTAGATGTGGAATTGATAAAATTGTTAGTTGCCAGTTATGATCCCAAGCTAAAATCTATTTGTTACCCTTCTGGAAAACCATTCATACACATATCAAAGGCTATAATCTATGAGGTTTTCAATCTAGAAGGAGTGTGCAATGAGAAAATTGTGTATGAGGAACTGGAAAGAGAATTATGGGGATTGGATACAGTGTACAAGGGTTGGAGGGTACCACTACATTGATGTAAGAAAGATGGCAACACAGTTCCAATGGATGATGGTGATGGTCCCCCATTTCATGTTGACCTATTTGAGCCATACCTGAAGTACACCTATTTCTCAGCATGCCAAGTGCTAGGAGTGGATGCCCCTGAATACATGTCAATTGTGTTGATGGTGATAGCAGCAGATGTCCAATGCCATAACTCTTGACCTTTTGATTATGCCCCACATATTTTCAATGAGCTCGATGCAGGATTGATGGCAGTAAAGAATAGCTCCCCTATTTTTCATTTAAGGCATTATTCAATCTTGATGCATATGATTCTTTACTATGGGAAAGAATTGAAGATGTGGCCCGAGAAGCTGAGGGTTTCACAATTTGATAAAGAGGGAGGATTGTTGCTAGTACAACTTTTGACTGCCATTTGGGATAGTAGATTTGTTAACTCATGCTTTATACATTTTGAAGACTATTTTTTGAAGCCATTGTATAAATTATATAGCCACCCTTGTAAACATTCATTGTCAGATGAAATAACAAGATTCCTTAGGCCCAAGGACTTTAATTGGCCTATTAATCACAATTGGGGAGACTGGTACTATTTGGAAGGTGCAATGATGATCAAGGTATATGGATTTGAGGATGCATGCTTTATTCTTCCAAAAATAGTACCTGGCAGAATTGCATATCTTGGGTTTTCCAGGTAATTAGATTATTCAAATTTCATGAATTTAAACTCTTTTGGAAAATAGGCATTCATGCCTAGCACACTTTGTTTCGGTGATTTCATTGTGTTGGCAAGGGATGGATATGATTTGGTTTTGAATAAATTTCTGCAATATAACATGAAGAAAGGTCCACCTCAAAAAGGATTTGATCCAGAGGGGTATATCAACTTTGCAAGGGACAAAATGAACTTGGGTGGGTATGATCACATACCCTACCAATATGATGATTTGATTAGAAATCTGAAAGAGGAGAAAGTAGAAAGAGTGGTTGATGAGTACAATAGAGGATTGCCAGATTTTGGGATGCTATCTTCAGAAGAGGAAACATCTAGAGATAATAGGCCTCGCAACACAACTGAAAAAATCACTAGATCAAGAACTCAAGCCTACAAATATCCTCCTAGAGAGATAGAAGTTGAGGAAAGTTCAGATACGGATGCAGGATAAATTGCCTATAGATCATTTGTAGTTGATGATGAATTTGTAAAAACCCTAGAGTTCAAGGCCTTCTTGTATAAGCAGAAAGGGAAAAAAATAAGGGAATCAGTTGAAAATATAACACCAACTAATGAAGGACAGTTGTTGGCTAACCTAAAAACAAGTGTGGATAAAGAAATGGAAGATATGACTCTTGAGAAAGGGAGAAAGATGCTAGAAGATGCAAGAGTCATGATTTTTCCCCGGTTAGATTTGAACTCTGCCTTATTCTTTGATAGTTTCTCGAAGAACAATAATGCCACATATAAGCCCAACCCTAAAGGTGTGGCAGAGATATATGTAGGATCCAGGTACAATCTAGATGAGGGGTCACTCATGATTTGGGCCCTGTATCCACCTCACAAGAAATTAGTTGTGATTGATAATGAAAAAGATTTTGGGCATGTGATGACCTTGAAAGTTGGGGAGGTTGATGCCATAACCGCATTAGATATTGGCATTAATGTTGCTAAATTGAATAATGCATAGATTCAGACGTTGATAAAGGAAAAGGAAATGTATAGAATGAGCAATGAAAGATTACTTAGAGAGAATGATAGTTTGAAGGATATGGTGGGAATAACATTAGGACCCACTAAGAAATCAACTCATGGAGAGAGTTCTCACACAAAGGATCAGTGGGTAGGATTAGATGCATACTCACAAGGGAAATATGATGCACTCACTGCAATGATAAAGAAGAGGCAAGCCAACTTGATGACTTGGCTGAGTAAACTTTGGGGAACACATTCAAAACATTATGCTGCAGAATGAGAACATGAGAGGATTTATGGGAGAATCCATGAGAAACTCTAAGAAATAAGTGAGAGAGATGTTCCAAATAATGCAGCTATTGATATTGCCAATTATTTCATAAAGAGACATAAGGACTTTCAAGAATAATTGCAGGGGGACGAATAGGGGTTGATTGATGCCACTAAGAAAGGATTACCAAAGTTGTTAGAAGACAAAGGAGAATTGAAGAAAAGGACAAATGGATTAAGGAATGTGATTCAATGTTGAAAACATTTCTGGAGGTAGCTACAAGAGACAATTCAACACTGGACGAGGCTTGTGAGCAGAACGAAAGGATGGTGATCATGGAGATAGCAATTCAGAATGCACTTGGAGATGCTGACACACATGCACATTAGGATTACATTGATCATTTTTCAAAAATCCATTTATGGCTAAATAGAGCCTAATCTCTAGTTCATTATTGTTGTTATACAAAAACATTTCTGAAAGGACATGTCCTTTTATACTTTGTTATATTTATACCTGTTCTATATGATCAGGAGAGATATAGATAGACAAATAGGAAAATAATGTTGTAGATAATTTTGTAGTGATGTTTTCATCAAAAAGACTCAGATGCATGCACGAAATTCAATGAACTTAATGAAGATATATGAAATTGTGGCTTAATCTTTGGTATCAGTTGTTTGTGGAATTTTACAATTATTTGATTGTCTCCATTTTGATGCTTTTTTGTTATTCAAATTGGTATATCAAGCATATATTCAGTTTTCCAATACACATTTGTTGTATTTGTGTGATGTGATCATTTGGTTCTTTCAAGTAAAGATTAAATCCTTATAATCAATCACAGTAACTAAAGAGTATTAATTGGATCAGTAAGAAGAATCAAATAATTAGGGTTGCCATCATGTCTCAAGTAGAGTTTATCAGCCATTTACTTGCATGTTTATACAAGTTATAAACCACATTTATGTGCCAAACAGTTTGAATTATTGCCATCACAGATTACACCTTCCTAGATCTTCATTAGACTCCATACACCCAACAAGGAACTAGTCTCATATATTTTACCTGTTAGATTAATCCACTTTATTTTTACATCTGTTAACTGAACATATCTCTTTCATGTTGCTCACATAATTTATGTTAGAAATGGATTGCATCTGTTCACTATAAAATTTCCATTGTGAATAGATTGTTGCAACAAAACCAAGTCATTTAAGTATGTTCAAGTTAATATAGGTACACCCACCTAGGTTTAGCAGTGCCTGAAGAGTAGAAGGTCTAACCCATCTGGCCTTGTATGTTACCCTGAAACGTATCAAGAATTTGGAAACCTCTTGAGGAATTCAGCCTATGTTTTTGAGAGCTAACACCTGGTTGGGACCTCAGTTCCTCTTTAATTTTTGATAGTTTTTTACATAACAAGGAAGGAGAATACAAGCTAAACATAAAGGGTGTAAAGGAAATTTACATAGGGTCAAGATTCAATCCTAATGAAAATTCAATGTTGATATGGGCACTATACCCACCTCAGAAAAGGCCAAAGACCATCGATATCAAAAAATCCTTTGGACACATTATGACCCTTGAAGTTGGGGAAACTGACCCTATGGCTTCAGCAGACATGGGCATAAGCATTTCCAAGTTCAACAAGGAACAAACAATATAGTTGATGAAAGAAAGAAATTATTACAAAATGAAAAGTGAAAAATCAGATTTGGAAATTACTGCCATGAAAGATGCCAGAATGAGGATCACCTCTGGAACTGATATAGAGTTGTAGAGTGAATATGAGCAGTTGCAAGAAGAACATCAACAGCTAGTAGAAAAGATGAAGGACCTTTAGTTTGACATTGTGGCAACAATGTTGCACAAGAGATTTACAAATCTGAAGATATGCCTTGATGATTTTTGGCATGCTCACAAAAGAACTATGAAGTCATTCTTGAGCATGGGAGAGTGACAAATAGATTGGGTACTAAGAGACATGATATGTAACTACATGATGGATCCGACACCAATTCCATCTCGGCCATTGACATAATCATGAGAAAGCATGACAACTATGATGAAGACTTACAATCAGAAAACACAGGGTTTGATGGTACTGTGAAGTTGGGATTACACAAATTATGTGATAAGAATGGGTTTTTGAAGGAACGAGGTGATTGGATGGATGAATACAATAGGATACTTTAGGAAGCATTGGATACAATCAAAGCAGAAGGGCTATTGCTGGATGGAGCATGCAAACATATGGAATTTATGATAAAACTTGAATATGAAGCCCGAAATGCAGTGCATGATGTAGATACCCATACCTTGGAGGAGTATAAAAAACATCTCTTAGCAGCTAAGTCAATGTTAGGAGAAGATTAAATTGTTTTATAAGTTTAATTAAGATCAATAGTTTAATTATTTTCCAAAAGAAAATCCAAAGAGACACCTTTGTTGGGTCTTCTTCTTATATATATTAAATTTGAATTGTAATATTTGATCATCAACACTTTTTAAGATTTTAATACTTTTTAGTAGTGAAAGACTTATTTTCTGGAGTAATACAATACCACTACTTTTCTATTTGTGTGTGGAAGATTCTTTCATTTGGACTAGTTCTCTATTGTTTCTTTTCAAGCAATTGAAGGCAATGCAAAATTTATTCTAATTAATCTCCATGACCATCTTATAATTACCCCTCACTTTCCTTAATCTACCTTTCCCCATCAGGTACTCTCCTTTGAATTTTTTAATGGAGTTGGGATCCCAAATGCAATCTACATGGATCCTTGTTGCGAACATAGGAAGATATTCAGTAATGTACACCATAGTCTGGTATACCATACATCCCTCCACCATAGAACCTTTAGGATGTGCTCTTTGTCTAACCAAATCCTTCAAAAATTTCAAGTTCTTCTCAACCATCCACATTGACCTTGTGTGTACAGGTCCACACAATTCAATCTCCTCAACTTGGTATATGAGGTAGTGTTCTTGTGCATTGAAAAATGTTGAAGGTAGACACTTTTTCATTTCACACATTAGACGAGGAATTTTCTCCTCCAATAATTTATATCTTCTTTATGGATTTCTTTAGATGATAGCCATCTACAAGTGATTCAAGGCACCAATATATTAACGAGATTTAACAAAAATATACAATATATTACATAACAAGTAAAACAAATAGAAAATATAAGATCTATACAATGAATTGAACAAATGTCGCTACTTACCTCATGTATTTTCCAAGATCATATATAACTTGCTTGACATTGTTGTCAAAGTTGTCTGAGAGAGATAGAGGTAGAACGTACTACAACAATTATAAAATGATCTTTTCATTATTTTTCCAAAACTAGTAAACATAATACACTGAAAAGTACATACAGTATACAAATATATATAAAATATACCAGAATAATTACCTTAATGAAGGTATGTCAATCATGCGTTTTCATCCCTGACCCAAATTCACCTTTCTTTGTTATGATATTGTTTATGTTTGCAACAAATTCTATGGGAAATCAAATTTTTTGTATGACTTATTTTATAGTATTGCTTTGCTGCTCTGTTAATAACCAAGGAAGGGTGCTTATATTAATTTGGTCTCCATCGCTATTTAATTGAATGACATTTTTCATTGCATGATTGGCTTCCTGAATGTCACTACAAATTTTGACAATTTTTTCTTTGTCATGCCTTCCATCCAATATTTTCTATAACGTTTCTTGTTATATTCTTTCTTATATGCATTGTATCAAACAAATGCACAATTTGTAGCTACTCATAGTAGGGCAACCTACTAAATTGTCTAGGATAACTTTTCAGTCCCTGTGGAAGCCGGCCATTAATGCCTTGACGACCTTCATGAAGCATATAGGTTAAACAAATTAACAATGACAATCATTGTCAATTACAACATGAGTAAACAAAACACAATATAAAAATATAAATTCCAAACATATCATATATGATAGATAAACAATTTGATCCGATGTATAACCTTAACGATTAATTCTATTATATTCCAACTTCCATAGGCGAGGTGTCATTCTTCGTGGTTTTGATGTAGTCTCTTCTTTCCCATTGAAAAGATGTTTTCAGTAGTTTGATACTTATGATTTATGTGGAGGAAGTTCCTATACTCATCAAACACCTGCTTTCCTAAACTTGTTGAACGACGAGATTTCATCTTTGGACCACATACTAGACATGCAAATTTTCCCTTTGTTTGAAGACCTGCAAGATCATATATAATTGGATTAAATATGTCAATTTTTATAATTATAGATAATGAATAGATTATTTAAAAAACATGCATGATATCTACTTCATAAAATTAAATATCGTTAAAGTGCAGTTGAATGTTGTAACATACAACAAAAATGTGTTAGCCCTAGGGCATCATGAATTGTCCATACAAGCATTGCATGGAATTGAAATTTTCTTTGTCCTATTGGTCTAGAGACGTCATACATAGTGAGGCCATTCCATAACTTTAGTAACTCATCAATAAGAGGCTCAATATATACATTCATATCTTTAACTTGGTACTTACCTAGTTGAATGAACATAAACATTACATAATTATTATAACCATTTTATTGCAATATATAAGGGTATGTGGGATCATCATGGAAAAAATAGGCCCTTAAGTGGCAAAAAATTCAGAAAAATCAAAGTTAGGCAACTTGATGTAAAAATTTGAATATAGTTTCTAAACTACTAGGTTTATTTAAAAAATAAATAAATCTATTTGGTAAAAATTTAAAATTTCAATGCAGTAGTACTTAAATTTCAGGGAAAAAATAAGAAGTAGGTGTCTATCTAACCACCCTAACCACAATAAAATGATAATAACTTTTTATAATATTTTAGATATAAAAAGAGGACTCATGTCTAGATGTGATGCATATTTTTTTGTAATTTTTCTCCAAGTAAATAATTAATTGTAATTTTTTTATTACAACTTTTAATAAATATAGAAACTTGTCTGTCTAACCACCTTAACTTGGTCAAAACTTCATGAAATTCATTTTTTTTAATCCTATAGTATGTGAAACATAGAATGTGACACATGTTTCAGATTCAAAAAATGTGATACTGTTTGAAAGCTATAGATGTTTTTCAATCATCCTATCAATCAAGACTTTAGTCATAATTCAAATAGAAAATGAATAATAATTATTTATTAAATTCAAAGTAAAGAATAATTTATATTGGTGGAAAGCTGAGAATCTCCTTTAAAAACCCTTTTTGTTTCATTAATTTTGGGCTAAAAAAAAGTCGTCAACCACATACCCTACACATACCCATCATATCGCTAGTTTTTGGCCCATCATGATCCTGCACATACCCATAAATTAATGTACATGACTATTAAATAAAAAAAATATAAGTCATTATGAAATAAAAAATACAAATGAGATGCTACTATGTTAAAGAAAATTGATGTAAACAAATACCTGGAACAATCATTGCCAACATTATGTGCTCCCTATTTATTGACATCCATGGAGGAATGTTATTGTTGATAACAAAAACAGGCCACACCAAGTAAATAGATCTCAGCTCTCCAAATGGATTGACACTATCTGCTACCAATGAAAGCCTAAGATTACGAGGTTCTTATTTAAAGTGTGGCCATTTTTCTTCCATGCCCCTAAATGCAGAACCATCTGTAGGCATTCGAATAATGGCATCCCCTCTTCTAAATTGTGCATGATAATCCATAAATTGTGCTAAGCTTTCGCACCTAAATAATTGTTGCATACATGGAATAATGAGAATATAACGAAGAACATTGTGAGGCACCTTTTATGTTAGTTGATCTATTTGATATCTACTGATATGACATTCTAGGCATTCAGTTGCAAATTCATGTTTGATATATAATATGATCATTGGGACATGCATCTATTGCTTGATACTCCATTCCAATATCTTTCATAGTGGAAGATAAAACTCGGTATGAGTAAGGTAAAATATTTGATGGTGGTAACAAAAATTCACCTATCAATCTACAACAAAAAAATAGTTTGTTAATATAAAGAATATTAATGGTACATATTTCATCCTTTATTTACTAGTGATGAACTAATTAACAACAAAAATAGATGAAGAAAGATGACATATATGACATACCTTAACATCTGTTAGATTGCTATGTTGGATAAACCATTCACAACCTTCAAGTTCACCAGCAACAATACAACAAAGAGAAGAGTTGTTTGGGAGCCTTCATAAAGTGGCTCGTATGCCTTCTTAAGTACAAGTAAATCATGAACATCATCAAAGTCATCTCGATCATCATGATCAGCTGTGCAACTAAATGTATCATGGATCAATGTATTTGTACCATCATATTCAACTATTTTTTCTGGCGCATGATCATCTTCTTCCACATGATCATTAACTTCATCTTCAATATTCACAGCTCCATGTTCCTCTACTTGAAAAACCACATTCTATGGGGCGTGATAATCCATATCATGTTCCATAAGGTTCACCACCTTTATAATAATGATCGACACAAATAAACCATGATCATGATCAAGCGATTTTATATATATATATATATATATATATATATATATATATATATATATATATATATATATATATATATTTTAAATGATATATACATTTACAAATTCAATCAATATAAAGACATATAATGAACAACTTACCAATGCATGATAATCATGCCCCCTTCAATGTGACCATGCTTCCTACAATGTTTCTTAGCTATTGTGATTAAAAGTATTTTCATCTTTAAGCCCTTGCAATTATTGCAAGGACAATAACATTTCCCATCACCCTTTCTTTAAAATCTAGCCCACAATATAGCAAGTGTCTCTTCATTTTGTTCTACACTAATATTATCTGGCATGATTTTTCTTTACCAAGCTTGAATATTTAGATCTTCAAAAAAATATCAAACTCACACTCTAATAATTTTTAATCATAGACAGGTAACAAAATCTAATAATTTTGATATTTTGCACCAAAAAAATTAGGTCTATAACCTCCACAAACTATCACAAATATAGCAAATTTATAAGTATAGAAAATTCGCAAGTATAGCAAAACACTATCACAATTATAGATAAATTGTCAAACTCACTTTTACTTATTAAAAACTAATTCATCGGAACCCAAACAAATGCTAACCATATACCCGTCAGCCCACAAATTGATGGAAGGGGATGGTTGACTTTAATTAAGTGTATGTCAAAATACTGATGAAAATCATAGATTGTCACATTTTTTACGAACGTCGGGCATAAATTTAAAAAAAAATGAAAATTTCACATTAAATACACAGGTACCCGACGATACATCTAATTATATATTTTTCATCAAAAAAATTCGTCATATTTTGTAGTCAAATGAGTTAGTGCTTACACACCATGAATTGTTGTAAATTTGTATGGGAATCAATCATTCCTTGCTTTTAGATAATAATTTGCTAAAGGACCAACCAAATTCTTGAAGAATTATTTCTATTTTCAGTTGGTAGGAATGTATCTATTAATTACAATTTTATTGGTAATTTGGCATGAGAGTATCAATTCAAACATTGTTAGGATCACCCTCCTTGGTTTCACAGAGCCTGAAGAGTAGAGGTTAAGAATAGCAAGCTTGCACATGTTTGTTGGAAAATCCTCACCATTATTGACCATTGAATTGTGGTAGATTCATAGATAATGACTGAGATTAAGTTTGGTTCTCAAAAAGTAACTAGTAGGTGGCATGGATTGTGGTGAGGCCTCTTCCCATGCCACAAAACACCCTACCAAAGGTTGATAGTACCATCCACAACACTATGAGTACAAGGCTATAGACTTGTACTCTGCAAGACTCTTTTTCATAAAGTTTCTAAAAAGTTAATCGACCAACTATACATATTTGTATTTTTTTTTTAATTAAAGAAACTAATTTTTTTTTGTGACCATATTAGTGTCAACTTGCAGTGATCATCTGATCTTACAGATAGTGTGAGTGATTTTTTTTAGGGATCTAGGTGAAGTGCTTCAATTTTGATGAATTTTCATTTGATATTAAGGTTTTTGGGCCTTTTTGACATGATGTCAGGGTTGAATTTGACCCAAAATTCCTTATAGCTACTTCTCATATCTAGAAACCACTATTCAACTTCAAACCCTCATAGATATAACCTCATATATTTAATTTGGACAAATAATAAGGAAAAACTTTCTCAAAACACCCTAAACTCAATAGAAATCTCATATTTGCACCAACAAGATCCAAAATAAACCTCCAGTACAAAGCCACAAAGAGGAACCCCCTAGAAATTGGTATTTCTATCAAATTTTTCTAATTTTCCATATCATCATTTGATGTAAGAGAAGATTATACTCATTTTATTAATATGATTTACCAAGATCTCTCCAAAAATACTAACTACAAGCATCCAACTTGCTCTGATACCATGTAAGATTTGGCTATAAAGATAGCCACCCAAGATTTAGAGGTGAAATGGAAATCATAAAGAGAAAAGATCAATATGATTAGAATAAAATGTATTCCTATCAACAATGCAAACAAAATATGATATGCAATGTATGAGAGACCCTTGGTTTTATAGCTAAGGTGAGACACATGATTAGATAATATCATGACAAGTGTCTTAGTCTTATATTATGAGACAACTAAATAGCCAAATATTAAATGACTTAGGACACAAGCATTAGATGAAAAATGATAAGATAAGATCTAATGCCAACTAAGACTTCTAGAAAGATTTCTAGGACCTAAATAAACTTAACATGTGAATAGGACCTACTAGGTGAACGAGCTAGGTAAGAAACCTTATTCACCCCAACAATAATGGGTGTAATATTATGCAGTTTTCAAAAACACATACAAATTACTCTTTCTCACTTGGTGTGAGTCAAGACAATGAATATTCATAATTTTAACTATAATTTTGACTCATGTTATAGTTGTTACAATAATATCTTCAATTATGGATGATGAGTAATTATCTATATTCTTGAAAGAGAAATGATAGAAGCAAGGAAGGAAATGGAGAAGCCAAAAGTAATAGGGATTTATGTTAAGGAAAAGTAAGTTTTTTTAGAAAAGAATGCAACACAAAGTTAGAACATTTAGATTATTAACACTACTGAATTTGACACCATTTTCCGACAGCCGTTCGTCGATCATTCGACAAATCTTTGTCATAAGAGCGACGCAATGGCGAAAATATTTCCGTTGTTTTTTTGTTGAAAGGCCGATGATGAATTAAATGTCAAAATAATGGCGAAGAATCATCAGTCGACAACATCGTGAAATACCTCAGGATTTTGTCAGAATATCGACGAAAACTTTGTGTATCCACCAACAAATTACACCAGAAGTTCATCGCTAGTTCAACGAAATGGGCAAGCAACAACATCGAAACAACAGTAGATGTTTGTTGCCATTTCAACGAAATGGGCAAGGAATAGCGTCGAAACAACACCAAAATGAGTTATGCTCAAGGTAGCATGCCATTTGATTAAAGATATGATAGTTCTCCTTTAAGACCTCTTCAATGTACCCATTGCACACTTAAGGAGACAAAGATAAATATAGGGAAGAAAATATAGAGAGAGAGGGAGATAATGACAAACATACAAATAGAAAGGGAGACAAAGAGATAGAGAGGGTAGAGATAAAGAGATAAGGATGAATAGATAGAGATATAGGGAGGGTGATTGATATATCTCTCCCTATTACTCTCTATATCCTGCTATCTATGTCACTCCCGCCTCTTCCCCCTCTATCTATTGAGCTATCTGTCCCTCTCCCCCCTTTCTCTCTCATTCACTCCATCTCTCCCTCCATCTCTCCTACTCTATATCTCTAGCTCTATTTCTCTTTTTATCTCCCTCTTACTCCTCTCTATATACCCGAGGAGTAGTGGGAGGTGGAGGGTGGGCTTAAGGGGGAGGGAGGGAGGGAAGAAGGGAGAGTGGGAAGAGGGTGTGAGGCAGTCTTGAGAGGGAGGTGGGAGAGAGGGAGGTGTGGCAAAGAGTGGGAGAGAGTGGGGAGGCGGGGAAGAGAGTGAGAGAGAGTGTGGGAGAGAGATTAGGAGAGGGAGGGAGAGAGTAAAAAGAGAGTGGGAGAGGGAGTGTGAGAGGGTGGGAGAGGGTGGGGAGAGTGGGAGAGAGAGGGAGGGGAGGGAGGGAAGAAGTGGGAGAGAATGGGGAGAGAGAGTGGGAGAGGGTGTGAAGAGAATGGGAGAGAATGGGAGAGTGCAAGGGGAGAGATAGGGAGGGAGAGAGTAGAAGAGAGTGGGAGAGGGAGTCACGAGAGAGAGTGGGAGAGTGTGGGAGAGTGGGAGAGAGTAGAAAGTGTGGCTACATAGGGTTTCTATACATAGTATTTGTAGGAGAATGGTATCTCTATTTTGAATTATTCTAAACCTTGTTTCTATGTAGTAGTTTTAAAATTCATTTTGTTGTTATACTCTATAATTAATAGTTTATATATTGTACTCTCTCTATACATGATTTTTAGCAAGATTGGGGACACTAATAGAACCTTCATTTTATTTTTTAAAAGACTAAGAAATGTATGAAAATTTGACAACATGAAAACCATGAAAATAAAAGTGAAAATAAAAATTTAACATAGTAAAAATGGCCAATCATGTGCCAAAAATGAAAAGAACCATTTGTTGTTACTCTAATATTTCAACCAGATACTAAATTACCAAGTGCATTTTATAAATGTATCATGCAAGGAGCACAATATTGGGAATCAATGTGAATGATTCTCATCAAGAAATTAGACAAGATTTGAGATTGCAGGACCCAAGCTCTTTGTAGGTTTTCAATGAAGATTTAATTAACTACTAATAGGAACAATAAGAAAATAGATAAATGTGAAAATAAATCCTAATCTCTAAAAGAGAGTTGTACTTCAAGAATTACATACACATCTCATAAATTTCAATAGAGACATGAGACACATTTACATATAAAATAAAGGAAAAGAAATAGCTATTTAGATAGTTATTAATCTGAAAGATTAGGACCTCGTGCTTCAAAGAGATTAATAAAAATAAGTTTTTATTTATAATTTTTAAATTTGATAATTTGTCCTATCACAAATATAAAAGGTGAGCACAATAAATAACATGTATTTTCCCATTAAATGTGAAGGATTTTCAAAAATTTATAGTGTTCAACTATTGGTTCATTTTTGTTCAATATAAGTTGTATTTTAAATCATTATGTGTTGTTTTTATAACAACAAATAGATTTTTTGTGTTCAACTATTAGTCCATATAAGTTGTTTTTAAAAAATAGAACACTCAAAACAAAACTTTGAAGTTCCATCACTACCCATAACCCTAAACCCTAAACCATTAACCCTTAACCCTTAAACCC